>JARYHS010007075.1:2515045-2588763 GCA_031002005.1 Vandiemenella viatica
GAGTTCACTTAGTGATATTCTGTAGTGTGTGATGTACAGCTTGTTGAAAATAGGTTCCGAGGTTAGGAGTGCTTTTTTTAAAAAAACAAGTAGTACAGAAACGTTTAAAATAATAGAAACTACCCATATTTTGTAATAACATTACATCATGACTGCCAGAAAATTAGGAAAAAAATCTTATGTGAGTGGCAGAGGCAAAGTAATTTTTTCGTTAAAATCAGAACAGTTCCCTGCTAACGAAAAGGGAACAATTTTCGTGTATTCGACGCAAAACTTTTTTCGAAAACTATGTTTCTAAGGTGGGTACTACTTCAAATATTTGTAATATATATATCTATTATCTCTTAATGAACTTAAAAGGTGTATAGTATTGATAGAGCTATTATTTTGTATTTTAATTCTATTACATTAGTGTGTTACTTGCCTGCAACGTATACAACAATTTCACTGGTAATTTTACGCTTACAGAATTCACCGTCTGTGGTAGACTAGCTATTATTTTTTCGCACTGCCACCACCGAGAAGTAGAACTTTTGTGTGGATAGGAAACCTAATGTCATGAGAGCGGTAGATTGCGTAAATGATACTCCAAGTGGTTATGTACAAGTATTTACATATATTCACCTATGTACATGATACGCATTTAACAACGTACTAGGCCTTCGATTCCCTTATTCCAGCCATCCTAGTTAAACCTTTGTGACTAATGCCAGTGGCCAACACATCAACCTTAACTTCCTATTAGTCTGTAACATCCACAAATAGCTATCGGCTTTTAAGTAGGTTTCTTCCCACCTGCATTTTTTGTGACGACACCACGTCTTTGCTGTGCCCGGCTGCCATCTTCTCCAGCCGCCGTCCAGTCTAGGTCGCCGAGGCTGCTGTTGTTGCCTCAGCTGATCAGTTCTGTAGATTGTTTTCCAGTTTTGTTCGTCTGTCCACCACTACATTTTTCCTGTAGGGGATGGCAACTATCCATTCACTGAACATCCTGATGCCATCTCACTGGCTAGATTACATCATTGTCTTCCTTACTAAGCGGCTCTCCTTTATACCATTCCTGTCACATCTGACCTAACTCTCTAATAGTTGCTATAATTCCTTGTAAATCCCTAAAAACCAAAGTTCACCACACATCAAGACCGTGAATGACTAGGCATTTGGCTATCCTAGCTCCATCATGATTATATATTTCCACCGATGGATAATAACTAATAACCTAAGTAAGAATATACAAACCCCAAACCCTAAAATATGTATCAATACACTCTTTACTTTAAGGTGTGAGGCTTGGCTAAACAGAGACGCAAACATATTGCCAGACTTGCTGTTTGAATCATTTTTCACATTGACGAGAAAAAATCCAATTTTCATGTACACAAATAAGATCTGATCAGCTACCGGGATCTTTTTTTTTTTTTTACAACGAAATCTCAGGAAAATTCTCGTGGAAAAAAAAAAACTGGAAAAAACTGAAAAAGATCATTATTATGGACTAAAATGAGTAAGATTTTTGTATTAGGATATAAGGAATATAATCAAAACTTTTTCGAAATAAGCATAGGAAGTAAGATGCTATTACAGTGGGTAAATATGCTAGGTTAATATATAAATACATTACAGAAAAGAAACACAAATGAGGAACCTGTAATAATAATAACAGTTACACTTGATCTTTAAGACCTGTTAATAGGCATTCTGATCACCTGCACAATCTAGCTCTGTAGTAATTACCAAACCGCCATGTAACCCGGCCATACTGTCAGGTACAGGGTTCTTCAGTTTAATATGTAATCCAAACCAATTCACAAGAGCTGGCAAAAAGTTACAGTGAACGGATATAACTGCTATGAGGTCATGGGCGGCGCGTCTAAAATCTAAACCTATTAGCTTGACGGTGAGCGGTATATTTTCTCGTAATCAGATATTGCATACAGTCAGCTATAGGATACTATAGGAAATTATAGAACAGGAAATAAGTATTTTGACTAACTATGATGGATCGCATTCCCAGATGGCAACATTACTACAGACTGATGCCTACTCGCCCGATATTGTAATTTAATTTTTTTCAGTTAATGTTTTTAAGCATCTTCCTCCATTGCTCATTCAAATACTTTAGAACAAACTTGTGTTTAAATCATTTAATATTGGGACGCGGCGCCAAGCATGATCTATGGAAACTATTTATGCCGACTGTTGAATCCTTCGATTACAAATAAAATCTTTCTTCATCCCTAATGCCTGAAATGATATATCATCTTGTGCTTATAGTCATTTTTACCTTTCTACATTTTATGCTGTATTTTTTGTCAATATTCATGTAGACCCCACAATTAATTTGTGTCTTAATGTTCATCCAAGACGCCAGTTCTTCTGTGATTGATAGCCAATGCAGGTTCTAAGTACCAAAGTCAAACTACGCTGTGAGGCGCGTAAACTTGGTGACGGAAGTGTAACAGGAATACTATTAATTAGGTGTTATTATGAGTATTTTATTTATACGTATTGACTGCTAGCCTCTCGTAAGCGAGCGCAAGCGAGGTGATACATAGCCAAAATCGCCGGGTTACAAGACCACTTCGTACAAGGCAACACACATATAGAGCACACGTGATAGAGAGCATTGAAACACACGCAGAGTGCATATAAATATCCTAGCACCATTTTGGACGGGCTCTTTTCTGTCAGTAACCATGTAGCAGGAAAGAACTTTTTGCCTAGGCCGTGGCCTTCAGACAAAGTGGCGAGCTCTGCTCATTGGCGGATTCACGGGGGATGGTGGGGAAGATGGTCATGGAGTCATCTCTCCACCCCTGGGAGCCGCTAGGTCGACATCTGATAATATTAATAATTTCATAGATTTTAATTAAATAAAAATGCTTTGAAAGATGTCCGATCAGAACTCACAGAAACATACACGATAGTCACGGTACTAGTAAGTGCTGTTAATAATATTATGTTGTACCCGTTCGGTCATTGTGAATAAAATACTGTGCACGCGATTCCAGGTTTGATTCTGAAAAAGTAACCCCATTCGTCCCAGCCAAAAAAAAAAAAACAGTTTAACGTCCCTTTTTAACAACGTGGTCTTCAGAGACGGGAAAGGATGGGGGCAAGGAATGGGAAGGAATTCGGCCATGGCCTTTTGAAGGAAGCATCCCGGCATTCACCTGGAGTGATTTGGGGAAACCATGGAAAACCCAAATCTGGATGCCCGGACGGAGATTCGAACCGCCGTCCTCCCGAATGCGAGGCCAGAACGCTATCCGTTACACCACCACGCTCGGTGCCAGGGTAAACCAGTCCAATGTAGGTCCGAACATTCTGCTCGTAGTCGTGTACCACTTCACGCTTGTTATAAGTGAATGGAATAGAACAAAAAAAAAAAGAAAAAAAAAGAAAACTTTATGAAGCTTCAACAAACACAAGAATAGTTCCTCAAACTTATTGCATCTAGCGTTGCAGGAAATGGTAATCAATAAATAATCATTAGTCTACTTGTTAGCATTGTTAGTTCAGTCCAAATCTCGAATTTATATGATTGTCATGTAAGTTATACTGTTCTGAGTATCATTTTCGGATATATGGGATTTTTTCAGTCGGTCGGGTTTATGTGTAAATGTTTTTATATATTCTCTATATTTCTGCATGATTGTGAGTAAATTTGTAGGGTCAAGTTTATGTGGAGATACATGACACCACTAACTTAGGATAAAATAATTGTATAAATGCGCATGTGATTCAAGCTTTGATTTTGTAACGGCATTATCAGCGGATATTGTGGTTAAGTTGAATTTCAGCCTGGACCAGAATGAAAACTGAACCTTCTTGTCACAGCAAAAGGCACTAGGTTTTTTTTTTTGTTATTATCAGTTATTTAAGCAGCTTTCATAAGCACTATTTCACGTTGTGACGTCATGTATTGCGATTTATACTAATCCCAATTTGTGTAGGTTCTGATTATTTTCATACCATTTCTATTGTTTGGAGCGATGGTTCTAGCCAGAACCACGGTCGGCTCTTTCAATCAATATTCTTTCAACGATTCTGTAGCGCTTATTTAATTTAATTGGCTTAATTTTAATAACCCGAGAGTAGGTTTGTTTATAAGTTTGTTTTAATTTCGCTTGAGTCCGCTGTACCTAAGGTACCAGTAATGTGCTTTAGAATCGTTGACGGAGATGATGTCTTATCAGTGTATTTATTTATCACTTATAAACAGTCCCAGAGAATAAAAGTAAAGGAGAAAGTTAATCGAATCGACGGTCTTGTTATTTCATCAACGACGTGATCATTCAGAAGTTAGGCATAGGTATTATCAAACATTGATAAAAGTAACTAAATTGCACGAAATCTGCCCCCTATCCTAAATTCTTCCTTCCTCTAAGGGAGCGTCCATAAACCACGTAGCTCCATTTTGGCATCCTATAAAACCCTCCTCACTTCCATGTAGCCCTACGTTGCTTTTGTCTCCACCCCGCGCAGCACGTAGCTTTTTACCCTATCGACTCCAGAAGACATTTTGTACTGTTTTCTATTGTCAGACTATGGTAAATTATATATGAGAATAATTAAATGACGTAAAATGAAACCCCCCCCCTTTCCCTTCCACGTAGCCCAGTGTAGCTTTCCAGCCAATCCCCCCCCCCCACCCCGCCTCACCAAGACTGAGCCAAGTAGTTTGTGGACACTCCGTAACTACCTTGGTAAATGTTGAAATCAAGCGAGACCGTAGCAAACTCCTCATTTGCGGTCGAATGTTTCAAAAATAGGTTTCGTGAAAACTTGCTACAGTGTACTCTAAATACTTAAATTGACGTCTCACAGTAGGTTTGTCTTCATTAGATATATTCAGGGGGCACGCGGGTGGCACATCGAGGGGGGCGGCAAAACGAGTGAACGACAGTCGCCGCCCCGCGATAGTTGCCACTCCATTGTCGCCGCGAAAAAATTTGCAGCGTATTATGTAGCGGGGGTGCGACATAATCGGTATTGCACGCGGGCGCTCAGACAGCTAGCGGCGGGCCTGGGTATATTGCTATCACTAGAACTTCTGTATTTTCACTAGCAATATAAGTCCATCCTCCCTCTGTTATTTGACAGTGAACTTCTAGATTCTCAATAGTAATATACCTGATGGAGATAACAGAGGACGTTCTTATATTTTTATAACACTATCCGACTGCAAACCCGGGAATACTATATTGTAGTTAAGAGGTATTTCTTAAGTGATCTGAACTTTTTATATCCATTGTAACCGTATTGAAAGAGATGCCAGTAATGTTTTCCTAGATAACCACAACTCTCAAACTGGAAATCATTCAGGAGAACGCGGGTTCAAATCACCCTCCGGGCATCCAGATTTGGATTTTTCAGGTCTACCAAAAATCAGGTGTGTGCCGGTATGCTTCCTTCAAAAGGCCATGGCGAATTCCATTCAGCTCCTTGCCCCAATTCCATCCCGCTTCTAATGACGTCGCCGACGACGAGGCGTAAAGCCCAAACAAAATCAAAACAATCTAGAAATGACGAGGATAGTTCGAGGGATCAGGATGGGTCATATTCGATTTGTGGAAAGCGTTTTTCCAAAGACAACCGAGGTAAGAGATGGATCGTGTGTTCAAAATGCTGCAAAATGTGCCGATCCTCAAAAAAATAAAAAACCTTGGGTATGATTTTTGTCTATATTAAAATCTATATACATGTTGCCATATTAATAAATTTTATTATAAAATATCTTATAACTTTTTAAATCAAATTTTCTACAAAATAGATTAGTAGAAAACAACTGGAACTGGGAGACGGAATTGAGAAATCTTTTTGAAAAACCAAAATTTGCATTCTTTTCTTTATTTTGACTTTTTTCTTAAGAAAGCTTTATTTAGTATAAACACATTAAAAGAGCACTATTGTGTATTGAGTTGAATATTTGTAACTCTAAACCGTTATTTGGATTTGACGATTTTCTTAGGGGGGCGGTATATAGGCAGTTTGCCTTATAATTCTGCTGACGACCTGCCTAAAAAAAAAAAAAAAAAAAAAAAAAAAAAAAAAAAAAATTGTAAATCAAAAGAAATTACTAATTAATCTACAAAAACTTTACGGCGAACTTACGAATCGTTTAGCAGTACATTCTTCGGGAATTTTGGATTCGGGGACGCTGCCTCTATTCCACCTATCCGAAACTGGAACTGACCCGTTGAAATTTGGATTAACTGCTTCGTTATAATGTCCTCTTACCATTTTACTCTCCTTTTTCGGAAAAGTCGCTACTAATTAAATTAAAAATGCCGAAATATGAGATCGGCGCGTTGCTACTGCATACGGCTTTTTTGTTTGTTTTGCTTTACGTCTTGTCGATGTCTTTAGAGGTGGGAAAACTCTTGGGGAAAGAAACGGGAAGGAGTTCGGCCATGGCCTTTTAAATGGAACCATCCCGGCATTACGCCAGGAAGTGATTTGGGAAACGATGGAAAACCCAAATCTGGATGGTCGGACGGTGAATCTAACCCACGTCCTCCGGAATATTGTATTAGATGCCACTGTAGCGGCTATGTGTGATATGGGGGTTATTATGGCCGCGCAGTCCACTTGTGAGCGTCTAGATTGATTTGGGGGTTGTTCTTAGAAGCATCTTAGGATTTTAGGCTAACTTCCAGATTATAACAAATTAACTACTTGTGGGCACCGAGATGTTATTTGTCAGGATAAGGATATTGACACCAGGGCGATCTTTGATATAGCAGTGATCCCGAACTGCTCTAACAGCGATATAATAGATCTTACCTTGCCGATATATCACAAACTCTTCCTGTAAATGACTGAGGCCACAGAACTGATAATTTAAACATATTTTAATTATAAAAGCCTAACCATACATTTATCCGCAAAACTGCCTAACGTTATGCTGGAAGGGACACGCAAGCATAGATACAATTGTTAAGAACTTACTAAATGAATTAATAGCTTCTTCATACGAGTATAGTGGAAAGATATCTTTACTGATTAAATACAAATAATTGAATAATTAACGATCCTGATTATAACCCGACATTACCAAATAAGATTATCACGAGACTACAACATTACAACAACGGCGAACAACTCATTTTGAATAATGACTTAATAATTTATCAAACTACTTTAACTAGCCAAATACTATCTAACGCGAGACAAGACTATGGGCAAGCTATGCTTGCCCAGTGCCGAAAGGCTCACAGACAAGACACAAGTCTTACCTCTTACATGATTGCTGGCAGAATCGTTACCGAATAGAATCGGATAGTCCCATGCGACGCGGGGGTTCTTATGCCAGCGATCACGTGCTAGGCGCATGATATGCGCTTCGATGCAGTAACCTGAATCCTGCAACTTTGCAGTCCTTACACACGTAGGCATCTTCTCGCTCTGCTCGCTCGAAGCAGCTTACAGTATTTACAGATTAAATTACCTAAACTACCAATTCAAACCCTAATTCACAGACTGCCTGTTACACCACCAGCGCTACTTTTTTTTTTTATCTGCTTAACGTCTCTCTAACAGCGAGGTCTTTAGAGACGGGAAAGGATGGGGGGCAAGGAATGGGAAGGAAGCATCCCGACATTTGCCTGGAGTGATTTTGGAAACCATGTAAAACCCAAACCTGATGCCCGGACGGTGATTCGAACTGCCGTCCTCCCGAATGCGAGGACCAGCGCTACAAAATCAATGTCAGTCTCTTGAAATTGTAAGGGACCATAGCCCACCTGATGCTCTAGACACGTCATGCTTGGTATTCAGAAACTGCGTGACCTTGGAATGCTGATTCCGTTATTCTAGCGATTCCTGCACACCTCTACCAAGGGTGAGAGGCGGTGGTGGAGGAGAAATGTTTTTTCGAGACTGTGAAACGGGATTCAGCTGTGAGCTGTCACAAACTGCTGATTATACTGAACTCAGACATTGACCATGTGTAGGGTTTATTTGTGCTACTAAAGAAATAAAGAACGAGCTGTAGCTACGCTGTGGTCTTTTCACTGCCTTTCATGGATGAACTCGTATCTGAATTGTTGAATGCAAGAAATAATAGCTTTAGCTGAAACTGACGGCTAACCTGGATGAGCTGAGGCTTTTATGTACCGAGCATGATCCGGAGGCAACCGGTTCCTTTCATCCCATCGGTGGGTCACTGCAGTTGACTCAACTCCGACGTTACCGTTGCAAAATGTTGGTTAAGTCCTCTGTTGCAATGTTTTCTTGCCATTTCAACTTTCCTCCGTTGTAAAAAGTTGCACGAAATTAACAAACAGAAAATATTTGTCCGAACTGTAGTGCAACAACGCTCGATACAAGCAATCGGAGAGAATCTATTGCTTCCATTGTAAATAAATACGCCATTTATGAGATGACAAAACGAAGCTACTTAGGTTTTTGCAGTGCTGGTAGTATTTCGCTGTTTTGCAGCGTCTCGTATTTCAGCATTTTTAGTTTGTTGCGACTTTTCCGAAAAAAGGAGAGTTCAAAACCTGAAGAGGACATTACAACGAATCAGTTAAAACAAATTTTAACAGTTCAGTATCAGTTTCAGGTAGGTGGAGACAAAGGCAGCGTCCACACGGATTTTTTTTTATTATTATTATTTACTTATTTGCTACTTTTTATTTCAAATTTTGCTGCAGATAGTAGTGACCTTATTGATGGATTTACTTAAATGCTGTATTGTCATTTTCGCATAATTATGCATGGGTGTTTTTGCATGCAGGGAAAAAGGTGATGCTGCTGGTGGGTCGAAACGGAATGCTTGTAGTGGTTTATTGAGAAAGATAGATTCATTTTTTACAAATAAACCCATGTTTCAGATGGATGAACACTCTAAAACTTTACCTGCACTAACCACTGACACATATGATCATTTGTGTGCTGCCGATGCTTCTACAGCAACGTCAATCTTAAGTGAAGAGGAAAATTATACTCCTGGTGAAGCTATTCAGTGTATGCCGATATCGTATACGTCGATTTCCAATCCTGATCAGTTAAAAGTTTCGCTTTCTCAATCAAAATTTTCCTCAGATATTGAATGGTATGTAGGAATAAACATAGACAGTTGAACAAGAGGTATGTTGCGATAAAAGCATTGGTTGCCTCCCGCAAATTGTATTTTCCAACACTGTGTCGTCACTAAAAAGGAAAAACAAACAAACAAAATATGCACAGAAGTCACATCTTGACAAGTTTCAATGACTTGTTTTATCGCATAAAGGCCAGGGCCTTTGTTGCGGATATTGTATTATTTACTGTAGCGCCTGAAGGTGGAGTACAGTCAAAAACACCTCTGAAACGACTCGTTAAAGAGCCATTATAAGCTTTTGATGATTTGCTTGGTGAAAATTGTGCGTTGTTAACTCACCAGCGAAATCAATACAATGAAATAGCTGTTGAAGCTGAGAAAATCTTTTTATCAACGTTTCACAAACCTGAACTTGATATTATTAATCAAATTAGTAGTCAAAGAATGACAAAAGTTAATGAAAACAGGAAACGGTTACGACCAATTGTTAAAACTATATTTTTTTATGGAAGTCAGAATATATTGTTAAGTGGCCATTGCGGTGATGGCAAATATTTGGATAAAAAAGCAGGTAACGACAGCATGGTAGCTGATGAAGGAAATTTACAGAGCACTGTTAAAATTCCGTGTAGAATCTGGTGACATAGCATTGCAGCATCATTTTGAGACTTCTAAGTCTAATGCAACATGCAGTACATCAGCAAAACTGTGCAAAATGAGCTGATTGCCGTTTGCAAGAAAAGTATTTTACAGAATGTGAAGGCAGCTAAATACTTTTCCATTTAATTCGATAAAACAACAGACGTAGCCTTTCATTTAGATGCCTTCAAAATAGTATTTTAAAAGAAGGTTTTGTGACTGTGTGATGTTTACAATACACTTATATGTGATGACAATGATACAGGTGATACGGAGTGTGGATTGACAGGTATAGCACTAGCGAAGGTAGGTGAAGGCCTATGTCTGAAATATTATATAGATCTAACATGGTGTTTGGGTATTGGGACAGATAGCTGCTCGGTAGTGGCTTCAGATACAAAGGCAGCTGTAACTGAGTTATCAAAAAAGCAGTACATACCAAACGTTGCCCCTGTAGCAATCATGTTCTTAATAATCCGTTAGCTACGTCATCCAAAGTCATTTCTTGACGCAATACCTCGAGCACAATGATGAAAGTTGTAGCATTTGCCAATGATTCCCCTAAGAGGCATCAAATTATTGAGAAAGAACTTGGAGTTGCAATGCAAGGTATCTGTGAAACGCGATGGGTTGAGAGGCATGATAATCATCTACACTCTCCAGGAAACAATTTAGTGAATATTTGTGGCACTCTGGAGAAGTTTTCTACTTGGCAAGACAACGAAACTGCTAATGACGCGCACTGTTTATTACAAACGTTGTGCAGTACGGACTTTATAATATCATCTATCTGCTTGAGTGATGCATTAGGTAGGTACATAAACATTTTGTTTATTATTCTTAAGATTGTAGTAACGCATGAACGCAAAAATTTAATAACCTACTAGCTGGTTCCCACGACTTCGTGTTTGTAAAGAATTTCGATTGACAGCTACCGACATATAACCACCATAGTGTACGATGGGAGACTCGATGCTATTACCACACACAAACGCCAGTCATCTGCGCGATGTAGTTCAGGCAGCAAAGTAAAATATACGGACACACGTGTCTCTGGTCGAAATACGAAAATATCCTTCATCGACCAATTTCAACAACTATATCTCCCACACTCCCACAGTTACCGAAATTTGGCCAACTTTGTTATCGACGGGAGACTCTGTGTTACTACCACACACAAACACCAGTGATCTGCCCTGATAGTTTTGGCTGAAAAGTGATACGTAATGACACATACGTTTTTGGTAGAAATATGAACGTGCCGCAGGCTAACCACTTTCAACCACGATATCTCCGACATCCCTCATAGCTACCGACATCTAACCACCATAGTACACGCTATGAGAAAGGATACCACTACCACACAGAAACACCAATGGTCTATGCTATGTAGTTGTGGCAGCTGGGTGACAAATACGGAGACATATGTCTATGGTCGAATTACGAAAATATCCTTGATCAGCCACTTTCAACCACCACATTTACAACACTACCACAGTTACCGAAACTTGGCCAACGTTGTGATCGACTCTGTGCTACTACTACACACAAACACCAGTGATCTGCGCAGGATAGTTTTGGCTGAAAAGTGATACACCATGACACATATGTTTTTGGTAGAAATATCAAAGTGCCGCAGGTCGACCACTTTCAACCACCATATCTCCCACACCCCCATAGCTACCGACATCTAACAACCATAGTGCATGACAGGAGACACGATACCACAATCACACACAAAAACCATTGGTCTATGCTATGTAGTTGTGGCAACAGAGTGACATTCGCGGAGACATGTTTTTGGTGGAAATACTAAAATGCCCTGCATCGACCACTTTTAATCATCATAACTCCCACATCAACACATATATCGACATTGGGCCAACGTTGTGCACGACAGGAAACTCCATGTTACATCCACACACTAAGACCAGTGATCTGTGCTTGGTAGTGGAGGCAGAAAAGTGAAATATATGAAAACACATGTCTATTTTTATATATATATATATATATATATATATATATATATATATATATATATATATAAGATTTCATCAGTAAGTTTTAAGGATTTCAGCACAGGCAAATTAACATTTATTTCTCATCAAAACCCAAAATATAGATTAAATATAACTTATTTTATTTTGCAGGTACAACTGTATCCTTGAGCCGAGTGTCGCAAACGAGTTCAATTGATTTAAAAATGAGTGTTTTACAAAAAAAAAAAAAAAAAAAAAAAAAAAAATGTAAAGAGGCGGACACAGTTTTCAGTCATCTTTTTGGAAAGGCAAAAGAATTAGTTAAGAAACATAATGTAGAAATTAAATGCCCCGGAATAGTTTCGAGACAAATACACAGAGTGAATAACCAATCTGCTCAATATGCTGAGGAGTATTTCCGTAGGGCTGTATACATCCATCTTTTAGATTCCGTAATAAATTACCTACAAGACAGTCCATGGGTGCCGGGAGTGGGGTGCAAGAGGGGGGCACTTGTATCCCCCTACTATGAAAGAAAACACACAGAAAAAGATTAATAAACAAAAATTTTATTTTTAAATTCACTATTTGAATAATACCTTAAGGCGCCTAGGTTGTTGTTCAAATTTGTTCAACTGCTTGTCAATAAATTCAGTATTCTTAGATAATAAGTAATAAATATTGTATATAAAAAAAGATACAGACGCACCTCCCTTAAAGTAATCCTGCCGGTGTCCATGAGACCGGTCTGTCTCCAGAAGTACTTAATTTATTCCAACTAGATAGATAGATAGATATGTTCACTTTGATCCCATGTGAGAATAATCTCGGGGATGTGGAACAGTACATACATGTATTAGTAATGCCAATATTACTATATAATTGATAATATTATTATATATTGACAACAAGTTAGTTACTACCCATTAGTATAACCAATATTTCCTGTAATCTACAAATACAATCCCGAGTTAATTAATACTTATTATGTGGAACAGTGTATACACTTGTTACCAGCATCTAACAACCAGTTACTTTCTTACCAACCAGTTACCACAACTAATTTCATACGGAAGCTCAATTATATCTGAACAAATGAAGATACTGAAACTGTTGAACAGCTTGCATTCAGCTATAAACAGATAATAAACACTCCATTATCAGTCATTAGAAACGAATATTGGCTGTGGATAGTAAAATGGCAATGGAACCAGAATATTCCGAAGTCGATTTCTTATCTATTAGAACATTGCGACACTGAAATGTATCCCAATGTAAACAAGTTATTATGTATTATTGCTACACTGTCAATTAGTATGGCGACGGCAGAGAGACCTTTCTCTACTCTCCGAATGCTTAAAACATGGCTTAGAGTGCAATGGCAGAAGATCGCCTAACTGGAATCGCACTTCAGCACCTTCACAAAAACGTGCCTATTCAAGTGGAAGAAATCATTACACGATTTGTAATAAAGCAAAACAGAAAAATTGAGGTTGTTATTTAATTAAAATTATTTTGATGTATAAAACAAAGTACTATTTTTTGTTTATGTATATTATTTTAATTTTGAAGCCTCGACTAAATGGCCCCCTCCCTGACTCGAAAGCTGGATCCGCCCCTGCCTAAAAGATGTTCTAAGCAATACTTTTCAATCATGCTTTCTCGCGGCACACCGTGTGTCATCAAACACTCGTAAAATTTTTCCTCCAATAGTTACAGCTTGCTGGACAGTAAGGACCCATCCAACACTTCCTACATGTATTCTTGTCACGCCTTTCAAGGTCCATCAAGAGTTCTTTTATCTAAAATCGGATCCCATAGGTCCTGCAAGTTGTACTGTGAATGCTCCTCGAGAGCGGTGGGAAGGTGGGTGGCGAACACGGAACTGAGCGTGGTGGGTAGGCGGTAACGGCCTGACCTCTCATTCGGGAGACGCCTGTTCGAATCCCTGTCCGGGCATCCAGATTTGGTTTTTCCAAGGTTTCCCCAAATAACTCCAGGTGAATGCTTCCTTTTAACGACAATCGCCGAATTCCTTCCCGTTCCTAGCTCTGATCGTTTCACGCGTCTAATGACATTGACGTCCACGAGGCATATAATCATAAGGCAAAAAAATCTAAATAACTTAATTGACTTGTGAAATTATCCCACGTGTTTTGTTGTTGAAAAATGTGGCAAAAATTAATCAACATAAGGGTATGATTTGTAAGTAGAATTTACTTATGAAAAAAAGATAGAATTTGGCATAAAATATATACTTATTTTTATTTTTAATTTATTTTTGTTAAAATATTAAAATCTGATTAGTTAAACATTTATTTTTCCATGTCCGCTTCCGCAAAACATCAGGATCCGCGGGTGTCAAGCATGGAGGAAGGAATATATGGAGACGACGCAAGGGACCTTCGCCACATACTGGAGTGAAACCAGGTGGAGAGAAGTGGGGAGGGGAGGCCGTCATATTGCTTGACAGGAGAAACACGGGAAATAGGCGTAAAAACTTCAAGGGAATCATAAGACAACCGTAGCACCGAAATTTGATGATAGATTATTATGTAACTCGACGAGACACATCAAAAATGAAGAATAATTTTTTTTGATATCGTGCTTAGTTCTCGAGATATACTGTCTCAAAGGTGTGGAGTTTCTGAAGAAACGTGTCCCCAAAGTCAAATTTGGTGATAGATTCTTATGAGACACAACGATACAAATCGAAAATAAAGAATAAAATTTTTCGATATCTCGCTTAGTTTGCGAGATATACTGCCTCTAAAGTGAGGTTGTTAGGTTATGAAAGGATTCAACGATAATCGTGGCGCCATAATTTGATGACGAACTACATTTCGGACAACAAAGTTTATTTCATCACGTTTAGTAGTTGGCACAGCACAATTTATCACAATTAATTTCATCGTGCACTTTCAGTGTAAACATAAAAGTGAGTAATGCATGCAGAATACCATATTAACTGTGTCGCGATGTAAACATGACGCGCTTAAATTAAATTTCCAACACTTGTCTACAATAAGGCTAGCTTTTCAAGTGCAAAATAGTAACATATGCTAATTTTCTACACTACACCAACTAAAATTTGAGAATGATATGATCCTATTGAGAGCAATGAATAAATTTATAGTGAATGGCACTAATGTTGCAGTTGCCTCTCAGATACTTCAAGAACAATCATTACAATGTGACTTACTTATAAAACGCTATTCCAGGTTTTTTCCTATCTCGTCTGTTTGTGCAACCATATGCAGCACAACTTGGTATTATAGAACTCTTTAGAATATTAGAAAATGAAATATTCTCAGCAGCTGACACAGTGCAAATAGCCCAAAGTTTTGGTACTCCTACGATGTCCGCCACGCAAGCGCAGTTTTTTCACGAGGTTTCACGGATTTAGCGTTACCTCGTCTCCATATATTCCTTCCACCATGGTGTCAAGCACTGAACATCCGCATCTGCAAAGATGACTTCCGTTATATCCCAAAAATTATTAAATGAAGGATAGGTGTTAGCGTAACTGCCATCGGGTCAAAAATTTAATTACAGATGATAAAAATAATTATGTTTTGTATTTTTCTTTGTATTTGTTTCAGAAGGGAGGTATAGCAATAAACATATTTACAAATAAGGGAGACTCCGTAAATTATGTAGATCCTCTTTGGCTTCCTGTCAACCTTCTCCATTCCTCCCACGTAGCTTAACGTGGCTTTTGCCTCTACCCTCCCTTTCCCCCCCAGTCCTTACGAAACACGTAGCTATTTTGCCTGTTGTTTCCAGAGGACATTTCGTACTATTTTCTCTAATCGTACTATCGTGAATTATATACGGAGTGTATTTAATTACGGAAATAAAGATTTGCATGCTTCTGTCTGTTTTGTACATTATTTTAATTGTGACAAATAATATGAGTGAAAAGCTACGTGTCTCCCAGCTTCATACCCAACCCTTTCCCCCTAGACCGAACCACGTAGTTTATGGATGCCCTCTAACATGAAACTTTGATACTCGCAACGTTTCAGTTTATTTATTTATTTATTTATCAATCTTGTTCCATGGATCCCTGCTGAGGAAATACCTCTGGGAAGTGAAACATGTCATTGTTGATACATATACACATAATATGAGTCATATCATAGTAAATATATATATATACATATTTTACAAATACACGAAATAATAATAAACATACATTTTTGCAACTGAGTTTTGCAAACGTCATAATGAGTACAATTAATTATTTTCTTCAAATTCTTGAATGGAGTAGAAGGAGTTGCCAATAAGTTTTTGTTTGAATACATCTTTATTATCTGAAAGCTGTTTTATACGATTAGGTAGTTTATTAAACAGATGTATCCCAGAATAATTAACTCCTCTTTGTACTAATGACAGAGATGTTTGTGTTTTATGCAAGATATTTCTGTTTCTTGTATTGAAACTGTGTACCTGTTAATTAGGTGTAAACAGGTTAAAATTTTGCCCACTTTTCTGTATCTCCGGATAATATAAAGTAATTGATAGTTAATATAGCTGTAAAATATTATGTATGTTGATGGAATGAGCTCACGGCAGGTAACATAATTTATAGGTTGATATATTTTGAAACTTTATTATATAAAATTTTCGATTGGAATGATTCCTCTTGAACTAGCACTGTCTCTGCAGTGGAAATGGTAGGTATGTTGATCAGCTGTGTGTGTTGAACATTGTGCATTTGCTGTGACATTAGTATTTTCGAAAAGATGGGATGTTTTCCATATTAAAGAGGTAGGTTTGTACATTTTATGTGGTTACCGAGTCGTACAGTGCATTCACTTTTAATTACTGCTCCATTGCTGCTTTCACTCCCTATTGTTTCCGAATGTTTGTCGTTATGTGACTAATTCCCAATCTAGAGTTGTCACATTTTACTAAACACCGTGTATAATGGGAAGCACCTCCTCATGTTCTTGATTCGCTTAGATATATCGTGTTTCCTCAGTTGAAATATGTGAAACATTCGCGTGCAGAAAGTAGGAATGTTATTTTGATTTTCAGTTGAAATTCCCTTTCATCTATATGTTTGTCATAGTAATGAATGTGGAAATTTATACATTGTGATTCCGAAAATAAAGCTTTTTCAATATTGTATACTAGAATGCAATATACTGTCTACAAGCTGTAACTTGATTTATGTCTGTTTTGGACTGAATTTATTTAGGCTATCATTGTGTGATTGTCATCATGTTAAATATGACACACTGTTCATGTATCAATTTGCAGTTGGCTTATAGTTGTTTTCCTAAATATTTTATCCTGTTTTCGTTAAAGTTGAATGGATGTGAAATTGTGGCATATTATTGTAAGCTTGTTTATAGTGGCCTTATAAAGGTGAGAGATAGTGTTTTGCTCCTTGTATCGCAGTTGTGATTAACTAATGAAAGACCTACTTTGTTTATTTATGTTCGTATCCATAGTGGAAGAAAATATTATGATTCCGTGTACTCCTGCTTGACATTTAAGTGGCCATTGAATGTCAGGTTATATAACAGATGTATTTACTTCCATGTTATTGGCAGCAAATTAATTTATTTTTTCTGTATGATTTTCCAAAGTAGCTTTCTCTCTACACTACCTAGTCAATATTTATTTAACATCAGTGTGAGCATGTCTTATGACCCATCAGGCAGTCAGCAGTATTCTCCATCTTTAGTTTAAATTTGCTCACGTAGTTTGTTGTCTCTTTTTGTACCAGTTGAGCTATACCACAGTTAATTGGTTCGCGTACTTGTGCGTCAGCCAATATAAGTACTCTATAATTAATCACACTCCATTGCCTGCCTTTTACATGTCTCAATGCATATTATTAATTATATTGACTAGCAATCTTTTTGAGAAATAACCAAATTAAAGCTATTTCCTCCCTTCAAAAATAGTCTTGTCATATAATTTGTTAACTGTAATGTAGAAATCGCACTACTGCTCAAGCTGTTTATTTAAAAAATGATGTCGTTGTTTCTTTTACAAGAATCCTGCCTGAAATCTTAGCAGGTGTACTGAAAAGTGAATAGATTTGCTAATGGACTGAGTTGCTTGATAATTATTAAATTAACAAATGAATGACTGGTTGGAGATTGACTGTAGCTTAACATGCCATGGTATATTGACTCCACCACTCTCCCCGATTCAGCAGCCAATTGCAGTTGATTCCTATATGCAGTAATCACTGATTGACAATGGGTAGTAACTGGCAGTAGTCATATTTCTAATGAGACATATCAAAATTAAGGCTTTAGTAATTATAGGTATCAGGTTAGTTTCTCTAAGTAATTTTGTATATTAATTTCTATTCTTATCATAGAACTTTTAATGCTTCTATCATATTTTATATAAAATTTGTGCTATATTATTGTATCACTGTACAATTCATAATTTTCAAGTTGCAGTAAAGTAATTGAAACTGTTTTCTCCTCTTCTTCCAACAGATGAATGTTTGAGGTTATCCACTAAAAATGCTGTGTGTTGTGGAGAACAGCAGCATCATGTCAGTGACCAATCAAACACAGTATATATGTGTCACATGTCTTCAGTGTTTCTCCACAAGAGATGTGCTAATAAGCCATGTCTTTAGTCATCTTTTATTGGTAAATGCACCATTGCGCATTTGCCAATGCTGTGGTCAGATCTTTTCAAGTCTATCAAGATTGTATGCCCATAATTTTCAAGAGAACAGGAAAACTACATGTAAGGGGTCACCATTAATGGAACTGGTTTGTGCATTCTGTGCAGATACTTTTTTATGTTGGTGTTCACTAACAAAACATGTGTTCACTCACATGTCAGCTATTTCAACACCCTTAAATATTTGGACTCATTGCTCTGAAGGTTTTCAAGATACGACAAAACAACACTTTCATGAATCTACCAGCAAAACTTCACAAAGAAGGTAAGATGAGACCTTCGTGTTTAGTACTGGTGTTGTAGTCATTTTGATTTTTGACTTTAATTAATTCTAGTGATCACATGTTTGTGCTATAACTGGAGTTATGTCTGCTTGGTTACATCAGCATAATCAGTTGAGAAGTTCATTGTTGACCCTACAGATAAAGTTCGAGCAGGTTTTTAAGTTGTCAGTCAGCTGTTACAAATTTAGACAGATATGAATAAAGAAAAACCTGTGTATAATACGAAACCAGCTTCTTTAGTCAACTTTCAAGATTTTTGAAATATTAAACCAACATTTATACAGCTTAATATCTAAATGATAAATTAGGTCCTATTATATTCACTTGTTTATTATTGACTAAACGTACCACCATTGTGTGTTGTTAGTTTCATTAATAGTTTATGAAGCCTCTTGGCTCTGTGGATAAACTTCACAGGATTCCATCCCTGCCACGAGAAAGTGGGACAGTCCTACTTTCTAGTGAAACCATTGTTTCATTTTACAATTTACAGCATAAGAAAGTTCTGTATAGGAACTTAGCATAATAATCATTATATATGGTAGTCAGTAGATGCATAACAATATTTGTGTTAGTAGTTATTTGATGAGTACATTGCAAACTTACTGTTGATAATTGGTTAGTGAATATATTACATGAATAATGGTCTTTTAGTGGATGTATTACAAAATTTCGCAGCACTCTACATAATACAGTTATGACAATTTTTATACATGCCATAAGTATTGTGTACTTCTGGATTTGTATTTTAATACATTTAGTACATCTAATGGGTTTTACAATCTACTTATTCTTACGATATGCTGTAGCATTCTACAGAGTACCTTGCATATGTTTATTTTTCTTCTACTACTTAGAATAGCCTAACAGTTGTATCATCCTTGAACATATACATTATAGGAGTTACTTATGGCGCCTAGTTCAATTTATATGTCCATATATTAGTATTACCTTCTCCATTACCATATCCTTGAGCCAGTTCATGTATTACCAAATTCTTGTTACTATTAATTTGGAACTTCCTTTGAATGGCATATTTTGTTTTTACTATACATTGGTCGAATAGTAACATTCTCCTTGATGACATTGTATAATTCTATGCCCTTTAATAGTAAGAAAATTGCCTAATTTTATCTATATAGATTCATGCTCAGTACACGTCCTGCTCATGTGGCACTAATGCCGCTGGCTAGTTGCTTTATCTGTACTGCTGATCACTACAAATTCCATAGATCACAAGGTCTGGCTCTGACTTTTTGATACTTTTGCAGTTCCTTGACTAACAATTACATGGTTTTTATTTATAGTATCTCAGCTGTAGATGCTAATCCTGGTAAGCTGTAAATCGTATGCTACACTGCACCATTCTAAATTTAATTGCAATGGAGCACACACTCCTGTGGCAATTTCCCTACAAACCCAATGTCCCCTATCCCACAACCACTTACATTTGCCCTCTACAAACTTTTACTTTAAATTCTTTTAACGTTTTCAATAAGTTATTCATCGTTTCCCTTGGTAACTAATTCCAATCCCTGATGCACTTACCTAAAAAAGAAAATCTTCCCACCACATTTTGCCTGAAATTGAGTGCCAGCTTGTGGTCATGGTCATCTTTTCCCTTCCATGAACTACTTTTCATACGTACTCCAATATCTTTCCATGCCTCATCGCCAGTATACACACTGTACACTCCCATGACCCTCCTCATCCTCCTCCGGTTTTGCAATGAATCCCATTCCAGTTCCTTTATCATGTCTGTCACTGACTGCATTCTGCGATAATTTCCAGAAACAACTCTAGCAGCCCTTTTTTGCACCCTCTCCAACTCCTGTATTTGATACGTAAAATCAGGGTCCCATACTACACTACGATATTTGATTAATGGTCATTTTTTAACCCATTTCATTTTCTTCTCTCATGCATCCCCTCATCACTCTCCCCAACAAGTGCAGAATTTTGAAACCTTTTCCTACCACCTGTCCAATGTGTCCTGCCCAGTTAAGCTTGTTATCAAATGTAATTCCAAGATATTTATATTTCAAGTCTTCAGCAAGCAATTCTTTCCCCACCTTAAATTCATAATTAACCTTTTGTTTTTTATTTGTGTATGTAATAAGCTGACTCTTCTTTGCATTTAACTTCATCCCATGTTTACCAACCCAACTAGATATCCTGTCCAGATCAGCCTGCAACTGTTTATAGTCCTCTGTCGTTTTGATCCTTTTATACAGCATTATGTCAGTTGCAAACAATCTAATTTCAGATAGTAAACAATCACCACAATTATTCATTAGAATAATGAAAAGCAATGGTCCCAATACACTATGCTGCGGCACTCCCATTTTTACTTCCACTTCCTTTGATACTGCATTTCCTACCCTAAATTTCTGTTTTATACCTTTTAAAAATTCTTCCAACCAGTAAATCACTTTCTCATCCACTCCAATAGTTTTTACCTTATTTACTATCATTTTATGGCTCACTCTGTCAAACGCCTTTGAAAGATCTAGTGCTACACTATCAATTTATCCTCCCTTGTCCATTTCATCTGAAATATCTTACATATATCCCACCAACTGAGATTTGCATGAATATCCTTGCCTGAACCCATGTTGTCTACTTTAAAACCACTTACGTTCCTCACATACATTTTTGATGTGGTTGCATATCAATCTTTCCATTAATTTACCTACCACTGAAGTCAAACTGATTGGCCTGTAAATTTTGACTCGATTTGTGTACCAGTACTACTATCACACTTTTCCAGTTCTGTGATAAGCAGCACGTATCCAGACTCAATTTAAATAATATTTCAAGATAAGGTATAATTTCACATCCAGCTATCTTTAAGATATCTGTAGTAATATTATCTACACCAGCCCCTTTATGTTTTTTCAGCTTGCTTCTTTCCTTCAAGATTTCTTCAGGATGAATTTAAAATTTTTTAGTATCATATTGTTAAGCCCATTCTCCGAATTAGACCATCCCATTTCTGATTCATTGTCCCTAATGCTCTCACTAAACCAAATACTTAAAATCTCTGCTTTTCTCAAATCCTCAGTAACTTCTTCTGCATCCTTATCTATAAACATCTCAACACCTTTCCTTCCACACAGTTTCCTGATATAGCCATATAAATATCTAGATGTATCAGTCAGTGGTCCTCCTGCACTGACAATACTCTTCATAAACCTATCTTTAGCCACTTTCTTTGCTGTTATTAAGTCCTTGTTTTGAATATTCCCTACTACCCTGCTGTCTCTTAACTCTGTTATGTTCTCTTCGTACCAACCTCTTTAACCTCCTCACTTCCTTGTTACAGTACACAGGTTCTCTACTTCTCTTTATTTTCTGCTTTGGAATGAATTTTTCTTCCCCCTTAATTATTATCTCCTTGAACTCTTCCCACCTTGACTCTATTGTACTTGTGCCTTCCTTCCATTTGCTGAAACGTTCTCTGAAATATCGCTTCAAATTTGAAATCTGAAATAACAAAAAGTTATCATCGGGCCTTATTAGGAATATATCCAAAATATTTTGTCCCCTAGTGTTTTGCTCTACCAGTTGTGTAAATCCTCCCTCCCTTATTAAGATATTTGCAAATCTTTGTTCCCGTGTGTTATTAATTTTATTTCCTTCCCAGTTTACACCTGATAAATTTAAATTCCCACCAATAATGATAATTCAATTCTCACCTCTGAAATCTGAATATGAATTTAATTTCTCCCCAAAAGCCCCATCTTCATCTGTCATTCTTCCACTGCGGTAACCTAAATAATATATGTCAAATCTGCGATTGGTCGACCTACTGGATCTAATTTCTGACAATCAGAAGTTATTGTACTAAAAAAAAAGAAAAAATCGTAGTCAGAATATTCCTCAGTCAGAACAAACCATGATTTAGTTAGAAAGCTAGTTTCAAAACCTACAGTCTGACATTAGTCGCAGGTTTAAAACCTGGTGCAAAAGATACCACTACAGATACCACTGCGCTAATTTAGGATGGGTGGGTAGATTTCTGTTAACTATAGTGCTCGTATTCGCCCAGATTCACTTGTGCAGCTGCAGGGGTGACAGTAGTGGCCTACCCCACCATGTTGCTTCTAGGTCCAGATTCTTTTTTACCCTTATGCTTTAAATACTTCGTTTGATATGTTGTCAAACCTGCTCCATAATTGCTCACACAATATTATATCCTGCATCGACTTGCTCCATATTTCATTAAAGTCTGCTATTCTCACCTCTTCCATTTCAGGGCTCTCCTACACAACATGCTCAGGGATTCCTTCTGCTCCACATTCACATACATTAGATTACTTCAACCCTATTTGGTATAGCATGTGGTTGTTCCGCACATGACCAGCTATGTAATGTATTGTGCCGGTGAAGGATTAAAGTGTCTTAGATTCAGCCTCTCATTTGTATTTGGAAACATGTTGTATACTCTTCTGCCTATTTGAGTGCTGTCCACTGGGCTTGTCATTCAGTCACCACAGTTTGTACTGCTGTTCTCCTGCACCTTGGCCTAATTCTTTTTCCGCAGCCAGTAGATAGCCCCTCTTCTTCTGATCTTTAGATCCAGTAGCCACACCACAATTACTCTTGTGAGGTAGTGAGCTAATATCACACCATCATGGTATCTTCTTATTATAATGTTCGAGAGATGAAATCTCCTTTGGCCTATGTCTACAAATGTTTGAACGTATGCGTTGCGACGTTTAGGGAGTCATCCAAAGTTAAATCTATATCTCTGGTAGTTACCTTCCTTTTTATGGTGATGTCGTTCATCTTAACAATTGGATCCTGCTCCAGTTTCCATTTGAGTAGCATCATTTAGATCTTTCTTGATACAAGACTCGGCTTAGCGGCTAAGCACTTTGCCAGAAGTTCTTCATTCATTAACTTGGATTTATCTTACATGTGTTGACTGGACCGACAATCTATCAACAGCTGAAAATCGTCTGGAAAAGTGATCAGACCCAGCAAGCCAAACAGCCCTTCCAAACGTCTAAGTGAATCTTCAAAAACTAAATCCCAGAAGATGGGCCTACTTACCGATCCCTGCGGCCAGTCGTTCATTATGTGTTTATCTACAGTCCTCCTTGGACAACTCAATGTGGTAAATAGATTCTTATAGTAATCCATGCTGCTTGGAAATTTAATTTCTCTTAGGTGGCTGAACAATATCGGCCAGCCCCTGAGATGTCCATGAAGATTCCTATGACAATCTTCATAGAGCTGTTTTTAGCTAAATTTACCGCTCTGTTCATCACATCTTAATTTTACCTGTCTACTCGAAAGCAATATTTGTTCATATTTTTGCTCATCTGGCTCCTGTTATTCTGAAGTTTTGTAATCAATCCTATTTTCCATAACTTTCCTAGCACATTTAGCAGGCAGATCAGCCGAACAGATTTAGGGTTTGACGGATCACTGTCTCCCCCCTTGGTTAATATCGTGATCTCTCTTTGCTTCGAAATATTTTGAACTCTACCTTGTTGGATGCACTTACTAAACAGCGTGCATATCGTGAGGGCCAGTTGGACTACTAGCGTCTGCAGCATGTCTGCGACAATCCTGTCCACTTCCAGGGCTTTATACTTTATCATACTGTTAATGGCCTTCACTACCTCATCTACTGTTATATCCTTCCCTTCTAATTCAGCTGTGTAAATATCAGATTGATCACTCCGCATTTTTCTATGAGAGTCTGTTTCGTTACCCTTGTCATCATTAGGTAGTAGCTGCCTTATAATTCCCCCGCTGTTGTAGTCCTGTTTTATGACACAATACCTTCCTCAGTCCTCACAGTGGCTAACGTCACGGGTGGCCTTATTTTTCTGGCAACTATCTCACATGGAATGCTCCTGGTATCTCATTTAAGATAGGATTTGACATAGGCCTCCCAGCTATCTGTTTTAGTTTTTAAAAGTTGCTGCTTTAAAATCCCCTTTCTTTTCCCTTTAACTGTTTAGAAAAATAAGCCTCTCAGCCACCTCAAGACTGTGATTGTACTGCCTCCACGCCCTTTGCATGTTTAGTCTAATTCAATGCAGTCTCTCATCCCGAGGTATATCATTATTTATTTTTGTTGTTGCTAGTGGGCTACTGCCTTCTCGCTGCCACATGGTCCATGTCACTACTCTCCAGCTAGTCCGCTGGATATGGAAAATCTCCTCCATACCGCCCTTCTGATATTCTAACAACATTTAGTACTCTCATTACTAGATGCTTTAGTTCGTTGCAATGAAAGTTCATATAGAATTATGTCATGGTCGCTTGTGGTTTGGTTATCTAGCACCCGCCACTTATGTAGCATATTTCCCACAAGGTCATCAGTAATTGTTACCTCTGCATTAGATGTAGCCCCACGCCTGTCGTTAAAAGTAGGGGAATTAAATGGTTGATTTCTTACATCCAGATTAAACTCGCAGATCAACTCTGTCAACTCTCTCATTTGTATGGTCACTGTGCCAGAGAAGTGACCTCATATTTACATCTGCTGCTATGATTGTCTGCTGACTTCTTAGACTGTTGAAGATTTCTCTAATTTTATTTAAATATCTATCAATCTTCTCTTTATACTAGGAGTACATTAATACTACTATTGTGTAGCACCATCCTGTACTGATTTCTACGCACGTAGTACGCTCATAACAGAATTGTGCAAATTTAGCTGTAGTTGTATTCCCATTTAATACTATTATGCTCACTATAGGATGCTCCACGTCTGTAATAATTTGTGCTGTTACTGGCATATATGGTATCAACTCCCTATTTGAATAAGGCTCCTGAAGGTATAAAATGGCCCAGCTATTTTCCTCCGCCAATTTCCTTAACTGCATCTAGCGTTTACCTGTGCAGTTTTTATGCTATACATTTACGCCCATTTGAGCTGTGGGTCATATCTAATCCTTCCGTGGGTCGTGACAAACTGCTTACAGATCTCGTCAAGATCAAACACTTCAATTCGCATATCGAATAACTTTTTACTAGTTTAACAACTAGGACGGGTCCAGTGGAGGTAGTTGCTTCAAGCATAATTCTGTCTACCCTGCTCAGTATAATACGCGTGCTGTTGTTTGTCTTAGAGTCATTGTTAGCATGTTGTCCCAGTTTATTCTGTCTTACTGCATCCTCTAAATTCGCATACATCGACTTGGGATCTACTGACGTTCTATCAGACACATTCCATGTTTCTCTTTTAACGTTATGCACTGACGTGGGACCTGTTGAGATATACTTGTGCACGCTTCATATGCCTAGTCTATTTATATTTGATTTTTTTAACGCTATGCTGAGGCATGAGATCTACTGAGATGTAATCGGTCATGCCCCTGTGCTTGGCATATTTATTTTCGACTCTGATCTGACGCTATGCAGTGACGTATTTCCGAATACGTTTCCCAAGCTTAATGTATCCATGTTCAATTCATTTTGTACTTAATTCAACTGTGTGGTATTTGGAGCATGTTCCCTTCATTTTTGGGTACCTATGTCTGATTATTTTTTATTGCTATCGCTGGCTATATAATATTGCTTTGTCAATTCAGTTTTCATGCTCTCCTTAGTGATGCTTGCCAGCGTTGGTTTTGCCACCTCGGTCCTCTTTAAGTCGACTGCTTTATTACACCATCCGTTTGAGAGAAATTGGCGATTATTTGTATGCCAACCATACCTGACTCTTTACCCAAACTAGCTGGTGAGATTTGGTCCGTGAGACCCTTCCCCCCCCACCCTACCCTGAAAATCTCCCTCGCAACTTTTTGAGACCTTTTTTTTTTATTAGGTCTCAACCTCCCTTTTCTCCTTAGCTCTACAGTCCAACAATCATTTCGAATCCTCACGTGAGATTTCCGTTGACCCCCCCCCTTCCCGTTGGTGAGATTTCGCTGGACCCCCCTTATTTCACCTCACATAATTAACGGACGCCCCCTAATGAGCGACAAATGAGGTATAGTATTTGGAAGGGAGTAGAATACTACATCCATATATTATTTCTGATTAGATGCATAAGTAAATAGTAGTTTTTGTTTTTTAGCCAATATTCTTACATTTTTTAATAATTTATGAATGAAGTACTAAAATTTTTTATCATATACAATAGGAGAGTTTAAATTAGGCATAAGTATGTTTTTATGAGTAGTTGATAGAGTGGCATGAGTCACATAATAGTAAAAAATGTGATATCTACATTAAGCACATTATAACCAGTCATTTGGCTTATTAGTACATTTCCTTCTGATGGAAACAACAGTCTGAATCTAAAAATTGGAGTTTGTTCTTGGTTAGCCATTGCACAAACAACATAAATAATCTCCTCCCATATATATAAATGTACAAACTATTGCTAATTCTTGCTTAAAGGGGGATGTAACCAATAAGATCTCAAATAATTAATTTATTGAATATTATGCTTTCTAATTATATTATTATTTTTCTTTATTTTCTGAAAGTTTCATGCTTTTAAAACTGGATATATTTTAGAAATATTGTTTTATCTGTTACTAACAAGTACAACACATGCAAGTAAAAGATCTTAAACTTTGAATGCTACTTTCTCAAATATCTATTTTTTACTATGTAGAAACAATTTTCTCAACCTCTATAAGAAATACAGAGATGAAATATTCAGGCAGGACTTATAGATTGCAGGTACAAATATTTATGAATAATTGTGCATCCTTTCAGTATTTAGAGGTTTTATATATATATATATATATATATATATATATATATATATATTGCAGTGACCCAGTCAATATGCCTCAGGATTTACTATTTTATAAACAAATTTATTAATTATCAAAAATAAATGGTTGTGGGTGGGATTCTCTTCCAAAGTGGTCCTTCACATTATTACAACTCAAATATAATACATTCAAGAGGAATATCTTGACTTTACTGATCTTTCTACATAGAAAGCAAACTTTATTTAACAAAAAAATTACTTGAATGGATAAATAGTTCTTCCCTCTCAGGTAGTGGAATTTACAGTTGTTAGGTTCTTTAAATTTTGGAGCTGGTTGTGGTAACCTTGTAGATGATTGCGTACGTAGGAGTTACCGAAATGTTGAGCAGCACAGGCCACGTGATAAAGTCGTGTCGACGACCCCGGCGGGGAGATCCGCGACGAGCCAATGGTGCGTGTATTTGCCAGGCCCCAGGTATTTCCATCAGCTGAGCGAAGGGTGAATTGGACGTCTGGTGTTTCTCATCTGCGACAGCCCGTGGCTCGTACTAAACCCTGGGGACCTCAGCAATGCGAGCCCTGCTCCATAGCGAAGATGGCCCGCTGCTATCTTGCTGCGCTGAACATCAAGTCTTTCTCGTGTCCAGTCCTCGCGCCGAACATCGAGTGTCCATCTCCATCCACTCTCCCCTCTCTCGTTATCTCCTTCCTTCATTTCCAATTGGCTGAACTTATAACAAGAATACACAATTTGTTAGCAACCCGCAGGAATGAATTCCATTGGCTGGACATAACCCGACCACCAGCATCATTTTCTTGGTAGGTCATCTCCCTCCATATAGCCATAGTTTTTGTCTTCTGATTGGCCTGCACTTCCTACGAATAAGCAGTTTGTTGTTAACTTATATTTCTTTGCCAGAGACGTCTGCAAAGCGTCTGACAGCTCAGGTCCACAATACTTTATTAGGGGTTTTGAAAGCTGTCTTTCATTTGTCGAACACTCACACAGATTAACTCATAACGTCACACTGTGTCCAGTGTTTTAAACAAACCTGCACTATATCCGGGAGCCTCTCCATGATTTCAGTAAATTAATGACCAAATGAAGAAACACAAGGGAAGTCTATTCCTTTGAACGTCAACCAGACCTCGTTAAATTACCTTCTTTACTATGCACTCTCTTGTCGACTAAATTACAACCATTATTCTTTCTAACATTTGACAAGTAATAATATTATATATTCCTTACGATAACCTTGTTGGTAGAGAACCACATTCAAATCAAATCAAATGAACTTGTGGAAATTAAATAAATTAAATACAGTAGGACAATAAAACGACTGAATCTAACAACATTTCTTGTTACTGATAAACCATGACATTTACACAATGGTACATCTATATATATATATATATATGTATATATATATATATATATATATATATATATATATTCAAATTTTTACAACAGTTTACTGCTTCCATTTCCATTTGAACTTGTATTTTCTCCATTCGCCATAGAGGTATTTATAGACTTTTAATGGTGGCAAAGAATGAGAGTAATAGCACTCGTAATTTGGGAGGTCACAAAATAAAGGAAGTGACTGTACAAGTTCCATTTTCTCTGAAATCATAAGTGTACTATGTCAAGAAGGGAGTTAATATAAGAGAAATAAGTAAAGCTTCAGTCTTTAAATGTTTTGTGTTTGCATGTTCTGTAGAGCGCTGCATCAACTTTATTAGGTTGGCTTCAATTAGGCACACTCTGCCAGGGATTAACTCAGTGCTCAATCAGAAGTGTGGAGGTCACTGAGGTTGGCGCCCCACTTTACCCAAGATGTTATATTGTGCAGATACTTTTCGCTTTGTGGTAGTGGTTTTTCTGTGGGGGTTCTTGGTTGTCCCTGTTTTGTTAAGTACTTCAGTTGGTAACCATAGATAGCCGCTCAGCCAACATCACACTGTGGACTATGGCGCCTTCTACACCAGGCGATATATACGGCGGCTCCTTCGTGCCCTCATTGCAGTTGCCGCTTAGCCTCCGAGGATGTCTTCTGCAGTTGAAGATGAGGCGTCAGGGGAAAGTTTAACTTACTGACCACGGCCTTTCAGCCCGGAAATTATGAGTTAAGTTAATACCAGCTGTGGAAGCCTACTTTGTATGAATAACATTATTAATAGTAAATGAACCGAAATTTGTTAAAATATAAAACTAAACACTGTCCATGGGGAGAGATGGTTCATGTAAGGTGACGATTTATCACTCTTTGCAACACACAAGTACATGTGAAAAAAATTGGAACCTACTAGTTAACAAATCACCAATCTGTAAACATTATGTTCCATATTTCTGTTACATGTTAAGTTTTCACTGTACATCAATGGAAATGTCTGTTTTTATTTCTAGATATTATTTTCACAGTTCCAGTTACGAACAGCAACTTCCTGTAACAGTGAATGCTAAAAATTTTATGGATGAGAAACCAACCTCTCGGATCAGCTGCAGTAAGAGATTAAAATACAATCAAGGCAATGATATAATTCAGTATGAAAATAGTACGAAAATACAAGCAAGTGATCCTTTATTGTATAATATTTGCGAACAAACTTTAACATACCCTGATAATCTCAAAGAACATCACAGGTTTAATTTGGGTAAGCGACCATTTTCTTGTGTAGTTTGCGGAAAATCTTTCAGACAGTCTGGAGACCTAAATAGGCATAAACGGATTCATTCAGATGAACGGCAATTTTCTTGTGAGGTTTGTGGAAAATCTTTCTCAGATTCTGGAACTCTTACAGTGCACAAGCGGATTCATTTAGCTGAACGGCCATTTTCTTGTGATGTTTGTGGAAAATCTTTCACACAGCTCGGAATTCTTAAAACACACAACAAGCGGTTTCATGTGGGTGAACGGCCATTTTCTTGTGAACTTTGTGGAAAATCTTTTGTACTGTTTTGCAATCTTAAAAGCCACAAGAGGTTTCATTTAGGTGATCGCCCATATTCTTGTGAAGTTTGCGGAAAATCTTTCAGACGGTCGGGGGGTCTTAAAAGCCAAAAGGGGATTCATTCAGGTGAACGCCCATTTTCTTGTGAGATTTGTGGAATGTCTTTTAGGTTTTCTGGGAGTCTTAAACCTCACAAGAAGCAACATCTAAATGAACAGCCACTTTCATGTGAAGTTTGTGGAAAATCTTTTACACTATCTGGGAACCTAAATAGGCATAAACGTATTCATTCAGATGAATGTCCATTTTCTTGTGAATATTGTGGAAAATGTTACACAGATTCTTGGAATCTTAAAATACACAGGCAGATTCATTTGGTTGAACGGACGATATCTGGAAAATCTATTACCAAGTCTAGGAATCTTGCAGCACACAAGATTGATCATTCAGTGATCATTTTTATTTGAGGACTGGAATAATTGTTTCCTCAGCCTGGGCATCATATGGACCACACAAGTAACTACTTAGGTGATCACCCAAATTTGTAATGAATCTATTGAAAATATTGAAAACCTTTTACAGTTTTAGGATCTTAAATGCTACAAAATCATTCATTTAGATGATAGCCCTTTTTTTGTTGAAAATATTGTATGGTTCCTGGGCGTCTCAAAGTATAGAAAAAACATCATTTATGTGAACATACTTCGTCTTGTGCAATTTTGTGAAGTATCTTTCACACTTTCTGGGAACGTAAATATCTATAAGTGGAATCAGTCAGCCAAACACCTATTTTCTTTTTAAGAAATGGGGTTTTTTTATAGAAATGGGGTTTCTTTAAAAGCACAATTAAATCAGATTTAAAGCAGATTAATTTATTTGAGTTAAAATTTTCTCGTTAAGTTCATGGAAATGTTTTGTGTGCTGTATGATTTTTTTGTTTATGTTTTTTTGCATCAGAGTGGTCATTAAGGTAAATGGCAATATTCTTGTAAGGTTTATTGAAAATCTTGTACATAGTCTGTGATGATTAAATTAGTTGAATGCTCATTTTGTTAAGACCATTTAACAAAATCTCTCACAGTCAGATAGTATTAAAATGAGCAATAGAAAGCATTTAGTTTAGTTTCCATTCTTATGTAGATTTTTAGGAAATTTTGATACACTGTCTGTGACTTTTGAGCGGGATGTGAATGTTCATTAAAGTGAACGCCCATTTTTTTACAAGGTGTATAATAAATCTTTCACAGGATGAGCCTCTTAAAGCTTATAAGTGGACTTATTTAGCTGAAGGTTTTTTCTTGTAAATTTTGTAATTTTTTTCATAGTGATGGAATCTGAAGTGGCACAAGAGGATTCGTTTAAGTTAACGCCAATTTTCTTGTAAATTCCGTGAAAAATCTTTTACTACTCGATAGTTCTTAAAGATTTTTGCTGTCGCTGACGTCGGTTTTTGACGATTAAAATTCAATCAGTCCGGCAATGCAAATGATACATCAGCCTAAGACCTTTTTAAAATATTCATTTAAGGAAAAGAAAACTAAGGTAAACAGCAATGGGCTTAGTTTATGATGGAATTTCCCACATTGTATAGATATATTGCTTGGCAACAGAAGTAATATTCATCCAACCTATATGCCTATACAACAGAAGTACCCTAGATTTCTCCAGGTGAATTCGGGGATAATTTCTTGAAAAGATCATGGCCAAATGCCTAACCGTTCCTAACCCTTATCCCTTCGTGCCTCTAATGAATTCGACATCGATAAGGCATAAAGCCAAAAACAAAAGAACCAAATAAACGAAATTCCACCAAAAAGTAGTCCTCTCTAGCAAAGAAAAGATTTCTCAGTTTTATATAGCTCTCGTCAGTTTCTGAATATAGTTTTTGTTGTAGTCGTTGTGTGATTAGGAAAACATTCATTTGGTAATACAGATAGAATTTGGCGAGGTACAAGCAAAAATAATTGATTTTGTACAGTAACAATTTAAAAATAATGACTTATAATGCTGTATGGAATAGGGAAAATAAAGTGTCTTGCAAGGAGTTTAATGGGGCCTATTCCAGAATCTTTTAATCAGAAATGGTGGAAAATTTTTAATTACAGTTCAGTAAAGTTAGGAGTGTAAACGAGATCATTCTATTTAGAAAGTACTAAATCTTATTAAGGAGAATTCATGTTACCTCATATGATAAGTTATAATATTAATATGCTGCCTTCAGATCTTTTTTACTATCGATACTTACATTGGTGTATATAAGAAATGAATAATGCAGCAGTTTAAAGATCTAATTTACACCAGCTGTCATAATATACATGATTAAGAATAATACTACAAATATTCTATGTAAAAATCTGTCTCAGTTAACTGGAAACATGTGTTTTGCAGAGAAAGTGGTGGAAAATTTATGAAATTTGGAAAAATAAAGAAAAAATCAAATGTAATTTTAAACTTTTTTGTTTTAACAGTTTTTCTGTTTCCTACCACAATTTTTTCCCTTTTATTATAATTGTATATTGCATATTATAAATCAAATCTTTCTGAACGTCATTATTAATGAGATGATATGGTTCTCATCTACTATGTTTGCATGTAATAAAGTGAGAAATTGTCACCTTTATTAGATTTCATAAAGTTATTAATTGTTTGGTATTAAATTATTCAATTTTATGGCAAAAATCTTGCCTGCAAATTTACCGGATACTTTATAGGAGCAATCAATTAATATAAACATTGAACCATAGAAGTTCCAAAAATCAGTGATTGCTGCTTGAATTCCTGTCACACACTAGGTCGTGGTAAAGTGCCTTGGGGAGCATCAGGAGGAAAATATCACCTGGTGAACCGATTCAGAAATGCGGGCCGACGCAACCTGCGCTGATCCGACTTGCTCCGGCTGTAGTAAGGAGTACTCCATAAGAATCTGTGTCACGTGATTGCTGACGTATTCCTGTTATGCGATGTGACGTGGTCCGCCGCGCCCTAGTGTGCCAAGTGGAGTCGTTTTTTGTCAACTCTTCTTTCCTTTTGAGATTTTTTGAAAACATGTTAGGGAGTGCGGGATTCTTGAAGGGTATAGGGGGGTTTCGTTAAAGTGATCACCCATTTTATTGTTAATTCTGTAGAAATTTTTTACAAGGTTTCTGAGTCCTAGAAAGTGTAAGAGAATAGGTGAACGCACATTTTCTTGTGAAACTTATGGAAATCGTTACTCATTCTGGGACCCTTGAAAAGCATTTTGATTTCTGGGAATTATAAAATGCATCAGAGGATTTATTTGAGTAAACATCCGTTTCCTTGTAATATCTGTCGAAATTATTTTAAACGTTAGCAAGAACAACAACAAAAAATGGACAGAGATAAATTAAGATGTTATTGTTAAATATGCGGCAAAACACTGTAAATGCGTCGTATTGTTCATTCAGGTACAACTGAAATAGAAAATATTTAGCATCAGATAATTACTTTGGTTTTTCTTGCACTTCTATATCAAATTTTCTAAAAAAAACACATAATTTTTGGGTCAGGAAGAATTTAAATTTGACAGATAATTAACGTATTGCTTGTTTCAGGTTTGTGGGGGGAAAATGTGTAATCAATTTTTTTGGAAGGAACAGGATGCCTCTACATTTCTTGGGCCAAATTATTTCTTATGCACTGCTGTTAGCGCTCTCGTTGCATGATCGTTGGCCGTGTGTGTTTAGAGCTGCTCACAAAACTGTGATTTTTTGTAGTCTAAAATCCTTTTGAATCTTTAAATTATCATCTTAAATCTTAAAATCGTTGTTAGCGAAAAGAATTATTCAGAATTTCGTCAATAAAAAAAGTTTTAAGTTGTTGTTAGAGTCCCTTTTCTAGTCATCACTTTATCATGTCTTTGCTCGAATTGCGGACGTTTTTCTTTTTAAGCACGGCTCAAACGCATCAGTTGTGTTCTGTAGCGTTCACCAGTTATTTTTTCATTCGGTTGAAGCAGTTCGTAATACACAACACCGAGCTGGTCCCACCAAATATAGAGCATAACTTTTGCACCATGAATATTAGGATTAGGATTATCATACCGTATCTATTTCTCATCGCCAGTGATGATCCGATGCAAAAATCCCTTCCTGGTTTGGCGCTGAAGCAATTGTTCACAGGTGAATAATCGGCGTTCAATGTCTCTCGCCTTCAGTTCGTATCACACCCAATTTCCTTGCTTTTGAATCATACCGAGAGCCTTTAAACGTTTAGAAATGGTTGTGCGATCAACATTCAACGATTCAGCAAGTTCATCTTGCGTTTGACATGAATATTGGTTGAGTAATTCTTCCATTTCCGTATCTTCGAACTTTTTCGGTTTACCTGTCAACTGTATCGAAAACACCACTTTTAAAACGTCGAAACCAATACTCTCACGTTTTTATCGACGGAGAATGTTCGCCATAAGTCTCCAATAGCACTCGATGACTTTTCTTCGAATTGAACAGGAACAATAACACTTCCCGCAAATGGTGTTTTGTTGGCTCGTACTTCGACATTTTCAGACCTGAAAACAAATGTGCTGTTTACACATCAGCCCAAAGTCACATACTAAACAGTCTATTCAAAGAGCTTACACGAGAATATAGTTACACACGAGATTGATGCGATATAGCACAAGTGGCTCCATCTATTGAAAATCTCTCAAAATTAATTCACACACCTTGTATTTGCTACAGTGAAATGCCCATATTCAGAGTGTGTTTGCTCTGCTGCCTCCTCTGCTTGCATTTCACAAACGGGACATTCACTTTGAAATTTTTGTGTACACATTGCAAAAATAGGCTCAACAATTGGAAATTGGAAAGTGCCACTGAGGTTGTCTCCAACCTTCTCAAATAGCTAATTTTTTCCATCAGATACCTTCTGTTGCTTGCTTCTGGATATTGTTTGCCTTCCTGGGTGATTGGGTCTCTATCATTGTTGCAAGGAATAAAGAATTCAGAGATCTGATCTCTTGGCCTACAGTGTCTGTCTGTTCATACATCAACTCAAAAATTTATGAATTATATTTACAATTCTATACACAAATATTTTTTTAAGCCTAAATTATTATTATTATTATCTGCAATTGGACCCTGTCGGATCACGCAAAGCCTAAAGCTGTGTATCCACTACGCGCGGCAAACCCTCGAACACTGGGTCGCGCGGCGATACCTGGCTTTTTCCAGGAATCGCCGCGCGAGCGAATGTTCGTGTGTTCTGTTGACAAGCGCGGCTGCCAGAGTTGCGCGGCAAGCAATGCAGGCACAGTCAGTTTTCGCGACCATGGACGAGTGTGAATAAAGTGAACACTAAGTTTCGACACGCGATTTCAGTTACCGAGAGACTAGTAATAACTTTAAGATTTCTAGCAACTGGAGACTCATATACCTACTACTACTTATAACGTTAATTATTAAGCGGAACCGAAGGTGGTAAAATAAAAATAATCGAAATTTGGTTTTTTGTTCCAAAAATTATTTTAAATTTTCCTCTACAAGAGAAACCTTCATTTTGCGTTATAAAAGTCCTAGAAGTAGAATCATTGCTTTTTTTTTATACCCGACATCCTATAGTGTGTGTATGTAGTTGTCATACGTTGAAAGCCCTTTGCTATAAATTAGATTTTTGAAATTAAGGAACATTTTCTCGAAAATTACTCAAGATAGGAACATAAAAATTTTATATGTTTCTCTTTACTGTCCAAATTACATCTCCACACTATTGTAATAAGTCTAGTAGTTAAAATGAAATTTAAGAAAATGTTGTTGGCAGTGGTAATTTGTTTTCTAGCAATGAAACTTATGGAACTCCTCATTTACATAAGCTAAATGAACAAGGAGTGTCTGCTATTTGTTGTGGTAATCTGCACATTTACTATTCCACAAAAATTCTTTCGCACCATACAGCTGTATTAGATACCGACACTTTTCGTTGTTCATGGCAGTAAACTGTCGCTGTGCCGCGCGAGCCAACTCAAAGAAAGACACTGCCGTCCCAACTGCTCGCGAGCTAATCAGTGGGGGGCCTTTGCCACGCGCCAAAAGACCGACAGAGAATGGCTCGCAGCGCGGCATGTTCGACCGCGCCAATGTTCCTGGAAAAAGCCAGAATGTTCCTGGAAAAAGCCAGGTATCGCCGCGCGACCCAGTGTTCGAGGGTTTGCCGCGCGTAGTGGATACACAGCTTTAACGATTCAGATTTCTGAGTTTCTATATAGCTCTCATTTTTTCTCAGTGGATTCTCTTCCTTTTTTCAGTCCACTTCATCCCCAGTGTCTTAATGACCTCATTCTCTGGCGGTACTTCCCACTTGTTAATTTTTTCTCTGTATGTTTGTCTATCTACGATTTCTGATGAGTTTATATGTGCCTTTTCCATGTCTTTTTTGATCTCTTGAACCCAGGGCATAGGTTTTAGCTGTTCTATATGATTTTATGAATCAGTCTTGTTGCTGGAAGTCTGCGGATATGTCCTATAAAATCTTAATCTTCGTTTTCTGATGTCTGCTGCGAGGTTTGACAGTGTTTCTGTTGTCTTTCGAGATTTAAGTCTCTATCCGTCATCTGTTTTTTCTGGGCCAAGAATCTTTCTTATAATTTTGCGTTCTTCTTTCAAAATGCTTTCTAGGCCACCTTTCCTGTATAATGTTAAAGTTTCACTGGCGTACTGGGCTTCAGGTTTGATAACTGTGTTGTAATGCCTGACTTTCGTATATATGGACAAACATTTTTTATTATATATGTTGTAGGTTCTGCCATAGGCTCTTCTAAGTTTTTGCATGAGATCTTTCTGTGCTATTTTCTCTCCTCCTGTGAGTTCGATGATTTCTCCCAGATATTTGAAAAATGTGACTCTCTCAATTTGTCCATATTATGTGACAAGATTTTGAGTGTGGAGTTTTGAACAGATGAATTTGGAACGATATTTGTAAGCCTACTCTTTTTGCACATTCTTTGAGAATTTCTATCTGTTTGTTTGCTGTGGTTTCATCATCTGCTAGTATGGCTAAATCATCTGCGAAGGCTAGGCAGCAAATTTTAATACCATTCTTACGTCGCCCGAGTTGTATAGGTTCTCAAAAGATTTGCTTTTTAAGTTCTTTCCCCCATTCTCGGATGACTTTATCCAGAACAAGGTTGAAGAGTGTCGGGGACAGACCATTATCTTGCCGAACGCCGGTATTGATCTGAAATGGTTCAGATATCTCATCCATGAATTTCACTTTGGAGGTTGTGCCGGTGAGTGTTTGTTTAATGATGTTTCGGGTTTTTGGATCGAGTGCTTGCTCTTCGAGGATGTTGAAGAGTGATTGCCGGTCGATTGAATCATATGCCTTTTTGGAATCTACAAAGGAGCAAATACCTGGCTGTTCCTAAGTGCTTTATATTTTGGTGTAGTTTTTAAATTGAATATTTGTTCTATGCAACTCCGACCGGTGCGGAAGCCAGCTTGATAATCGCCAATTTTGTGGTCGTGTTGCTCTTTTACTCTTTTGAGAAGACATGCTGAAAGAATTTTGTATGCAACTTGAAGAAGGGAGATCCCACGATAGTTGTTGACGTCCGTTTTATCTCCCTTCTTTTGTAGTGGGTGAATGAGGGCGCTTTTCCAGTCTTCAGGTAATTTTTCTGTCTGCCAGATATCTTTAATGATTTTTGTGAGTTCTTTATGTGAATTTGGTCCAAGATTTTTTAATAGTTCCACATTGATGCCATCCTTTCCAGGTGCTTTGTTGTTTTTAAGTTTGAGAATTTGCCTGTGGATTTTCTCTTGTGATGGTGGTGGGGATTCCGGATAAGTATAGGTGGGGGTTTCCTTTGGGAATCTTGATGGAGGTTCAGGGCAGTTGAGCCGTTCAAAAAAGTATTTTAACAATTCTCGACAATTTTACTGATTTGTTAGTGCAAGCCGATTTCCTGAAGAATAAGTTTTGAGGAGTATATTCTCGGATTGTTCCTGCGAAAGTTCTATAAAAGTCTCGGGTATCATAGTTGCGGAAATTTTCTTCGATGGAATCCAGTTGCTCCTTCAGGTACTTTCTCTTGGTTGGTCTGATGATTTTCATCACTTGTTTCCGGATTTCTTAAAAGTGCTGCAAGTTTTCCATTAATTTTTTATTGTTGTATTTAAGAAAAGCTTCTTTGCGTTCCGATAGTGCTTTCTCACATTTTCAATCCCACCAAGGATGTCTCGTATTCTTTTTCAATGGTATTAAAATTTTGTCCTTTTGTGTAATTTTGGTGTGGAATTTTTCCCAGGTTGTTCTTTCTCCCTATTCTTCTCTCAGGTTAGTTTCCATGATCTTCCTTGTGTCAAATTTCTGTAGGTGTGTGCTTTTTGCTGTATTTTCTTTCTGGTGAATTTCATTTTAATTCTTGTTAAATAGTGGTTTGTGTCTATATTTGCCCCTCTGTGGACTTGAACATCATAGACTTCTTTTTGTAGAGGATATGAAATGGCAATGTGATCAATCTGATATTCACAAAGTTCTGGTATGGGTGATCTCCAGGTCTTTTGTTTTCGTGGATCTTTTCTCATAGATGTTGACATGATTTTTAAGTCTCTATGTTGGCATATTTCAATAAGTCTCGTGCCATTCTTGTTTGTGATTGTGTGGGCGGGATATTTCCCAATGGTTTTCCGATATTCTTTTTCTTTCCCGAGTTGTACATTAAAATCACCAAGTAAGATCTTTGCATCCTCTTTAGGGATTTTTTCCATGACTTTCTCCAGTTTGTCCCAGAATTTTTCGGTTTCTAGTGCTTTCTTTTTGTTGTATACATTTGTTGGTGCGTGGACATTTATTAGGGTGTACTTTTTGTTGGCACATTGTATTTGCATGGTCGTTAGACGGTTGTTTATGGGAGAGACCTCTCTGATTGAAATGGTTATTCTTTTGAGTAGCATAATCGCCCTACCCAGTAGGAGGGAACCATTAGCGACTCGTTTTCCTATTTTACTCTTAAAGATGCGGTAGTTGCCGTACTCAGTTGTGTCTTCATCGGTGAATCGTGTTTCTTTGAGCGCTAGTATCTTGATTTTCTGTCCATCTTTTTCTGATGATAGAGTGTGTAGTTTCCCAGGCCGGAATAGGGTGTTGATGTTTAGGGTACCAATGTACGTAGGGGTATTGTATGGAAGTCTACCAGTTAACTCCGACTTTCTCTGTTTTTGTGATCGCCCGGGTTCCCCAGAATCCGAATACCCGGTTGCCGTCCAACGACGGGTGGATTGGTTACCACCTGGGATAATTATGTCATTACTCTCATGAATCATCATCGCTTGTGATTAAGATATTTGTCTAGTGTTTCCACCGGGAAGTTAGAACCAGGGATTGTCAGTTCCTGGAGCAGAGATCTCAGCCACACCCATTGAGTGAACATACGCTGCTGACCAAGCCGCCAGTGGATCCCACACCAGACGCGTCTTGTGTTTTGGTGCTCCCCACATCAAGGATAGATCTTCCACCTTCTTCGCTGTTGGGATTCATAATCCTCATCCACTGTTGCAGCTGTTGACCATCCTGATGGTTCCCCCAGTTGGTTGGCCGTCCTGCCGAAGGGGCTGGATACCACAACCTTGGGACGAGTTTGACTGAAGGGTGAGGGTCAGTTTCACAGAGTGCCGTTAGCATCTATATGATATATGGAAGGTCGCAGGGGTCATGACTAGGACGTGAACTTGGCTTACCCCCCATTAAGTCTATATTTTTATATTTAATAATTTTTATTGACTATACTTGCCATTTCACATAATTAAATGGTTATCACAACAGGTAATTTACTTGAAGTATAATTTTCTATCAAAAATATCTTCTTTTAATATATTGAATGTTACTAATAGAGAGTTAACTCAATGTTCATTATTTTGAAAATGTATTTATTGTTATAATTAATATAAAAATTCCCATCTTAGTACCTAGATAATTAATTCTATTGATGACTGTAGTTGACTGCTCCTGAAGAAATTGTTAATATCCTGTTGTAAATTTTCCAATAAGCGAGAATCTTTTTTTCTTTTTGCTAATGTTATTAATAAGATAATTGTTAATATGAGGACTTATTTTTTGGCTTGTAAGTTCTATAATTATGATAATATTTCATTAGTGTTTATTTCCAAAAATATTGTAATCATCTTTGTTTTTTTTTTTCCTTTTTCTGGTATCCTTTCTTATCAATATTAAACATAATTTGTTTCTTGAATGCTAAGTTTCCAGTTGAGTTCACAAACAATTAGTATAGCTATTTCTAAGAAATGTTTAATATGCTACTACGGCATATCAGTGTAGTTATTTTTTTGTTCCCAGTTGTTTTACTGATTGTGAAAGTAACTCTCATACCAACACGCAAACACAATATGTGGCTGATCATCTAAGAACCAGCGTTGCAGTGCATCAGATTATTTATTTGGATGAACGTAAATTTTCTTGCAATGTTTGTGGAAAATCTTATACAACATCTGGGCATCTCAACACTCATCATAGGATTCATTCAGGCGAACGCCCATTTTGTTGTTTAGTTTGTGGAAAATCTTTTACAATAAATGGGCATCTTAAGCGACATCAGAGGATTCATTCAGGTGAACGCCCATTTTCTTGTGAAGTTTGTGGAAAATCTTTTACAATACATGGGCATCTTAAGCGACATCAGAGGATTCATTCAGGTGAACGCCCATTTTCTTGTGAAGTTTGTGGAAAATCTTTTACAGAGTCTGGTAAACTTAAGAATCATCAAAGGATTCATTCAGGTGAACGCCCATTTTCTTGCGAGTTTTGTGGAAAATCTTTTACAGAGTCTGGACATCTTAAGAATCATCAAAGGATTCATTCAGGTGAGCGCCCATTTTCTTGTGAAGTGTGTGGAAAATCTTTTACAGAGTATGGGACTCTTAAGAGTCATCAGACGATCTATTTAGGTGAATGCCCATTTTCTTGTATAGTTTGTAAAAAATCTTTTACATTGTCTAGTAAACTTAAAAAACATCAAAAGATTCATTCAAACGAACGCACATTATCTTGTAAAGTTTGTGGAAAATCTTTTATAAAGGCTTGGAAACTTAAGAATCATCAGTGGATTCATTCAGGTGAAAGCCCATTTTTTTGCAAAGTTTGTGGAAAATCGTTTACACAGTCTTGGACTCTTAAGAATCATCAGAAAATTCATTTAGGTGAACGCGAATTTTTATGCGAAGTTTGTGGAAAGTGTTTCACCAGGACTGGAAATCTTAAAACACATCAGAGGATTCATTCAGACAAATGGCCAATTTCTTGAGAGGTTTGTGTAAAATCTTTTATAGTAATAATGTGGTCTTAAAAACCATCAGAAAATCCATTTAAGTTAACTCCTGCTTTTGTTTCAATTTCAAGAATATTCTATATTAATCTCTCTGAGTTTTAAGAATTAGTGGGTTGATGCTGATATACAATCATTTTTTTGGGAGTTTTGGAAATTTGTTACATATTCTGCTAAATATAAGATAGATTTATTTTGTTGAATAGCCATTATTTAGTCATTTTTTTAGAATATCTTTAGCAGAAAATAGTTATATTTTAATTAACCAGAGGTATAATTTGATTGTCGATTTTAATATAAGAGTGTGATAAACATTTTACACTGTCTGTTGATCTTAAAAATCATTGGATAATCATTTGTGTGAATGGCTTGTTATTTTTACCATAGTTCTTTCCAGTAATGCTGCAAAAGTGAGATTTTTTGTAGTTTGTATTTTCATGAAAGCATATTAATAACTGAATTAAAAATAGCTCTGATAATATTACTCCCAATGTATATTAACATGCATGTAATTTTACTGCCAAAATATTTTAGTGTGTTACAAGCTGTTGTGTTTAGTATGTTAAAGCACATTATGACAGACATTAAATAACTATTGTATCCATACATTTAGTTTACTTAAATTGAATATCTAATTTTCTTGTACTGTATAGAAAATTTACTTAGCTGATTGTGATTACTTAATAATTTCACATTATTATTTATAAATATGTGTGTGCTGATGATTTAATTTATAATGTAAGACTTTATTTAAAATGTTTGTTGAAATGATTGTTATATGTTCATAAACCATTATTGGAATACATGCTTACCATCTGCGGGTAATTTGTTTTACAGTAGTCGGTAGTAAATGTTTTTTATTTGTCTATTCTCATATCTTCTTTGTTGTAATGAAAAGAAATATCATCTTTGAGCAATGAGAGTAGTAAATGGTGCAGCAATGCCTTGCTCTGAAATTTGCCCCAGTATCCTTGTCTATTGTGATATTTTCCACTGTTTGGAAAGGAGTGTGAGTATACTACATCGTACTTTTGTGTCATGGAACATAATTAGTTCCTGTTGATAGTCTGTAATGTATTCTGTTGCTCTATTATCTTTAAAATTATTGGGTATATAATAAAGGCCACTGATAATTGCACCATACACTTTTTTGTAATTATGAATACCCTGAATCACATGGTGACCACAACCACTTTTGTAAATGATGAATAATTGAGAAAACATCTTTAATAGTCACTGCTAGGGAATTCTTCTCTTCTTGAGGTGTTACAGAAAAGAATTCATATTGCCTCTTTCAATTTTTTATTGAGTAAATAAAACAAACTATATTTACTACATAGAAAAGATAAGTGGAGTTACATTTATTATAGTTTTTTTTTTTTTTTTTTGCTGCATTTCTGTCATCTTTCTTTCAATATTACCACGGGATAAATCTTTGTACTGCTTAGAAAACTTGTATAACTGATTGATTCCATTTTGGATATTGAACACATACCAGAAAAATATTTCTGTGTACTGTATAGTAATATATCACATAACTTTCACACTTTAAACTAAATTTAAAACCTTAGTGAGCACTAGATTAAATATGTTCTGTTATTCACTTAACAGAAAAAAAGGAGAATTATTTCCTCAACTAGTGGTGGGGTGACATGTTCCCAGTTCTAATAAAACCAATGCGAATATTTTTACTGGGAGAGGGGGAATAGGGGAAATCATGTGTGGTATCTGTAATTTGAGCATAGCTATCATGTGCTTAATGCTTTTAATACATGATACTGGCCAGCAGGTGTTGATAGTTCAGACCCGTGTCATCCTATAGCTGTGACTGTGTCATATGCCTGCAGTTCACATTACCATCTTGCCATTCAGACTTGTGTTTTCCGCAAATCACTCCAGGATAGTGATTCCTTCAATAGGCAATGATCGAATTCCTTCCTGCTCCTTGTTCCTAGTCCTTTTTCAGCCTCTTAATGAACTCAACATTGATGGGACATAAATCTAGAACCAAAATGAAAAAATACTGGCTGATTCACTGCAATAAGAGTTCACTTAGTGATATTCTGTAGTGTGTGATGTACAGCTTGTTGAAAATAGGTTCCGAGGTTAGGAGTTCTTTTTTTAAAAAAACAAGTAGTACAGAAACGTTTTAAAATAATAGAAACTACCCATATTTTGTAATAACATTACATCATGACTGCCAGAAAATTAGGAAAAAATCTTATGTGAGTGGCAGAGGCAAAGTAATTTTTTAAATTTTTTTCGTTAAAATCAGAACGGTTCCCTGCTAACGAAAAGGGAAACAATTTTCGTGTATTCGACGCAAAACTTTTTTCGAAAACTATGTTTCTAAGGTGGGTACTACTTCAAATATTTGTAATATATATATCTATTATCTCTTAATGAACTTAAAAGGTGTATAGTATTGATAGAGCTATTATTTTGTATTTTAATTCTATTACATTAGTGTGTTACTTGCCTGCAACGTATACAACAATTTCACTGGTAATTTTACGCTTACAGAATTCACCGTCTGTGGTAGACTAGCTATTATTTTTTCGCACTGCCACCACCGAGAAGTAGAACTTTTGTGTGGATAGGAAACCTAATGTCATGAGAGCGGTAGATTGCGTAAATGATACTCCAAGTGGTTATGTACAAGTATTTACATATATTCACCTATGTACATGATACGCATTTAACAACGTACTAGGCCTTCGATTCCCTTATTCCAGCCATCCTAGTTAAACCTTTGTGACTAATGCCAGTGGCCAACACATCAACCTTAACTTCCTATTAGTCTGTAACATCCACAAATAGCTATCGGCTTTTAAGTAGGTTTCTTCCCACCTGCATTTTTTGTGACGACACCACGTCTTTGCTGTGCCCGGCTGCCATCTTCTCCAGCCGCCGTCCAGTCTAGGTCGCCGAGGCTGCTGTTGTTGCCTCAGCTGATCAGTTCTGTAGATTGTTTTCCAGTTTTGTTCGTCTGTCCACCACTACATTTTTCCTGTAGGGGATGGCAACTATCCATTCACTGAACATCCTGATGCCATCTCACTGGCTAGATTACATCATTGTCTTCCTTACTAAGCGGCTCTCCTTTATACCATTCCTGTCACATCTGACCTAACTCTCTAATAGTTGCTATAATTCCTTGTAAATCCCTAAAAACCAAAGTTCACCACACATCAAGACCGTGAATGACTAGGCATTTGGCTATCCTAGCTCCATCATGATTATATATTTCCACCGATGGATAATAACTAATAACCTAAGTAAGAATATACAAACCCCAAACCCTAAAATATGTATCAATACACTCTTTACTTTAAGGTGTGAGGCTTGGCTAAAACAGAGACGCAAACATATTGCCAGACTTGCTGTTTGAATCATTTTTCACATTGACGAGAAAAAATCCAATTTTCATGTACACAAATAAGATCTGATCAGCTACCGGGAACTTTTTTTTTTTTTTTTATTTCCAACGAAATCTCAGGAAAATTCTCATTAAAAAGATCATTATTATGGACTAAAATGAGTAAGATTTTTGTATAGGATATAAGGAATATATCAAAACTTTTTCGAAATAAGCATAGGAAGTAAGATGCTATTACAGTGGGTAAATATGCTAGGTTAATATATAAATACATTACAGAAAAGAAACACAAATGAGGAACCTGTAATAATAATAACAGTTACACTTGATCTTTAAGACCTGTTAATAGGCATTCTGATCACCTGCACAATCTAGCTCTGTAGTAATTACCAAACCGCCATGTAACCCGGCCATACTGTCAGGTACAGGGTTCTTCAGTTTAATATGTAATCCAAACCAATTCACAAGAGCTGGCAAAAAGTTACAGTGAACGGATATAACTGCTATGAGGTCATGGGCGGCGCGTCTAAAATCTAAACCTATTAGCTTGACGGTGAGCGGTATATTTTCTCGTAATCAGATATTGCATACAGTCAGCTATAGGATACTATAGGAAATTATAGAACAGGAAATAAGTATTTTGACTAACTATGATGGATCGCATTCCCAGATGGCAACATTACTACAGACTGATGCCTACTCGCCCGATATTGTAATTTAATTTTTTTCAGTTAATGTTTTTAAGCATCTTCCTCCATTGCTCATTCAAATACTTTAGAACAAACTTGTGTTTAAATCATTTAATATTGGGACGCGGCGCCAAGCATGATCTATGGAAACTATTTATGCCGACTGTTGAATCCTTCGATTACAAATAAAATCTTTCTTCATCCCTAATGCCTGAAATGATATATCATCTTGTGCTTATAGTCATTTTTACCTTTCTACATTTTATGCTGTATTTTTTTGTCAATATTCATGTAGACCCCACAATTAATTTGTGTCTTAATGTTCATCCAAGACGCCAGTTCTTCTGTGATTGATAGCCAATGCAGGTTCTAAGTACCAAAGTCAAACTACGCTGTGAGGCGCGTAAACTTGGTGACGGAAGTGTAACAGGAATACTATTAATTAGGTGTTATTATGAGTATTTTATTTATACGTATTGACTGCTAGCCTCTCGTAAGCGAGCGCAAGCGAGGTGATACATAGCCAAAATCGCCGGGTTACAAGACCACTTCGTACAAGGCAACACACATATAGAGCACACGTGATAGAGAGCATTGAAACACACGCAGAGTGCATATAAATATCCTAGCACCATTTTGGACGGGCTCTTTTCTGTCAGTAACCATGTAGCAGGAAAGAACTTTTTGCCTAGGCCGTGGCCTTCAGACAAAGTGGCGAGCTCTGCTCATTGGCGGATTCACGGGGGATGGTGGGGAAGATGGTCATGGAGTCATCTCTCCACCCCTGGGAGCCGCTAGGTCGACATCTGATAATATTAATAATTTCATAGATTTTAATTAAATAAAAATGCTTTGAAAGATGTCCGATCAGAACTCACAGAAACATACACGATAGTCACGGTACTAGTAAGTGCTGTTAATAATATTATGTTGTACCCGTTCGGTCATTGTGAATAAAATACTGTGCACGCGATTCTAAAAAAAAAAAAAAAAAAAAAAAAAAACAGTTTAACGTCCCTTTTTAACAACGTGGTCTTCAGAGACGGGAAAGGATGGGGGCAAGGAATGGGAAGGAATTCGGCCATGGCCTTTTGAAGGAAGCATCCCGGCATTCACCTGGAGTGATTTGGGGAAACCATGGAAAACCCAAATCTGGATGCCCGGACGGAGATTCGAACCGCCGTCCTCCCGAATGCGAGGCCAGAACGCTATCCGTTACACCACCACGCTCGGTGCCAGGGTAAACCAGTCCAATGTAGGTCCGAACATTCTGCTCGTAGTCGTGTACCACTTCACGCTTGTTATAGTGAATGCAACTTTAGCTCGAATAGAACAGTAAAAAAAATAAGAAAAAAAAAAAACTTTATGAAGCTTCAACAAACACAAGAATAGTTCCTCAAACTTATTGCATCTAGCGTTGCAGGAAATGGTAATCAATAAATAATCATTACTTGTTAGTTCAGTCCAAATCTCGAATTATGATTGTCATGTAAGTTATACTGTTCTGAGTATCATTTTCGGATATATGGGATTTTTTCAGTCGGTCGGGTTTATGTGTAAATGTTTTTATATATTCTCTATATTTCTGCATGATTGTGAGTAAATTTGTAGGGTCAAGTTTATGTGGAGATACATGACACCACTAACTTAGGATAAAATAATTGTATAAATGCGCATGTGATTCAAGCTTTGATTTTGTAACGGCATTATCAGCGGATATTGTGGTTAAGTTGAATTTCAGCCTGTACCAGAATGAAAACTGAACCTTCTTGTCACAGCAAAAGGCACTAGGTTTTTTTTTTGTTATTATCAGTTATTTAAGCAGCTTTCATAAGCACTATTTCACGTTGTGACGTCATGTATTGCGATTTATACTAATCCCAATTTGTGTAGGTTCTGATTATTTTCATACCATTTCTATTGTTTGGAGCGATGGTTCTAGCCAGAACCACGGTCGGCTCTTTCAATCAATATTCTTTCAACGATTCTGTAGCGCTTATTTAATTTAATTGGCTTAATTTTAATAACCCGAGAGTAGGTTTGTTTATAAGTTTGTTTTAATTTCGCTTGAGTCCGCTGTACCTAAGGTACCAGTAATGTGCTTTAGAATCGTTGACGGAGATGATGTCTTATCAGTGTATTTATTTATCACTTATAAACAGTCCCAGAGAATAAAAGTAAAGGAGAAAGTTAATCGAATCGACGGTCTTGTTATTTCATCAACGACGTGATCATTCAGAAGTTAGGCATAGGTATTATCAAACATTGATAAAAGTAACTAAATTGCACGAAATCTGCCCCCTATCCTAATTCTTCCTTCCTCTAAGGGAGCGTCCATAAACCACGTAGCTCCATTTTGGCATCCTATAAAACCCTCCTCACTTCCATGTAGCCCTACGTTGCTTTTGTCTCCACCCCGCGCAGCACGTAGCTTTTTACCCTATCGACTCCAGAAGACATTTTGTACTGTTTTCTATTGTCAGACTATGGTAAATTATATATGAGAATAATTAAATGACGTAAAATGAAACCCCCCCCTTTCCCTTCCACGTAGCCCAGTGTAGCTTTCCAGCCAATACCCCCCCCCCACCCCGCCTCACCAAGACTGAGCCAAGTAGTTTGTGGACACTCCGTAACTACCTTGGTAAATGTTGAAATCAAGCGAGAGCGTAGCAAACTCCTCATTTGCGGTAGAATGTTTCAAAAATAGGTTTCGTGAAACCTTGCTACAGTGTGCAATCAAATCTAAATACTTACAATGACCTCTCACAGTAGGTTTGTCTTCATTAGATATATTCAGGGGGCACGCGGGCGGCACATCGAGGGGGGCGGCAAAACGAGTGATCGACAGTCACCGCCCCGCGATAGTTGCCACTCCATTGTCACCGCGACAAAATTTGCAGCGTATTATGTAATGGGGGTGCGACATAATCGGTATTGCACGCGGGCGCTCAGACAGCTAGCGGCGGGCCTGGGTATATTGCTATCACTAGAACTTCTGTATTTTCACTAGCAATATAAGTCCATCCTCCCGCTGATATTTGACAGTGACCTTCTAGATTCTCAATAGTTAGATACCTGATGGAGATAACAGAGGACTTTTTTTTTTGGATTTCGGCAACTAAGCCATTCAGCCAGCTCAATGTGTTATGATATCTCTTCAGTGAATTAGTTTCTCCAGTACGTTTTTTAATTCTTAAGTATAGACACACAGGACGTTCACACAGACACACAACACTTAAACATCCATGCCCGCGGCCGGATTCGAACCGGCGACCTTCGGCACGCGGAGCTAGCACTCTAGCCCCTACGCTACCGAGGCCGGCAGTATTTTTATAACACTATCCGGCTGGAAACCCGGGAATACTATATTGTAGTTAAGAGGTATTTCTTAAGTGATCTGAACTTTTTATATCCATTGTAACTGCATTGAAAGAGAAGCCAGTAATGTTTTCCTAGATAGCCACTACTCTCAAACTGTAAATCATTTGGGAGGACGTGGGTTCAAATCACCCTCCGGGCATCCAGATTTGGATTTTTCAGGTCTACCAAAAATCAGGTGTGTGCCGGGATGCTTCCTTCAAAAGGCCATGGCGAATTCCATTCAGCTCCTTGCCCCAATTCCATCCCGCTTCTAATGACGTCGCCGACGACGAGGCGTAAAGCCCAAACAAAATCAAAACAATCTATAAATGACGAGGATAGTTCGAGGGATCAGGATGGGTCATATTCGATTTGTGGAAAGCGTTTTTCCAAAGACAACCGAGGTAAGAGATGGATCGTGTGTTCAAAATACTTCCAGCGGTGCCACTAAATGTGCCGATCCTCAAAAAAATAAAAAACCTTGGGTATGATTTTTGTCTATATTAAAATCTATATACATGTTGCCATATTAATAAATTTTATTATAAAATATCTTATCACTTTTTAAATCAAATTTTCTACAAAACAGATTAGTAGAAAATAACTGGAACTGGGAGACGGAATTGAGATATTTTTTTGAAAAACCAAAATTTGTATTCTTTTCATTATTTAGACATTTTTCTTAAGAGAGCTTTGTTTAGTATAAACACATTATAAGAGCACTATTATGTATTGAGTTGAATATTTGTAACTCTAAACCGTTATTTAGATTTGACGGATTTTCTTAGGGGAACGGTATATAGGCACTTTGCCTTACAATTCAGCTGACGACCTGCCTAATAAAAAACCTGTAAATCAAAAGAAATTACTAATTAATCCACAAAAACTTTACGGCGAACTTACGAATCGTTTAGCAGTACATTCTTTGGGAATTTGTGGATTCGGGGACGCTGCCTCTATTCCACCTATCCGAAACTGGAACTGACCAGTTGAAATTTGGATTAACTTCTTCGTTACAATTTCCTCTTACCATTTTGCTCTCCTTTTTCGGAAAAGTCGCTACTAATTAAATTAAAATTGCCGAAATATGAGATCGGCGCGTAGCTACTGCATACGGCTTTTTTGTTTTGTTTTGCTTTACGCCTTGTCGATGTCTTTAGAGGTGGGAAAACTCTTGGGGAAAGAAGCGGGAAGGAGTTCGGCCATGGCCTTTTAAAGGAACCATCCCGGCATTCGCCAGGAGTGATTTGGGAAACGATGGAAAACCCAAATCTGATGCCCGGACGGTGATTCGATCCGCCGTCCTCCCGAATGCGAGGATCAGCGCTACAAAATCAATGCCATTCTATTGAAATTGTAAGGGACCAGTGCCTGCCTGATGATCTAGACACGTCATGCTTGGTATTTAGTGACCGCGTGACCTTGGAATGCTGATCCCGTTATTCTAGCGGTTCCTGCAGACCTCTAACGAGGGTGAGAGGCGGTGGTGGCGGAGAAATGTTTCTCGAGACTGTGGGACGGGATTCAGCTGTGAGCTGTCACAAACTGCTGATTATACTGAACTAAGACATTGACCACGTATAGGGTTTATTTGTGCTACTAAAGAAATAAAGAACGAGCTGTAGCTACTCCGGAGAAGTTTTCTACTTGGCAAGACAACGAAACTGCTAATGACGCGCACTGTTTATTACAAACGTTGTGCAATTCGGAATTTATAATATCATCTATCTGCTTGAGTGATGCTTTAGGTAGGTGCATAAACATTTTGTTTATTAATCTTCAGCTTATAGTAAAGCATGAACGCAAAAAAATTAATAACCTAATAGCTGGTACCCACGACTTCGTGTTTGTAATGAATTTCGATTGACAGCTACCGACATATAACCACCATAGTGCACGATGGGAGACTCGACGCTACTACCACACACAAACGCCAGTCATCTGCGATAGATAGTTTTGGCTGAAAAGTGATACACCATGACACATACGTTTTTGGTAGAAATATCAAAGTGCCGCAGGTTGACCACTTTCAACCACCATATCTCCCACACCCCCATAGCTACCGACATCTAACCACCATAGTACATGATAGGAGACACGATACCATTACCACACACAAACACCATTGGTCTATGCTATTTTAGTTGTGTCAGCAGAGTGACATACGCAGAGACACATGTTTTTGGTGGAAATACTAAAATTCCCTGCATCGACCACTTTTAATCATCATAACTCCCACATCCACACATATATCGACATTCGGCCAACGTTGTGCACGACAGGAAACTCCATGCTACTTCCACACATAAAGACCAGTGATCTGTGCTAGGTAGTGGTGGAAGAAAAGTGAAATATATGAAAACACACGTCTATTTTTATATACATATAAGATTTCATCAGTTAGTTTTAAGGATTTCAGCACAGGCAAATTAACATTTATTTCTCATCAAGACCCAAAATATAGATTAAATATGACTTATTTTATTTTTCAGGTACAACTGTATCCTTGAGCAGGGTGTTGCAAACGAGCTCAATTGATTTAAAAAGGGCAACGGAGAAAGGCAAAAGAATTATGTATGAAACTTGATGTAGAAATTAAATGCCCCAGAATAGTTTAGAGACAAATACACGGAGTGAATAACCAACCTGCTCAATATGCTGAGGAGTATTTCCGCAGGGCTGTATACATCCATTTTTTAGGTTCCGTAATAAATTACCTACAAGACAGTAAATGGGTGCCGGAAGTGGGGTGCAAGGGGGTGCACTTGCATCCCCCTGCTATGAAAGAAAATACACAGAAAAAGATTAATAAAACACTATTTAATTTTTAAATTCACTGTTTGAATAATAACTTAAGGCGCCTAGGTTGTTGTTCAAATTTGTTCAAAAGCTTGTCAATAAATTCAGTATTCTTAGATAATAAGTAATAAATATTGTATATAATGTATATAAAAAAATATACAGACGCACCTCCCTTAAAGTAATCCTGCCGGTGACCATGAGACCGGTCTGTCTCCAGAAGTACTTAATTTATTCCAACTAGATAGATAGATAGATATGTTCACTTTGATCCCATGTGAGAATAATCTCGGGGATGTGGAACAGTACATACATGTATTAGTAATGCCAATATTACTATATAATTGATAATATTATTATATATTGACAACAAGTTAGTTACTACCCATTAGTATAACCAATATTTCCTGTAATCTACAAATACAATCCCCAGTTAATTAATACTTATTATGTGGAACAGTGTATACACTTGTTACCAGCATCTAACAACCAGTTACTTTCTTACCAACCAGTTACCACAACTAATTTCATACCGAAGCTCAATTATATCTGAACAAATGAAGATACTGAAACTGTTGAACAGCTTGCATTCAGCTATAAACAGATAATAAACACTCCATTATCAGTCATTAGAAACGAATATTGGCTGTGGATAGTAAAATGGCAATGGAACCAGAATATTCCGAAGTCGATTTCTTATCTATTAGAACATTGCGACACTGAAATGTATCCCAATGTAAACAAGTTATTATGTATTATTGCTACACTGTCCGTTAGTATGGCTACTCTCCGAATGCTTAAAACATGGCTTAGAGTGCAATGGCAGAAGATCGCCTAACTGGAATCGCACTTCAGCACCTTCACAAAAACGTGCCTATTCAAGTGGAAGAAATCATTACACGATTTGTAATAAAGCAAAACAGAAAAATTGAGGTTCTTATTTAATTAAAATTATTTTGATGTATTAAACAAAGTACTATTTTTTGTTTATGTATATTATTTTAATTTTGAAGCCTCGACTAAGTGGCCCCCTCCCTGACTCGAAAGCTGGATCCGCCCCTGCCTAAAAGATGTTCTAAGCAATACTTTTCAATCATGCTTTCTCGCGGCACACCGTGTGTCATCAAACACTCGTAAAATTTTTCCTTCAATAGTTACAGCTTGCTGGACAGTAAGGACCCATCCAACACTTCCTACATGTATTCTTGTCACGCCTTTCAATGTCCATCAAGAGTTCTTTTATCTAAAATCGGATCCCATAGGTCCTGCAAGTTGTACTGTGAATGCTCCTCGAGAGCGGTGGGAAAGTGGGTGGCGAACACGGAACTGAGCGTGGTGGGTAGGCGGTAACGGCCTGGCCTCTCATTCGGGAGACGCCTGTTCGAATCCCTGTCCGGGCATCCAGATTTGGTTTTTCCAAGGTTTCCCCAAATAACTCCAGGTGAATGCTTCCTTTTAACGACAATCGCCGAATTCCTTCCCGTTCCTAGCTCTGATCGTTTCACGCGTCTAATGACATTGACGTCGACGAGGCATATAATCATAAGGCAAAAAAATCTAAATAACTTAATTGACTTGTGAAATTATCCCACGTGTTTTGTTGTTGAAAAATGTGGCAAAAATTAATCAACATAAGGGTATGATTTGTAAGTAGAATTTACTTATGAAAAAAAGATAGAATTTGGCATAAAATATATACTTATTTTTATTTTTAATTTATTTTTGTTAAAATATTAAAATCTGATTAGTTAAACATTTATTTTTCCATGTCCGCTTCCGCAAAACATCAGGATCCTCGGGTGTCAAGCATGGAGGAAGGAATATATGGAGACGACGCAAGGGACCTTCGCCACATACTGGAGTGAAACCAGGTGGAGAGAAGTGGGGAGGGGAGGCCGTCATATTGCTTGACAGGAGAAACACGGGAAATAGGCGTAAAAACTTCAAGGGAATCATAAGACAACCGTAGCACCGAAATTTGATGATAGATTATTATGTAACTCGACGAGACACATCAAAAATGAAGAATAATTTTTTTTTATATCGTAGCTTAGTTCTCGAGATATACTGTCTCAAAGGTGTGGAGTTTCTGAAGAAACGTGTCCCCAAAGTCAAATTTGGTGATAGATTCTTATGAGACACAACGATACAAATCGAAAATAAAGAATAAAATTTTTCGATATCTCGCTTAGTTTGCGAGATATACTGCCTCTAAAGTGAGGTTGTTAGGTTATGAAAGGCATTCAACGATAATCGTGGCGCCATAATTTGATGACGAATTCTTATGTCACTCGATGAGAGAAACTGATAGTAAAGAATAAAATTTTTTGATATCTCGCTTAGTTCTCGAGATATTGTACCTTAAAATTGACGTGGTTAGGTTGAAATGTGGCCTGGACCAGAAGAAAACATTCACCATTTCCATATTTGATGATGAATTCGGACGTAACTTAATGAGCAGGTAATTCTTTTTAATTTGAATAATAAACTGTTTATTTCTACAGTCCTTAAATTTTAGTTGATGTTCAAATAGGTTATATTTTCACATTCGATTTCAGTAATTGACAAGAAAGATTTCAAAATCTAGAAATATACTTGTAGACATATTTACAAACAGAAACAAGTCATATCTGAAATTTTAAAAATAGCAGAAGTCAATGTTTAGAACTTTTTAAAAAAATTAATTCTTCATAAAACCTCATAGTTTCTGAGCTTACTTAGAAGATATTGTACTGTTAGTGGCATATATAATTTTGCTAGAAAAATCAGTGCAATCATAAATCAGAAGCTAACAGCTAATAATAAATAAATTGTTTGTTCTCTTCTGGTATACACCGCATTTCAACCTACCAACATTTCCATTAATATTGCCACTACAAACCAAACTATGTAGACACATCTCAACAAAAGAAATGCATCGCGAACTACATTTCGGACAACAAAGTTTATTTCATCACGTTTAGTAGTTGGTACAGCACAAATTATCACAATTAATTTCATCGTGCACTTTCAGTGTAAACATAAAAGTGAGTAATGCATGCAGAATACCATATTCACTAGTGTCGCGATATAAACATGACGCGCTTAAATTAAATTTCCAACACTTGTCTACAATAAGGCTAGCTTTTCAAGTGCAAAATAGTAACATATGCTAATTTTCTACACTACACCAACTAAAATTTGAGAATGATATGATCCTATTGAGTGCAAATGAATAAATTTATAGTGAATGGCACTAATGTTGCAGTTGCCTGTCAGATACTTCAAGAACGATCATTACAATGTGACTTACTTATAAAACGCTATTCCAGGTTTTTTCCTATCTCGTCTGTTTGTGCAACCATATGCAGCACAACTTGGTATTATAGAACTCTTTAGAATATTAGAAAATGAAATATTCTCAGCAGCTGACACAGTGCAAACAGCCCAAAGTTTTGGTACTCCTACGATGTCCGCCGCGCAAGCGCAGTTTTTTCACGAGGTTTCACAGATTTAGCGTTATCCTCGTCTCCATATATTCCTTCCTCCATGGTGTCAAGCACTGAACATCCGCATCTGCAAAGATGACTTCCGTTATATCCCAAAAATTATTAAATGAAGGATAGGTGTTAGAACTGCCATCGGGTCAAAAATTTAATTATAGATGATAAAAATAATTATGTTTTGTATTTTTTCTTTCTATTTGTTTCAGAAGGGAGGTATAGCAATAAACATATTTACAAATAAGGGAGCCTCCGTAAATTATGTAGATCCACTTTGGCTTCCTGTCAACCTTCTCCCATTCCTCCCACGTAGCTTAACGTGGCTTTTGCCTCTACCCTCCCCTTTCCCCCCCAGTCCTTACGAAACACGTAGCTATTTTGCCTGTTGTTTCCAGAGGACATTTTCGTACTATTTTCTCTAATCGTACTATCGTGAATTATATACGGAGTGTATTTAATTACGGAAATAAAGATTTGCATGCTTCTGTCTGTTTTGTACATTATTTTAATTGTGACAAATAATATGAGTGAAAAGCTACGTGTCTGCCAGCTTCATACCCAACCCTTTCCCCCTAGACCGAACCACGTAGTTTATGGATGCCCTCTAACATGAAACTTTGATACTCGCAACGTTTCAGTTTATTTATTTATGTATTTATCAATCTTGTTCCATGGATCCCTGCTGAGGAAATACCTCTGGGATGTGAAACATGTCATTGTTGATACATATACACATAATATGAGTCATATCATAGTAAATATATATATATACATATTTTACAAATACACGAAATAATAATAAACATACATTTTTGCAACTGAGTTTTGCAAACGTCATAATGAGTACAATTAATTATTTTCTTCAAATTCTTGAATGGAGTAGAAGGAGTTGCCAATAAGTTTTTGTTTGAATACATCTTTATTATCTGAAAGCTGTTTTATACGATTAGGTAGTTTATTAAATAGATGTATCCCAGAATAATTAACTCCTCTTTGTACTAATGACAGAGATGTTTGTGTTTTATGCAAGATATTTCTGTTTCTTGTATTGAAACTGTGTACCTGTTAATTAGGTGTAAACAGGTTAAAATTTTGCCTACTTTTCTGTATCTCCGGATAATATAAAGTAATTGATAGTTAATATAGCTGTAAAATATTATGTATGTTGATGGAATGAGCTCACGGCAGGTAACATAATTTATAGGTTGATATATTTTGAAACTTTATTATATAAAATTTTCGATTGGAATGAATCCTCTTGAACTAGCACTGTCTCTGCAGTGGAAATGGTAGGTATGTTGATCAGCTGTGTGTGTTGAACATTGTGCATTTGCTGTGACATTAGTATTTTCGAAAAGATGGGATGTTTTCCATATTAAAAAGGTAGGTTTGTACATTTTATGTGGTTACCGAGTCGTACAGTGCATTCACTTTTAATTACTGCTCCATTGCAGATTTCACTCCCTATTGTTTCCGAATGTTTGTCGTTATGTGACTAATTCCTAATCTAGAGTTGTCACATTTTACTAAACACCGTGTATAACGGGAAGCACCTCGTCATGTTCGTGATTCGCTTAGATATATCGTGTTTCCTCAGTTGAAATATGTGAAACATTGGTGTGCAAAAACAGGGAATGTTATTTTGATTTTCAGTTGAAATTCCCTTTCATTAATATGTTTGTCATAGTAATGAATGTGGTAATTTATACATTGTGATTCCGAAAATAAAGCATTTCAACATGGTATACTAGAATGCAATATACTTTCTACATGCTGTAGCTTGATTTATCTCTATTTTGGACTGAATTTATTCATCATTGTGTGAGTGTCATCATGTTACATATGACACACTGTTCATGTATCAATTTGCAGTTGGCTTGTAGTTATTTTCCTAAATATCTTATCCTGCTTTCGTTCAAGTTGAATGGATGTGAAATTGTGGCATATTATTGTAAGCTTATTTATAGTGGCCAAATAAAGGTGAGAGATAGTGTTTTGCTCTTTGTCTAATGAAAGACCTGCTTTGTTTATTTATATTCGTATCCATAGTGGAAGAAAATATTATGAATCCGTGTACTTCTGCTTGACATTTAAGTGGCGATTGAATGTCAGGTTATATAACAGATGTATTTACTTCCATGTTACTGGCAGCAAATTATTATTATTATTATTTTTTCTGTATAATTTTCGAAAGTAGCTTTCTCTCTACACTACCTAGTCAATATTTATTTAACATCAGTGTGAGCATGTCTTATGACCCATCAGGCAGTCAGCAGTATTCTCCATCTTTAGTTTAAATTTGTTCACATACTTTGTTGTCTCTTTTTCTACCAGTTGAGCTAGACCACAGTGAATTGGTTACCTTACTTGTGCGTCAGCCAATACAAGTACCCTATAAATAATCACACTCCATTGCCTGCCTTTTACGTATCTCAATACATATTATTAATTATATTGACTAGCAATCTTTTTGAGAAATAACCAAATTAAAGCTATTTCCTCCCTTCAAGAATAGACTTGTCATATAATTTGTTAATTGTAATGTAGAAATCACACTACTGCTCAAGCTATTTATTTAATAAATGATGTAGTTGTTTCTTTTACAAGAATCCTGCCTGAAATCTTAGCAGGTGCTTGATCTTTATTAACTAAACAAATGAATGACTGGTTGGAGATTGACTGTAGCTTAACATGCCCTGGTATATTAACTCCACCACTCTCCCCGATTCAGCAGGCAATTGCAGTTGATTCCTATATGCGGTAATCTCTGATTGACAATGGGTAGTAACTGGCAGTAGTCATATTTCTAATGAGACATATCAAAATTAAGGCTTTAGTAATTATAGGTATCAGGTTAGTTTCTCTAAGAAATTTTGTATATTAATTTCTATTCTTATCATAGAACTTTTAATGATTCTATCATATTTTATATAAAATTTGTGCTATATTACTGTATCACTGTACAATTCATAATTTTCAAGTTGCAGTAAAGTAATTGAAACTGTTTTCTCCTCTTCTTCCAACAGATGAATGTTTGAGGTTATCCACTAAAATGCAGTGTGTTGTGGAGAACAGCAGCATCATGTCAGTGACCAATCAAACACAGTATATATGTGTCACATGTCTTCAGTGTTTCTCCACAAGAGACTTGCTAATAAGCCATGTCTTTAGTCATCTTTTATTGGTAAATGCGCCATTGCACATATGCCAATGCTGTGGTCAGATATTTTCAAGTCTATCAAAATTGTATGCCCATAATTTTCAAGAGAACAGGAAAACTACATGTAAGGGGTCACCATTAATGGAACTGGTTTGCGCATTCTGTGCAGATACTTTTTTATGTTGGTCTTCACTAACAAAACATGTATTCACTCACATGTCAGCTATTTCAACACCCTTAAATATTTGGACTCATTGCTCTGAAGGTTTTCAAGATACGACAAAACAACACTTTCATGAATCAACCAGCAAAACTTTGCAAAGAAGGTAAGATGAGACCTTCCTGTTTAGTATTGGTGCTGTAGTCATTTTGATTTTTGACTTTAATTAATTCTAGTGATCAGATGTTTGTGCTAAAACTGGAGTTATGTCTGCTTGGTTAGATCAGCATAATCAGTTGAGAAGTTCATTGTTGACCCTACAGATAAAGTTCGAGCAGGTTCTTAAGTTGTCAGTCAGCTGTTATAAATTTAGACAGATATGAATAAAGAAAAACCTGTGTATTATACGAAACCAGCTTCTTTAGTCAACTTTCAAGATTTTTGTAATATTAATCCAACATTTATACAGCTTAATATCTAAATGCCAAATTAGGTCCTATTATATTCACTTGTTTATTATTGACTAAAGGTACCACCATTGTGTGTTGTTAGTTTCATTAATAATTTATGCAGCCTTACTGTTGATAATTGGTTAGTGAATATATTACATGATTAATGGTCTTTTAGTGGATGTATTACAAATTTTCACAGCACTCTACATAATACAGTTATGACAATTTTTATACATGCCATATGTATTGTGTACTTCTGTATTTGTATTTTAATACATTGAGAAAATCTAATGGGTTTTACAATCTACTTATTCTTACGGTATGCTGTAACATTCTACAGAGTACCTTGCATATGTTTATTTTTCTTCTACCACTTAGAATAACGTAACAGTTGTATCATCCTGGAACATATACATTATAGGAGTTACTTATGCCGCCTAGTGCATATGTCCGTATATTAGTATTACCTTCTCCATTACCATATCCTTGAGCCAGTTCATGTATTACCAAATTCTTGTTACTATTAATTTGGAACTTCCTTTGAATGGCACATTTTGTTTTTACTATACATTGATTGAATAGTAACATTCAAAAGTTTCCTTGATGCCATTGTACAATTCTATGCCCTTTAGTAGTAAGAAAATTGCCTAATTTTATCTGTATAGTTTCATGCTCAGTACACGTGCTGCTCATGTGGCACTAATGCCGCTGGCTAGTTGCTTTATCTGTACTGCTGATCACTACAAATTCCATGGATCACAAGGTCTGGCTCTGACTTTTTTGATACTTTTGCAGTTCCTTGACTAACAATTACATGGTTTTTATTTATAGTATCTCAGCTGTAGATGCTAATCCTGGTAAGCTGTAAATCGTATGCTACACTCCACTATTCTAGATTTAATTGCAATGGAGCACACGCTCCGGTGGCATCTTACCTACACACCCAATGTCCCCCTATCCCGCAACCACCTACATTTGCCCTCTAGAAACTTTTACTTTAAATTCTTTTAACGTTTTCAATAAGTTATTCATCATTTCCCTTGGTAACTAATTCCAATCCCTGATTCACTTACCTAAAAAAGAAAATCTTCCCACCAGCCTTTTGCCTGAAATTGAGTGCCAGCTTGTGGTCATGGTCATCTTTTCCCTTCCATGAACTACTTTTCATACGTACTCCAATATCTTTCCATGCCTCATCCCAGTATACACCCTGTACACTCCCATGACCCTCCTCATCCTCCTCCTGTCTTGCAATGAATCCCATTCCAGTTCCTTTATCATGTCTGTCACTGACTGCATTCTGCGATAATTTCCAGAAACAACTCTAGCAGCCCTTTTTTGCACCCTCTCCAACTCCTGTATTTGATACGTAAAATGAGGGTCCCATACTACACTACCATATTTGATTAATGGTCATTTTTTAACCCATTTCATTTTCTTCTCTCATGCATCCCCTCATCACTCTCCCCAAGAAGTGCAGAATTTTGAAACCTATTCCTACCACCTGTCCTAATGTGTCCTTGCCCAGTTAAGCTTGTTATCAAATGTAATTCCAAGATATTTACATTTCAAGTCTTCAGCAAGCAATTCTTTCCCCACCTTAAATTCATAATTAACCTTTTGTTTTTTATTTGTGTATGTAATAAGCTGACTCTTCTTTGCATTTAACTTCATCCCATGTTTACCAACCCAACTAGATATCCTGTCCAGATCAGCCTGCAACTGTTTACAGTCCTCTGTCGATTTGATCCTTTTATACAGCATTATGTCATTTGCAAACAATCTAATTTCAGATAGTAAACAATCACCACAATTATTCATTAGAATAATGAAAAGCAATGGTCCCAATACACTATGCTGTGGCACTCCCATTTTTATGTCCACTTCCTTTGATACTGCATTTCCTACCCTAAATTTCTGTTTTATACCTTTTAAAAATTCTTCTACCCAGCAAATCACTTTCTCATCCACTCCAATAGTTTTTACCTTATTTACTATCATTTATGGCTCACTCTGTCAAACGCCTTTGAAAGATCTAGTGCTACACTATCAATTTATCCTCCCTTGTCCATTTCATCTGAAATATCTTGCATATATCCCACCAACTGAGATTCCCATGAATATCCTTGCCTGAACCCATGTTGTCTACTTGAAAACCACTTACGTTCCTCACATACATTTCTGATGTGGTTGCATATCAATCTTTCCATTAATTTACCTACCACTGAAGTCAAACTGATTGGCCTGTAAATTTTGACTCGATTTGTCAACCCTCCTTTATGTACCAGTACTACTATCACATCTTTTCCAGTTCTGTGATAAGCAGCTAAGTATCCAGACTCAATTTAAATAATATCTCAAGATAAGGTATAATGTCACATCCGGCTATCTTTAAGATATCTGTAGTAATATTATCTACACCAGCCCCTTTATGTTTTTTCAGCTTAGCTTATTTCCTTGATGATTTCTTCAGGATGAATTTAAAATTTTTAGTATCTTCATTTCTAATCATATTGTTAAGCTCATTCTCCGAATTAGACCATCCCAGTTTCTGATTCATTGTCCCTAATGCTCTCACTAAACTAAATACTTAAAATCTCTGCTTTTCTCAAATCCTCAGTAACTTCTTCTCCATCCTTATCTATAAGCATCTCAACACCCTTCCTTCCCCACAGTTTCCTGATATAGCCATATAAATATCTAGATGTATCAGTCAGTGGTCCTCCTGCACTGACAATACTCTTCATAAACCTATCTTTAGCCACTTTCTTTGCTGTTATTAAGTCCTTGTTTCCTTGTTTTGAATATTCCCTACTACCCTGCTGTCTCTTAACTCTGTTATGTTCTCTTCGTACCAACCTCTTTAACCTCCTCACTTCCTTGTTATAGTACACAGGTTCTCTACTTCTCTTTATTTTCTGCTTTGGAATGAATTTTTCTTCCCCTTTAATTATTATCTCCTTGAACTCTTCCCACCTTGACTCTATTGTACTTGTGCCTTCCTTCCATTTGCTGAAATCGTTCTCTGAAATATCGCTTCAAATCTTGAAATCTGTGACTTTTTATAATTGTACCTATTTCTCCCTTCAATTTTGTCTGCTGGTTAACTGAATCCTCTAATATCCATCAGAACTGCTTCATGATCACTTATTCCTTCCATTACTTGACACCCCAAAAGGTTATCATCGGGCCTTATTAGGAATATATCCAAAATATTTTGTCCCCTAGTGTTTTTCTCTACCACTTGTGTAAATCCTCCCTCCCTTATTAAGATATTTGCAAATCTTTGTTCCTGTGTGTTATTAATCTTATTTCCTTCCCAGTTTACACCTGATAAATTTAAATCCCCACCAATAATGATAATTCTAATTCTCACCTCTGAAATCTGAATATGAATTTAATTTCTCCCCAAATAGCCCCATCTTCATCTGTCATTCTTCCACTGCGGTAACCTAAATAATCTATGTCAAATCTGGGATTGGTCAACCTATTGGAACTAATTTCTGACTATCAGAAGTTATTGTACTAAAAAAAAAAGAAAAATTCGTAATCAGAATATTCCTCAGTCAGAAAAAACCATGATTTAGTTAGAAAGCTAGTTTCAAAACCTACACTCTGACATTAGATGCAGGATTGAAACCTGGTGCAAAAAATACCACTGTGCTAATTTATGATGGGTGGGTAGATTTCTGTTAACTATAGTGCTCATGTACGCCCAGATTCACTTGTGCAGCTGCAGGGGTCACAGGAGTGGCTTACCCCACCATGTTGCTTCTAGGTCCAGATACTTTTTTCCCTTATGCTTTAAATACTTCGTTTGATATGTTTTCAAACATTCTCCATAATTGCTCACACAATATTATATCCTGCATCGACTTGCTCCACATTTAATTAACGTCTGCTATTCTCACCTCTTCCATTTCAGGGCTCTCCTACACAATATGCTCAGGGGTTCCTTCTGCTCCACATTCACATACATTAGTTTACTTCAACCATATTTGGTATAGCATGTGGTTGTTCCACACATGACCAGCCATGTAATGTATTATGCCGGTGAAGGATTAAAGTGTCTTAGATTCAGCCTCCCATGTATATTTGGAAACACGTTGTATACTCTTCTGCCTGTTTGACTGCTGTCCACTGGGCTTGTCATTCAGTCACCACAGTTTGTACTGCTGTTCTCCTGCACCTTGGCCTAATTCTTTTTCCGCAGCCAGTAGATAGCCCCTCTTCTTCTGATCTTTAGATCCAGTAGCCACACCACAATTACTCTTGTGAGGGAGTGAGCTAATATCACACCATCATGGTATCTTCTTATTATAATGTTCGAGAGATGAAATCTCCTTTGGCCTATGTCTACAAATGTTTGAACGTATGCGTTGCGACGTTTAGGGAGTCATCCAAAGTTAAATCTATATCTCTGGTAGTTACCTTCCTTTTTATGGTGATGTCGTTCATCTTAACAATTGGATCCTGCTCCAGTTTCCATTTGAGTAGCATCATTTAGATCTTTCTTGATACAAGACTCGGCTTAGCGGCAAGCACTTTGCCAGAAGTTCTTCATTCATTAACTTGGATTTATCTTACATGTGTTGACTGGACCGACAATCTATCAACAGCTGAAAATCGTCTGGAAAAGTGATCAGACCTAGCAAGCCAAACAGCCCTTCCAAACGTCTAAGTGAATCTTCAAAAACTAAATCCCAGAAGATGGGCCTACTTACCGATCCCTGCGGACAGTCGTTCATTATGTGTTTATCTACAGTCCTCCTTGGACAACTCAATGTGGTAAATAGATTCTTATAGTAATTCCATGCTGCTTGGAAATTTAATTTCTCTTAGGTGGCTGAACAATATCGGCCAGCCCCTGAGATGTCCATGAAGATTCCTATGACAATCTTCATAGAGCTGTTTTTAGCTAAATTTACCGCTCTGTTTATCACATCTTAAGTTTACCTGTCTACTCGAAAGCAATATTTGTTCATATTTTTGCTCATCTGGCTCCTGTTATTCTGAAGTCTTGTAATCAATCCTATTTTCCATAACTTTCCTAGCACATTTAGCAGGCAGATCAGCCGAAACAGATTTAGGGTTTGACGGATCACTGTCTCCCCCCTTGGTTAATATCAGTGATCTCTCTTTGCTTCGAAATATTTTGAACTCTACCTTGTTGGATGCACTTACTAAACAGCGTGCATATCGTGAGGGCCAGTTGGACTACTAGCGTCTGCAGCATGTCTGCGACAATCCTGTCCAGTTCCAGGGCTTTATACTTTATCATACTGTTAATGGCCTTCACTACCTCATCTACTGTTATATCCTTCCCTTCTAATTCAGCTGTGTAAATATCAGATTGATCACTCCGCATTTTTCTATGAGAATCTGTTTCGTTACCCTTGTCATCATTAGGTAGTAGCTGCCTTATAATTCCCCCGCTGTTGTAGTCCTGTTTTATGACACAATACCTTCCTCAGTCCTCACAGTGGCTAACGTCACGGGTGGCCTTATTTTTCTGGCAACTATCTCACATAGGAATGCTCCTGGTATCTCATTTAAGATAGGATTTGACATAGGCCTCCCAGCTATCTGTTTTAGTTTTTAAAAGTTGCTGCTTAAAATCCCCTTTCTTTTCCCTTTAACTGTTTAGAAAAATAAGCCTCTCAGCCACCTCAAGACTGTGATTGTACTGCCTCCACGCCCTTTGCATGTTTAGTCTAATTCAATGCAGTCTCTCATCCCGAGGTATATCATTATTTATTTTTGTTGTTGCTAGTGGGCTACTGCCTTCTCGCTGCCACATGGTCCATGTCACTACTCTCCAGCTAGTCCGCTGGATATGGAAAATCTCCTCCATACCGCCCTTCTGATATTCTAACAACATTTAGTACTCTCATTACTAGATGCTTTAGTTCGTTGCAATGAAAGTTCATATAGAATTATGTCATGGTCGCTTGTGGTTTGGTTATCTAGCACCCGCCACTTATGTAGCATATTTCCCACAAGGTCATCAGTAATTGTTACCTCTGCATTAGATGTAGCCCCACGCCTGTCGTTAAAAGTAGGGGAATTAAATGGTTGATTTCTTACATCCAGATTAAACTCGCAGATCAACTCTGTCAACCTCTCTCATTTGTATGGTCACTGTGCCAGAGAAGTGACCTCATCATTTACATCTGCTGCTATGATTGTCTGCTGACTTCCTAGACTGTTGAAGATTTCTCTAATTTTATTTAAATATCTATCAATCTTCTCTTTATACTAGGAGTACATTAATACTACTATTGTGTAGCACCATCCTGTACTGATTTCTACGCACGTAGTACGCTCATAACAGAATTGTGCAAATTTAGCTGTAGTTGTATTCCCATTTAATACTATTATGCTCACCTATAGGATGCTCCACGTCTGTAATAATTTGTGCTGTTACTGGCATATATGGTATCAACTCCCTATTTGAATAAGGCTCCTGAAGGTATAAAATGGCCCAGCTATTTTCCTCCGCCAATTTCCTTAACTGCATCTAGCGTTTACCTGTGCAGTTTTTATGCTATACATTTACGCCCATTTGAGCTGTGGGTCATATCTAATCCTTCCGTGGGTCGTGACAAACTGCTTACAGATCTCGTCAAGATCAAACACTTCAATTCGCATATCGAATAACTTTTTACTAGTTTAACAACTAGGACGGGTCCAGTGGAGGTAGTTGCTTCAAGCATAATTCTGTCTACCCTGGTCAGTATAATACGCGTGCTGTTGTTTGTCTTAGAGTCATTGTTAGCATGTTGTCCCAGTTTATTCTGTCTTACTGCATCCTCTAAATTCGCATACATCGACTTGGGATCTACTGACGTTCTATCAGACACATTCCATGTTTCTCTTTTAACGTTATGCACTGACGTGGGACCTGTTGAGATATACTTGTGCACGCTTCATATGCCTAGTCTATTTATATTTGATTTTTTTTTTAACGCTATGCTGAGGCATGAGATCTACTGAGATGTAATCGGTCATGCCCCCTGTGCTTGGCATATTTATTTTCGACTCTGATCTGACGCTATGCAGTGACATATTTCCGAATACGTTTCCCAAGCTTAATGTATCCATGTTCAATTCATTTTGTACTTAATTCAACTGTGTGGTATTTGGAGCATGTTCCCTTCATTTTTGGGTACCTATGTCTGATTATTTTTTATTGCTATCGCTGGCTATATAATATTGCTTTGTCAATTCAGTTTTCATGCTCTCCTTAGTGATGCTTGCCAGCGTTGGTTTTGCCACCTCGGTCCTCTTTAAGTCGACTGCTTTATTACACCATCCGTTTGAGAGAAATTGGCGATTATTTGTATGCCAACCATACCTGACTCTTTACCCAAACTAGCTGGTGAGATTTGGTCCGTGAGACCCTTCCCCCCCTACCCTGAAAATCTCCCTCGCAACTTTTTGAGACCTTTTTTTTTTTTATTAGGTCTCAACCTCCCTTTTCTCCTTAGCTCTACAGTCCAACAATCATTTCGAATCCTCACGTGAGATTTCCGTTGACCCCCCTCCCCGTTGGTGAGATTTCGCTGGACCCCCCTTATTTCACCTCACATAATTAACGGACGCCCCCTAATGAGCGACAAATGAGGTATAGTATTTGGAAGGGAGTAGAATACTACATCCATATATTATTTCTGATTAGATGCATAAGTAAATAGTAGTTTTTGTTTTTTAGCCAATATTCTTACATTTTTTAATAATTTATGAATGAAGTACTAAAATTTTTTATCATATACAATAGGAGAGTTTAAATTAGGCATAAGTATGTTTTTATGAGTAGTTGATAGAGTGGCATGAGTCCCATAATAGTAAAAAATGTGATATCTACATTAAGCACATTATAACCAGTCATTTGGCTTATTAATACATTTCCTTCTGATGGAAACAACAGTCTGAATCTAAAAATTGGAGTTTGTTCTTGGTTAGCCATTGCACAAACAACATAAATAATCTCCTCCCATATATATAAATGTACAAACTATTGCTAATTCTTGCTTAAAGGGGGATGTAACCAATAAGATCTCAAATAATTGATTTATTGAATATTATGCTTTCTAATTATATTATTATTTTTCTTTATTTTCTGAAAGTTTCATGCTTTTAAAACTGGATATATTTTAGAAATATTGTTTTATCTGTTACTAACAAGTACAACACATGCAAGTAAAAGATCTTAAACTTTGAATGCTACTTTCTCAAATATCTATTTTTTACTATGTAGAAACAATTTTCTAACCTCTATAAGAAATACAGAGATGAAATATTCAGGCAGGACTTATAGATTGCAGGTACAAATATTTATGAATAATTGTGCATCCTTTCATTATTTAGAGGTTTTATATATATATATATATATTGCAGTGACCCAGTCAATATGCCTCGGGATTTACTATTTTATAAACAAATTTATTAATTATCAAAAATAAATGGTTGTGGGTGGGATTCTCTTCCAAAGTGGTCCTTCACATTATTACAACTCAAATATAATACATTCAAGAGGAATATCTTGACTTTACTGATCTTTCTACATAGAAAGCAAACTTTATTTAACAAAAAAATTACTTGAATGGATAAATAGTTCTTCCCTCTCAGGTAGTGGAATTTACAGTTGTTAGGTTCTTTAAATTTTGGAGCTGGTTGTGGTAACCTTGTAGATGATTGCGTACGTAGGAGTTACCGAAATGTTGAGCAGCACAGGCCACACGATAAAGTCGTGTCGACGACCCCGGCGGGGAGATCCGCGACGAGCCAATGGTGCGTGTATTTGCCAGGCCCCAGGTATTTCCATCAGCTGAGCGAAGGGTGAATTGGACGTCTGGTGTTTCTCATCTGCGACAGCCCGTGGCTCGTACTAAACCCTGGGGACCTCAGCAATGCGAGCCCTGCTCCATAGCGAAGATGGCCCGCTGCTATCTTGCTGCGCTGAACATCAAGTCTTTCTCGTGTCCAGTCCTCGCGCCGAACATCGAGTGTCCATCTCCATCCACTCTCCCCTCTCTCGTTATCTCCTTCCTTCATTTCCAATTGGCTGAACTTATAACAAGAATACACAATTTGTTAGCAACCCGCAGGAATGAATTCCATTGGCTGGACATAACCCGACCACCAGCATCATTTTCTTGGTAGGTCATCTCCCTCCATATAGCCATAGTTTTTGTCTTCTGATTGGCCTGCACTTCCTACGAATAAGCAGTTTGTTGTTAACTTATATTTCTTTGCCAGAGACGTCTGCAAAGCGTCTGACAGCTCAGGTCCACAATACTTTATTAGGGGTTTTGAAAGCTGTCTTTCATTTGTCGAACACTCACACAGATTAACTCATAACGTCACACTGTGTCCAGTGTTTTAAACAAACCTGCACTATATCCGGGAGCCTCTCCATGATTTCAGTAAATTAATGACCAAATGAAGAAACACAAGGGAAGTCTATTCCTTTGAACGTCAACCAGACCTCGTTAAATTACCTTCTTTACTATGCACTCTCTTGTCGACTAAATTACAACCATTATTCTTTCTAACATTTGACAAGTAATAATATTATATATTCCTTACGATAACCTTGTTGGTAGAGAACCACATTCAAATCAAATCAAATGAACTTGTGGAAATTAAATAAATTAAATACAGTAGGACAATAAAACGACTGAATCTAACAACATTTCTTGTTACTGATAAACCATGACATTTACACAATGGTACATCTATATATATATATATATATATATATAAATTTTTACAACAGTTTACTGCTTCCAATTCCATTTGAACTTGTATTTTCTCCATTCGCCATAGAGGTATTTATAGACTTTTAATGGTGGCAAAGAATGAGAGTAATAGCACTCGTAATTTGGGAGGTCACAAAATAAAGGAAGTGACTGTACAAGTTCCATTTTCTCTGAAATCATAAGTGTACTATGTCAAGAAGGGAGTTAATATAAGAGAAATAAGTAAAGCTTCAGTCTTTAAATGTTTTGTGTTGTGGGCTCACTGATATTTTGAATCTAGCTGTGCATTTTCAATTATATCTCCCCTTAAGTAAAAATACTATTCTAAATGTGATTTATATGGTTGGCTGTCTCAGGTATTGTCTGATGTGTTTGCATGTTCTGTAGAGCGCTGCATCAACTTTATTAGGTTGGCTTCAATTAGGCACACTCTGCCAGGGATTAACTCAGTGCTCAATCAGAAGTGTGGAGGTCACTGAGGTTGGCGCCCCACTTTACCCAAGATGTTATATTGTGCAGATACTTTTCGCTTTGTGGTAGTGGTTTTTCTGTGGGGGTTCTTGGTTGTCCCTGTTTTGTTAAGTACTTCAGTTGGTAACCATAGATAGCCGCTCAGCCAACATCACACTGTGGACTATGGCGCCTTCTACACCGGCGATATATACGGCGCTCCTTCGTGCCCTCATTGCAGTTGCCGCTTAGCCTCCGAGGATGTCTTCTGCAGTTGAAGATGAGGCGTCAGGGGAAAGTTTAACTTACTGACCACGGCCTTTCAGCCCGGAAATTATGAGTTAAGTTAATACCAGCTGTGGAAGCCTACTTTGTATGAATAACATTATTAATAGTAAATGAACCGAAATTTGTTAAAATATAAAACTAAACACTGTCCATGGGGAGATGGTTCATGTAAGGTGACGATTTATCACTCTTTGCAACACACAAGTACATGTGAAAAAAATTGGAACCTACTAGTTAACAAATCACCAATCTGTAAACATTATGTTCCATATTTCTGTTACATGTTAAGTTTTCACTGTACATCAATGGAAATGTCTGTTTTTATTTCTAGATATTATTTTCACAGTTCCAGTTACGAACAGCAACTTCCTGTAACAGTGAATGCTAAAAATTTTATGGATGAGAAACCAACCTCTCGGATCAGCTGCAGTAAGAGATTAAAATACAATCAAGGCAATGATATAATTCAGTATGAAAATAGTACGAAAATACAAGCAAGTGATCCTTTATTGTATAATATTTGCGAACAAACTTTAACATACCCTGATAATCTCAAAGAACATCACAGGTTTAATTTGGGTAAGCGACCATTTTCTTGTGTAGTTTGCGGAAAATCTTTCAGACAGTCTGGAGACCTAAATAGGCATAAACGGATTCATTCAGATGAACGGCAATTTTCTTGTGAGGTTTGTGGAAAATCTTTCTCAGATTCTGGAACTCTTACAGTGCACAAGCGGATTCATTTAGCTGAACGGCCATTTTCTTGTGATGTTTGTGGAAAATCTTTCACACAGCTCGGAATTCTTAAAACACACAACAAGCGGTTTCATGTGGGTGAACGGCCATTTTCTTGTGAACTTTGTGGAAAATCTTTTGTACTGTTTTGCAATCTTAAAAGCCACAAGAGGTTTCATTTAGGTGATCGCCCATATTCTTGTGAAGTTTGCGGAAAATCTTTCACTGAGCAGGGGGTCTTAAAAGCCAAAAGGGGATTCATTCAGGTGAACGCCCATTTTCTTGTGAGATTTGTGGAATGTCTTTTAGGTTTTCTGGGAGTCTTAAACCTCACAAGAAGCAACATCTAAATGAACAGCCACTTTCATGTGAAGTTTGTGGAAAATCTTTTACACTATCTGGGAACCTAAATAGGCATAAACGTATTCATTCAGATGAATGTCCATTTTCTTGTGAATATTGTGGAAAATGTTACACAGATTCTTGGAATCTTAAAATACACAGGCAGATTCATTTGGTTGAACGGACGATATCTGGAAAATCTATTACCAAGTCTAGGAATCTTGCAGCACACAAGATTGATCATTCAGTGATCATTTTTATTTGAGGACTGGAATAATTGTTTCCTCAGCCTGGGCATCATATGGACCACACAAGTAACTACTTAGGTGATCACCCAAATTTGTAATGAATCTATTGAAAATATTGAAAACCTTTTACAGTTTTAGGATCTTAAATGCTACAAAATCATTCATTTAGATGATAGCCCTTTTTTTGTTGAAAATATTGTATGGTTCCTGGGCGTCTCAAAGTATAGAAAAAACATCATTTATGTGAACATACTTCGTCTTGTGCAATTTTGTGAAGTATCTTTCACACTTTCTGGGAACGTAAATATCTATAAGTGGAATCAGTCAGCCAAACACCTATTTTCTTTTTAAGAAATGGGGTTTTTTTATAGAAATGGGGTTTCTTTTAAAGCACAATTAAATCAGATTTAAAGCAGATTAATTTATTTGAGTTAAAATTTTCTCGTTAAGTTCATGGAAATGTTTTGTGTGCTGTATGATTTTTTTGTTTATGTTTTTTTGCATCAGAGTGGTCATTAAGGTAAATGGCAATATTCTTGTAAGGTTTATTGAAAATCTTGTACATAGTCTGTGATGATTAAATTAGTTGAATGCTCATTTTGTTAAGACCATTTAACAAAATCTCTCACAGTCAGATAGTATTAAAATGAGCAATAGAAAGCATTTAGTTTAGTTTCCATTCTTATGTAGATTTTTAGGAAATTTTGATACACTGTCTGTGACTTTTGAGCGGGATGTGAATGTTCATTAAAGTGAACGCCCATTTTTTTACAAGGTGTATAATAAATCTTTCACAGGATGAGCCTCTTAAAGCTTATAAGTGGACTTATTTAGCTGAAGGTTTTTTCTTGTAAATTTTGTAATTTTTTTCATAGTGATGGAATCTGAAGTGGCACAAGAGGATTCGTTTAAGTTAACGCCAATTTTCTTGTAAATTCCGTGAAAAATCTTTTACTACTCGATAGTTCTTAAAGATTTTTGCTGTCGCTGACGTCGGTTTTTGACGATTAAAATTCAATCAGTCCGGCAATGCAAATGATACATCAGCCTAAGACCTTTTTAAAATATTCATTTAAGGAAAAGAAAACTAAGGTAAACAGCAATGGGCTTAGTTTATGATGGAATTTCCCACATTGTATAGATATATTGCTTGGCAACAGAAGTAATATTCATCCAACCTATATGCCTATACAACAGAAGTACCCTAGATTTCTCCAGGTGAATTCGGGGATAATTTCTTGAAAAGATCATGGCCAAATGCCTAACCGTTCCTAACCCTTATCCCTTCGTGCCTCTAATGAATTCGACATCGATAAGGCATAAAGCCAAAACAAAAGAACCAAATAAACGAAATTCCACCAAAAAGTAGTCCTCTCTAGCAAAGAAAAGATTTCTCAGTTTTATATAGCTCTCGTCAGTTTCTGAATATAGTTTTTGTTGTAGTCGTTGTGTGATTAGGAAAACATTCATTTGGTAATACAGATAGAATTTGGCGAGGTACAAGCAAAAATAATTGATTTTGTACAGTAACAATTTTAAAAATAATGACTTATAATGCTGTATGGAATAGGGAAAATAAAGTGTCTTGCAAGGAGTTTAATGGGGCCTATTCCAGAATCTTTTAATCAGAAATGGTGGAAAATTTTTAATTACAGTTCAGTAAAGTTAGGAGTGTAAACGAGATCATTCTATTTAGAAAGTACTAAATCTTATTAAGGAGAATTCATGTTACCTCATATGATAAGTTATAATATTAATATGCTGCCTTCAGATCTTTTTTACTATCGATACTTACATTGGTGTATATAAGAAATGAATAATGCAGCAGTTTAAAGATCTAATTTACACCAGCTGTCATAATATACATGATTAAGAATAATACTACAAATATTCTATGTAAAAATCTGTCTCAGTTAACTGGAAACATGTGTTTTGCAGAGAAAGTGGTGGAAAATTTATGAAATTTGGAAAAATAAAGAAAAAATCAAATGTAATTTTAAACTTTTTTGTTTTAACAGTTTTTCTGTTTCCTACCACAATTTTTTCCCTTTTATTATAATTGTATATTGCATATTATAAATCAAATCTTTCTGAACGTCATTATTAATGAGATGATATGATTCTCATCTACTATGTTTGCATGTAATAAAGTGAGAAATTGTCACCTTTATTAGAAAGTTATTAATTGTTTGGTATTAAATTATTCAATTTTATGGCAAAAATCTTGCCTGCAAATTTACCGGATACTTTATAGGAGCAATCAATTAATATAAACATTGAACCATAGAAGTTCCAAAAATTCAGTGATTGCTGCTTGAATTCCTGTCACACAACTAGGTCGTGGTAAAGTGCCTTGGGGAGCATCAGGAGGAAAATATCACCTGGTGAACCGATTCAGAAATGCGGGCCGACGCAACCTGCGCTGATCCGACTTGCTCCGGCTGTAGTAAGGAGTACTCCATAAGAATCTGTGTCACGTGATTGCTGACGCTATTCCTGTTATGCGATGTGACGTGGTCCGCCGCGCCCTAGTGTGCCAAGTGGAGTCGTTTTTGTCAACTCTTCTTTCCTTTTGAGATTTTTTGAAAACATGTTAGGGAGTGCGGGATTCTTGAAGGGTATAGGGGGGTTTCGTTAAAGTGATCACCCATTTTATTGTTAATTCTGTAGAAATTTTTTACAAGGTTTCTGAGTCCTAGAAGTGTAAGAGAATAGGTGAACGCACATTTTCTTGTGAAACTTATGGAATTCGTTACTCATTCTGGGACCCTTGAAAAGCATTTTGATTTCTGGGAATTATAAAATGCATCAGAGGATTTATTTGAGTAACATCCGTTTCCTTGTAAT
>JARYHS010007075.1:2589763-2751647 GCA_031002005.1 Vandiemenella viatica
TTGACATAGGCCTCCCAGCTATCTGTTTTAGTTTTTAAAAGTTGCTGCTTAAAATCCCCTTTCTTTTCCCTTTAACTGTTTAGAAAAATAAGCCTCTCAGCCACCTCAAGACTGTGATTGTACTGCCTCCACGCCCTTTGCATGTTTAGTCTAATTCAATGCAGTCTCTCATCCCGAGGTATATCATTATTTATTTTTGTTGTTGCTAGTGGGCTACTGCCTTCTCGCTGCCACATGGTCCATGTCACTACTCTCCAGCTAGTCCGCTGGATATGGAAAATCTCCTCCATACCGCCCTTCTGATATTCTAACAACATTTAGTACTCTCATTACTAGATGCTTTAGTTCGTTGCAATGAAAGTTCATATAGAATTATGTCATGGTCGCTTGTGGTTTGGTTATCTAGCACCCGCCACTTATGTAGCATATTTCCCACAAGGTCATCAGTAATTGTTACCTCTGCATTAGATGTAGCCCCACGCCTGTCGTTAAAAGTAGGGGAATTAAATGGTTGATTTCTTACATCCAGATTAAACTCGCAGATCAACTCTGTCAACTCTCTCATTTGTATGGTCACTGTGCCAGAGAAGTGACCTCATATTTACATCTGCTGCTATGATTGTCTGCTGACTTCTTAGACTGTTGAAGATTTCTCTAATTTTATTTAAATATCTATCAATCTTCTCTTTATACTAGGAGTACATTAATACTACTATTGTGAGCACCATCCTGTACTGATTTCTACGCACGTAGTACGCTCATAACAGAATTGTGCAAATTTAGCTGTAGTTGTATTCCCATTTAATACTATTATGCTCACTATAGGATGCTCCACGTCTGTAATAATTTGTGCTGTTACTGGCATATATGGTATCAACTCCCTATTTGAATAAGGCTCCTGAAGGTATAAAATGGCCCAGCTATTTTCCTCCGCCAATTTCCTTAACTGCATCTAGCGTTTACCTGTGCAGTTTTTATGCTATACATTTACGCCCATTTGAGCTGTGGGTCATATCTAATCCTTCCGTGGGTCGTGACAAACTGCTTACAGATCTCGTCAAGATCAAACACTTCAATTCGCATATCGAATAACTTTTTACTAGTTTAACAACTAGGACGGGTCCAGTGGAGGTAGTTGCTTCAAGCATAATTCTGTCTACCCTGCTCAGTATAATACGCGTGCTGTTGTTTGTCTTAGAGTCATTGTTAGCATGTTGTCCCAGTTTATTCTGTCTTACTGCATCCTCTAAATTCGCATACATCGACTTGGGATCTACTGACGTTCTATCAGACACATTCCATGTTTCTCTTTTAACGTTATGCACTGACGTGGGACCTGTTGAGATATACTTGTGCACGCTTCATATGCCTAGTCTATTTATATTTGATTTTTTTAACGCTATGCTGAGGCATGAGATCTACTGAGATGTAATCGGTCATGCCCCTGTGCTTGGCATATTTATTTTCGACTCTGATCTGACGCTATGCAGTGACGTATTTCCGAATACGTTTCCCAAGCTTAATGTATCCATGTTCAATTCATTTTGTACTTAATTCAACTGTGTGGTATTTGGAGCATGTTCCCTTCATTTTTTGGGTACCTATGTCTGATTATTTTTTATTGCTATCGCTGGCTATATAATATTGCTTTGTCAATTCAGTTTCATGCTCTCCTTAGTGATGCTTGCCAGCGTTGGTTTTGCCACCTCGGTCCTCTTTAAGTCGACTGCTTTATTACACCATCCGTTTGAGAGAAATTGGCGATTATTTGTATGCCAACCATACCTGACTCTTTACCCAAACTAGCTGGTGAGATTTGGTCCGTGAGACCCTTCCCCCCTAAAAATCTCCCTCGCAACTTTTTGAGACCTTTTTTTTATTAGGTCTCAACCTCCCTTTTCTCCTTAGCTCTACAGTCCAACAATCATTTCGAATCCTCACGTGAGATTTCCGTTGACCCCCCCCTTCCCGTTGGTGAGATTTCGCTGGACCCCCCTTATTTCACCTCACATAATTAACGGACGCCCCCTAATGAGCGACAAATGAGGTATAGTATTTGGAAGGGAGTAGAATACTACATCCATATATTATTTCTGATTAGATGCATAAGTAAATAGTAGTTTTTGTTTTTTAGCCAATATTCTTACATTTTTTAATAATTTATGAATGAAGTACTAAAATTTTTTATCATATACAATAGGAGAGTTTAAATTAGGCATAAGTATGTTTTTATGAGTAGTTGATAGAGTGGCATGAGTCCCATAATAGTAAAAAATGTGATATCTACATTAAGCACATTATAACCAGTCATTTGGCTTATTAATACATTTCCTTCTGATGGAAACAACAGTCTGAATCTAAAAATTGGAGTTTGTTCTTGGTTAGCCATTGCACAAACAACATAAATAATCTCCTCCCATATATATAAATGTACAAACTATTGCTAATTCTTGCTTAAAGGGGGATGTAACCAATAAGATCTCAAATAATTGATTTATTGAATATTATGCTTTCTAATTATATTATTATTTTTCTTTATTTTCTGAAAGTTTCATGCTTTTAAAACTGGATATATTTTAGAAATATTGTTTTATCTGTTACTAACAAGTACAACACATGCAAGTAAAAGATCTTAAACTTTGAATGCTACTTTCTCAAATATCTATTTTTTACTATGTAGAAACAATTTTCTCAACCTCTATAAGAAATACAGAGATGAAATATTCAGGCAGGACTTATAGATTGCAGGTACAAATATTTATGAATAATTGTGCATCCTTTCATTATTTAGAGGTTTTTATATATATATATATATATATATATATATATGCAGTGACCCAGTCAATATGCCTCGGATTTACTATTTTATAAACAAATTTATTAATTATCAAAAATAAATGGTTGTGGGTGGGATTCTCTTCCAAAGTGGTCCTTCACATTATTACAACTCAAATATAATACATTCAAGAGGAATATCTTGACTTTACTGATCTTTCTACATAGAAAGCAAACTTTATTTAACAAAAAATTACTTGAATGGATAAATAGTTCTTCCCTCTCAGGTAGTGGAATTTACAGTTGTTAGGTTCTTTAAATTTTGGAGCTGGTTGTGGTAACCTTGTAGATGATTGCGTACGTAGGAGTTACCGAAATGTTGAGCAGCACAGGCCACACGATAAAGTCGTGTCGACGACCCCGGCGGGGAGATCCGCGACGAGCCAATGGTGCGTGTATTTGCCAGGCCCCAGGTATTTCCATCAGCTGAGCGAAGGGTGAATTGGACGTCTGGTGTTTCTCATCTGCGACAGCCGGTGGCTCGTACTAAACCCTGGGACCTCAGCAATGCGAGCCCTGCTCCATAGCGAAGATGGCCCGCTGCTATCTTGCTGCGCCGAACATCAAGTCTCTCGTGTCCAGTCCTCGCGCCGAACATCGAGTGTCCATCTCCATCCACTCTCCCCTCTCTCGTTATCTCCTTCATTTCCAATTGGCCGAACTTATAACAAGAATACACAATTTGTTAGCAACCCGCAGGAATGAATTCCATTGGCTGGACATAACCCGACCACCAGCATCATTTTCTTGGTAGGTCATCTCCCTCCATATAGCCATAGTTTTTGTCTTCTGATTGGCCTGCACTTCCTACGAATAAGCAGTTTGTTGTTAACTTATATTTCTTTGCCAGAGACGTCTGCAAAGCGTCTGACAGCTCAGGTCCACAATACTTTATTAGGGGTTTTGAAAGATGTCTTTCATTTGTCGAACATTCACACAGATTAACTCATAACGTCACACTGTGTCCAGTGTTTTAAACAAACCTGCACTATATCCGGGAGCCTCTCCATGATTTCAGTAAATTAATGACCAAATGAAGAAACACAAGGGAAGTCTATTCCTTTGAACGTCAACCAGACCTCGTTAAATTACCTTCTTTACTATGCACTCTCTTGTCGACTAAATTACAACCATTATTCTTTCTAACATTTGACAAGTAATAATATTATATATTCCTTACGATAACCTTGTTGGTAGAGAACCACATTCAAATCAAATCAAATGAACTTGTGGAAATTAAATAAATTAAATACAGTAGGACAATAAAACGACTGAATCTAACAACATTTCTTGTTACTGATAAACCATGACATTTACACAATGGTACATCTTATATATTTAAATTTTTACAACAGTTTACTGCTTCCAATTCCATTTGAACTTGTATTTTCTCCATTCGCCATAGAGGTATTTATAGACATTTAATGGTGGCAAAGAATGAGAGTAATAGCACTCGTAATTTTGGGAGGTCACAAAATAAAGGAAGTGACTGTACAAGTTCCATTTTCTCTGAAATCATAAGTGTACTATGTCAAGAAGGGAGTTAATATAAGAGAAATAAGTAAAGCTTCAGTCTTTAAATGTTTTGTGTTTGGGCTCACTGATATTTTGAATCTAGCTGTGCATTTTCAATTATATCTCCCAAGTAAAAATATTATTCTAAATGTGATTTATATGGTTGGCTGTCTCAGGTATTGTCTGATGTGTTTGCATGTTCTGTAGAGCGCTGCATCAACTTTATTAGGTTGGCTTCAATTAGGCACACTCTGCCAGGGATTTACTCAGTGCTCAATCAGAAGTGTGGAGGTCACTGAGGTTGGCGCCCCACTTTACCCAAGATGTTATATTGTGCAGATACTTTTCGCTTTGTGGTAGTGGTTTTTCTGTGGGGGTTTTGGGTTGTCCCTGTTTTGTTAAGTACTTCAGTTGGTAACCATAGATAGCCGCTCAGCCAACATCACACGGTGGACTATGGCGCCTTCTACACCTGCGATATATACGGCGCTTATTCGTGCCCTCATTGCAGTTGCCACTTAGCCTCCGAGGATGTCTTCTGCAGTTGAAGATGAGGCGTCAGGGGAAAGTTTAACTTACTGACCACGGCCTTTCAGCCCGGAAATTATGAGTTAAGTTAATACCAGCTGTGGAAGCCTACTTTGTATGAATAACGTTATTAATAGTAAATGAACCGAAATTTGTTAAAATATAAAACTAAACACTGTCCATGGGGAGAGATGGTTCATGTAAGGTGACGATTTATCACTCTTTGCAACACACAAGTACATGTGAAAAAAATTTGAACCTACTAGTTAACAAATCACCAATCTGTAACGTTATATTCCATATTTCTGTTACATGTTAAGTTTTCACTGTACATCAATGGAAATGTCTGTTTTTATTTCTAGATATTATTTTCACAGTTCCAGTTACGAACAGCAACTTCCTGTAACAGTGAATGCTAAAAATTTTATGGATGAGAAACCAACCTCTCGGATCAGCTGCAGTAAGAGATTAAAATACAATCAAGGCAATGATATAATTCAGTATGAAAATAGTACGAAAATACAAGCAAGTGATCCTTTATTGTATAATATTTGCGAACAAACTTTAACATACCCTGATAATCTCAAAGAACATCACAGGTTTAATTTGGGTAAGCGACCATTTTCTTGTAGTTTGCGGAAAATCTTTCAGACAGTCTGGGACCTAAATAGGCATAAACGGATTCATTCAGATGAACGGCCATTTTCTTGTGAGGTTTGTGGAAAATCTTTCTCAGATTCTGGAACTCTTACAGTGCACAAGCGGATTCATTTAGCTGAACGGCCATTTTCTTGTGATGTTTGTGGAAAATCTTTCACACAGCTCGGAATTCTTAAAACACACAACAAGCGGTTTCATGTGGGTGAACGGCCATTTTCTTGTGAAGTTTGTCGAAAATCTTTTGTACTGTTTTGCAATCTGAAAAGCCACAAGAGGTTTCATTTAGGTGATCGCCCATATTCTTGTGAAGTTTGCGGAAAATCTTTCACTGAGTCAGGGGTTCTTAAAAGCCACAAGGGGATTCATTCAGGTGAACGCCCATTTTCTTGTGAGATTTGTGGAATGTCTTTTAGGTTTTCTGGGAGTCTTAAACCTCACAAGAGCAACATCTAAATGAACAGCCATTTCATGTGAAGTTTGTGGAAAATCTTTTACACTATCTGGGAACCTAATTAGGCATAAACGTATTCATTCAGATGAACGTCCATTTTCTTGTGAATATTGTGGAAAATGTTACACAGATTCTTGGAATCTTAAAATACACAGACAGATTCATTTGGTTGAACGGACAATTTCTGGAAAATCTATTACCAAGTCTAGGAATGTTGCAACACACGAGATTGATCTTCAGGTGATGATCATTTTTATTTGAGAAATGGAATAATGTTTCCTCAGCCTGGGCATCATATGGGCCACAGTATACTTAGGTGATCACCCAAATTTGTAATGAATCTATTGAAAATATTGAAAACCTTTTACAGTTTAGGATCTTAAATGCTACAAAATCATTCATTTAGATGATAGCCCATTTTTTTGTTGAAAATATTGTATGGTGCCTGGGCGTCTCAAAGTATAGAAAAAACATCATTTATGTGAACATACTTCGTCTTGTGCAATTTTGTGAAGTATCTTTCACACTTTCTGGGAACGTAAATATCTATAAGTGGAATCAGTCAGCCAAACACCTATTTTCTTTTAAGAAATGGGGTTTCTTTAGAAATGGGGTTTCTTTTATAGAAATGGGGTTTCTTTAAAAGCAAAGCACAATTAAATCAGATTTAAAGCAGATTAATTTATTTGAGTTAAAATTTTCTCGTTAAGTTCATGGAAATGTTTTGTGTGCTGTATGATTTTTTTGTTTATGTTTTTTTGCATCAGAGTGGTCATTAAGGTAAATGGCAATATTCTTGTAAGGTTTATTGAAAATCTTGTACATAGTCTGTGATGATTAAATTAGTTGAATGCTCATTTTGTTAAGACCATTTAACAAAATCTCTCACAGTCAGATAGTATTAAAATGAGCAATAGAAAGCATTTAGTTTAGTTTCCATTCTTATGTAGATTTTTAGGAAATTTTGATACACTGTCTGTGACTTTTGAGCGGGATGTGAATGTTCATTAAAGTGAACGCCCATTTTTTTACAAGGTGTATAATAAATCTTTCACAGGATGAGCCTCTTAAAGCTTATAAGTGGACTTATTTAGCTGAAGGTTTTTTCTTGTAAATTTTGTAATCAAAATTTTTTCATAGTGATGGAATCTGAAGTGGCACAAGAGGATTCGTTTAGTTAACGCCAATTTTCTTGTAAATTCCGTGAAAAAATCTTTTACTACTCGATAGTTCTTAAAGATTTTTGCTGTCGCTGACGTCGGTTTTTGACGATTAAAATTCAATCAGTCCGGCAATGCAAATGATACATCAGCCTAAGACCTTTTTAAAATATTCATTTAGGAAAAGAAAACTAAGGTAAACAGCAATGGGCTTAGTTTATGATGGAATTTCCCACATTGTATAGATATATTGCTTGGCAACAGAAGTAATATTCATCCAACCTATATGCCTATACAACAGAAGTACCCTAGATTTCTCCAGGTGAATTCGGGGATAATTTCTTGAAAAGATCATGGCCAAATGCCTAACCGTTCCTAACCCTTATCCCTTCGTGCCTCTAATGAATTCGACATCGATAAGGCATAAAGCCAAAAACAAAAGAACCAAATAAACGAAATTCCACCAAAAAGTAGTCCTCTCTAGCAAAGAAAAGATTTCTCAGTTTTATATAGCTCTCGTCAGTTTCTGAATATAGTTTTTGTTGTAGTCGTTGTGTGATTAGGAAAACATTCATTTGGTAATACAGATAGAATTTGGCGAGGCACAAGCAAAAATAATTGATTTTGTACAGTAAAATTTAAATAATGACTTATAATGCTGTATGGAATAGGGAAAATAAAGTGTCTTGCAAGGAGTTTAATGGGGCCTATTCCAGAATCTTTTAATCAGAAATGGTGGAAAATTTTTAATTACAGTTCAGTAAAGTTAGGAGTGTAAACGAGATCATTCTATTTAGAAAGTACTAAATCTTATTAAGGAGAATTCATGTTACCTCATATGATAAGTTATAATATTAATATGCTGCCTTCAGATCTTTTTTACTATCGATACTTACATTGGTGTATATAAGAAATGAATAATGCAGCAGTTTAAAGATCTAATTTACACCAGCTGTTATAATATACATGATTAAGAATAATACTACAAATATTCTATGTAAAAATCTGTCTCAGTTAACTGGAAACATGTGTTTTGCAGAGAAAGTGGTGGAAAATTTATGAAATTTGGAAAAATAAAGAAAAAATCAAATGTAATTTTAAACTTTGTTGTTTTAACAGTTTTTCTGTTTCCTACCACAATTTTTTCCCTTTTATTATAATTGTATATTGCATATTATAAATCAAATCTTTCTGAACGTCATTAGTAATGAGATGATATTCTCATCTACTATGTTTGCATGTAATAAAGTGAGAAATTGTCACCTTTATTAGAAAGTTATTAATTGTTTGGTATTAACATTATTCAATTTTATGGCAAAAATCTTGCCTGCAAATTTACCGGATACTTTATAGGAGCAATCAATTAATATAAACATTGAACCATAGAAGTTCCAAAAATCAGTGATTGCTGCTTGAATTCCTGTCACACACTAGGTCGTGGTAAAGTGCCTTGGGGAGCATCAGGAGGAAAAATATCACCTGGTGAACCGATTCAGAAATGCGGGCCGACGCAACCTGCGCTGATCCGACTTGCTCCGGCTGTAGTAAGGAGTACTCCATAAGAATCTGTGTCACGTGATTGCTGACGTATTCCTGTTATGCGATGTGAGCGTGGTCCGCCGCGCCCTAGTGTGCCAAGTGGAGTCGTTTTTGTCAACTCTTCTTTCCTTTTGAGATTTTTTGAAAACATATTAGGGAGTGCGGGATTCTTGAAGGGTATAGGGGGGTTTCGTTAAAGTGATCACCCATTTATTGTTAATGCGTAGAAATTTTTACAAGGTTTCTAGTCCTAGAAAGTGTAAGAGAATAGGTGAACGCACATTTTCTTTGTGAAACTTATAGGAATCGTTACTCATTCTGGACCCTTGAAAAGCATTTTGATTTCTGGGAATTATAAAATGCATCAGGAGGATTTATTTGAGTAAACATCCGTTCCTTGTAATATCTGTCGAAATTAATTTTAAACGTTAGCAAGAAAAACAACAAAAAATGGCAGAAGATAAATTAAGATGTTATTGTTAAATATCGCGGCAAAACACTGTAAATGCGTCGTCGTATTGTTCATTCAGGTACAACTGAAATAGAAAATATTTAGCATCAGATAATTACTTTGGTTTTTCTTGCACTTCTATATCAATTTTTCTAAAAAAAAACATAATTTTTGGGTCAGGAAGAATTTAAATTTGACAGATAATTATTTCCATTTAACGTATTGCTTGTTTTCAGGTTTGTGGGGGGAAAATGTGTAATCAATTTTTTTGGAAGGAACAGGATTGCCTCTACATTTCTTGGGCCAAATTATTTCTTATGCACTGCTGTTAGCGCTCATCGTTGCATGATCGTTGGCCGTGTGTGTTTAGAGCTGCTCACAAAACTGTGATTTTTGTAGTCTAAAATCCTTTGAATCTTTAAATTATCATCTAAATCTTAAAATCTTAAAATTAGAATTATTCAGAATTTCGTCAATAAAAAAAGTTTTAATGTTGTTGTTAGAGTCCCTTTTCTAGTCATCACTTTATCATGTCTTTGCTCGAATTGCGGACGTTTTTTCTTTTTAAGCACGGCTCAAACGCATCAGTTGTGTTCTGTAGCGTTCACCAGTTATTTTTTTCATTCGGTTGAAGCAGTTCGTAATACACAACACCGAGCTGGTCCACCAAATATAGAGCATAAACTTTTGCACCATGAATATTAGGATTAGGATTATCATACCGTATCTATTTCTCATCGCCAGTGATGATCCGATGCAAAAAATCCCTTCCTGGTTTGGCGCTGAAGCAATTGTTCACAGGTGAATAATCGGCGTTCAAATGTCTCTCGCCTTCAGTTCGTATCACACCCAATTTCCTTGCTTTTGAATCATACCGAGAGCCTTTAAACGTTTAGAAATGGTTGTGCGATCAACATTCAACGATTCAGCAAGTTCATCTTGCGTTTGACATGAATATTGGTTGGAGTAATTCTTCCATTTCCGTATCTTCGAACTTTTTCGGTTTACCTGTCAACTGTATCGAAAACACCACTTTTAAAACGTCGAAACCAATACTCTCACGTTTTTTATCGGACGGAGAATGTTCGCCATAAGTCTCCAATAGCACTCGATGACTTTTTCTTCGAATTGAACAGGAACAATAACACTTCCCGCAAATGGTGTTTTGTTGGCTCGTACTTCGACATTTTTCAGACCTGAAAACAAATGTGCTGTTTACACATCAGCCCAAAGTCACATACTAAACAGTCATATTCAAAGAGCTTACACGAGAATATAGTTACACACGAGATTGATGCGATATAGCACAAGTGGCTCCATCTATTGAAAAATCTCTCAAAATTAATTCACACACCTTGTATTTGCTACAGTGAAATGCCCATATTCTGCTGCCTCCTCTGCTTGCATTTCACAAACGGGACATTCACTTTTGAAATTTTTGTGTACACATTGCAAAAATAGGCTCAACAATTGGAAATTGGAAAAGTGCCACTGAGGTTAGTCTCCAACCTTCTCAAATAGCTAATTTTTTTCCATCAGATACCTTCTGTTGCTTGCTTCTGGATATTGTTTGCCTTCCTTGGGTGATTGGGTCTCTATCATTGTTGCAAGGAATAAAGAATTCAGAGATCTGATCTCTTGGCCTACAGTGTCTGTCTGTTCATACATCAACTCAAAAATTTATGAATTATATTTACAATTCTATACACAAATATCTTTTTTAAGCCTATATTATTATTATTATTATCTGCAATTGGACCCTGTCGGGTCACGCAAAGCCTTAAACGATTCAGATTTCTGAGTTTCTATATAGCTCTCATTTTTTCTCAGTGGATTCTCTTCCTTTTTTCAGTCCACTTCATCCCCAGTGTCTTAATGACCTCATTCTCTGGCGGTACTTCCCACTTGTTAATTTTTTCTCTGTATGTTTGTCTATCTACGATTTCTGATGAGTTATATGTGCCCTTTTCCATGTCTTTTTTGATCTCTTGAACCCAGGGCATAGGTTTTAGCTGTTCTATATGATTTTATGAATCAGTCTTGTTGCTGGAAAGTCTGCGGATATGTCTATAAAAATCTTAATCTTCGTTTTCTGATGTCTGCTGCGAGGTTTGACAGTGTTTCTGTTGTCTTTCGAGATTTAAGTCTCTATCCGTCATCTGTTTTTTCTGGCCAAGAATCTTTCTTATAATTTTGCGTTCTTCTTTCAAAATGCTTTTCTAGGCCACCTTTCCTGTATAATGTTAAAGTTTCACTGGCGTACTGGGCTTCAGGTTTGATAACTGTGTTGTAATGCCTGACTTTCGTATATATGGACAAACATTTTTTATTATATATGTTGGTAGGTTCTGCCATAGGCTCTTCTAAGTTTTTGCATGAGATCTTTCTGTGCTATTTTCTCTCCTCCTGTGAGTTCGATGATTTCTCCCAGATATTTGAAAAATGTGACTCTCTCAATTTGTCCATATTATGTGACAAGATTTTGAGTGTGGAGTTTTGAACAGATGAATTTGGAACGATATTTGTAAGCCTACTCTTTTTGCACATTCTTTGAGAATTTCTATCTGTTTGTTTGCTGTGGTTTCATCATCTGCTAGTATGGCTAATCATCTGCGAAGGCTAGGCAGCAAATTTTAATACCATTCTTACGTCGCCCGAGTTGTATAGGTTCTCAAAAGATTTGCTTTTTAAGTTCTTTCCCCCATTCTCGGATGACTTTATCCAGAACAAGGTTGAAGAGTGTCGGGGACAGACCATTATCTGCCGAACGCCGGTATTGATCTGAAATGGTTCAGATATCTCATCCATGAATTTCACTTTGGAGGTTGTGCCGGTGAGTGTTTGTTTAATGATGTTCGGGTTTTTGGATCGACGTGCTTGCTCTTCGAGGATGTTGAAGAGTGATTGCCGGTCGATTGAATCATATGCCTTTTGGAATCTACAAAGGAGCAAATACCTGGCTGTTCCTAAGTGCTTTATATTTTGGTGTAGTTTTTAAATTGAATATTGTTCTATGCAACTCCGACCGGTGCGGAAGCCAGCTTGATAATCGCCAATTTTGTGGTCGTGTTGCTCTTTTACTCTTTTGAGAAGACATGCTGAAAGAATTTTGTATGCAACTTGAAGAAGGGAGATCCCCACGATAGTTGTTGACGTCCGTTTTATCTCCCTTCTTTTGTAGTGGGTGAATGAGGGCGCTTTTCCAGTCTTCAGGTAATTTTTCTGTCTGCCAGATATCTTTAATGATTTTTGTGAGTTCTTTATGTGAATTTGGTCCAAGATTTTTTAATAGTTCCACATTGATGCCATCCTATTCCAGGTGCTTTGTTGTTTTTAAGTTTGAGAATTTGCCTGTGGATTTTCTCTTGTGATGGTGGTGGGGATTCCGGATAAGTATAGGTGGGGGTTTCCTTTTGGGAATCTTGATGGAGGTTCAGGGCAGTTGAGCCGTTCAAAAAAGTATTTTAACAATTCTCGACAATTTTACTGATTTGTTAGTGCAAGCCGATTTCCTGAAGAATAAGTTTTGAGGAGTATATTCTCGGATTGTTCCTGCGAAAGTTCTATAAAAGTCTCGGGTATCATAGTTGCGGAAATTTTCTTCGATGGAATCCAGTTGCTCCTTCAGGTACTTTCTCTTGGTTGGTCTGATGATTTTCATCACTTGTTTCCGGATTTCTTACAAGTGCTGCAAGTTTTCCATTAATTTTTTATTGTTGTATTTAAGAAAAGCTTCTTTGCGTTCCGATAGTGCTTTCTCACATTTTCAATCCCACCAAGGGATGTCTCGTATTCTTTTTCAATGGTATTAAAATTTTGTCCTTTTGTGTAATTTTGGTGTGGAATTTTTCCCAGGTTGTTCTTTCTCCTATTCTTCTCTCAGGTTAGTTTCCATGATCTTCCTTGTGTCAAATTTCTGTAGGTGTGTGCTTTTTGCTGTATTTTCTTTCTGGTGAATTTCATTTTAATTCTTGTTAAATAGTGGTTTGTGTCTATATTTGCCCCTCTGTGGACTTGAACATCATAGACTTCTTTTTGTAGAGGATATGAAATGGCAATGTGATCAATCTGATATTCACAAAGTTCTGGTATGGGTGATCTCCAGGTCTTTTGTTTTCGTGGATCTTTTCTCATAGATGTTGACATGATTTTTAAGTCTCTATGTTGGCATATTTCAATAAGTCTCGTGCCATTCTTGTTTGTGATTGTGTGGGCGGGATATTTCCCAATGGTTTTCCGATATTCTTTTTCTTTCCCGAGTTGTACATTAAAATCACCAAGTAAGATCTTTGTAATCCTCTTTAGGGATTTTTTCCATGACTTTCTCCAGTTTGTCCCAGAATTTTTCGGTTTCTAGTGCTTTCTTTTTGTTGTATACATTTGTTGGTGCGTGGACATTTATTAGGGTGTACTTTTTGTTGGCACATTGTATTTGCATGGTCGTTAGACGGTTGTTTATGGGAGAGACCTCTCTGATTGAAATGGTTATTCTTTTGAGTACATAAACGCCCTACCCAGTAGGAGGGAACCATTAGCGACTCGTTTTCCTATTTTACTCTTAAAGATGCGGTAGTTGCCGTACTCAGTTGTGTCTTCATCGGTGAATCGTGTTTCTTTGAGCGCTAGTATCTTGATTTTCTGTCCATCTTTTTCTGATGATAGAGTGTGTAGTTTCCCAGGCCGGAATAGGGTGTTGATGTTTAGGGTACCAATGTACGTAGGGGTATTGTATGGAAGTCTACCAGTTAACTCCGACTTTCTCTGTTTTTGATCGCCCGGGTTCCCCAGAATCCGAATACCCGGTTGCCGTCCAACGACGGGTGGATTGGTTACCACCTGGGATAATTATGTCATTACTCTCATGAATCATCATCGCTTGTGATTAAGATATTTGTCTAGTGTTTCCACCGGGAAGTTAGAACCAGGGATTGTCAGTTCCTGGAGCAGAGATCTCAGCCACACCCATTGAGTGAACATACGCTGCTGACCAAGCCGCCAGTGGATCCCACACCAGACGCGTCTTGTGTTTTGGTGCTCCCCACATCAAGGATAGATCTTCCACCTTCTTCGCTGTTGGGATTCATAATCCTCATCCACTGTTGCAGCTGTTGACCATCCTGATGGTTCCCCCAGTTGGTTGGCCGTCCTGCCGAAGGGGCTGGATACCACAACCTTGGGACGAGTTTGACTGAAGGGTGAGGGTCAGTTTCACAGAGTGCCGTTAGCATCTATATGATATATGGAAGGTCGCAGGGGTCATGACTAGGACGTGAACTTGGCTTACCCCCATTAAGTCTATATTTTTTATTTTAATAATTTTTATTGACTATACTTGCCATTTCACATAATTAAATGGTTATCACAACAGGTAATTTACTTGAAGTATAATTTTCTATCAAAAATATCTTCTTATATATTGAATGTTACTAATAGAGAGTTAACTCAATGTTCATTATTTTGAAATGTATTTATTGTTATAATTAATATAAAAATTCCCATCTTAGTACCTAGATAATTAATTCTATTGATGACTGTAGTTGACTGCTCCTGAAGAAATTGTTAATATCCTGTTGTAAATTTTCCATAAGCGAGAATCTTTTTTTCTTTTTGCTAATGTTATATTAATAAGATAATTGTTAATATGAGGACTTATTTTTTGGCTTGTAAGTTCTATAATTATGATAATATTTCATTAGTGTTTATTTCCAAAAATATTGTAATCATCTTTGTTTTTTTTCCTTTTTCTGGTATCCTTTCTTATCAATATTAAACATAATTTGTTTCTTGAATGCTAAGTTTCCAGTTGAGTTCACAAACAATTAGTATAGCTATTTCTAAGAAATGTTTAATATGCTACTACGGCATATCAGTGTAGTTATTTTTTTGTTCCCAGTTGTTTTACTGATTGTGAAAGTAACTCTCATACCAACACGCAAACACAATATGTGGCTGATCATCTAAGAACCAGCGTTGCAGTGCATCAGATTATTTATTTGGATGAACGTAAATTTTCTTGCAATGTTTGTGGAAAATCTTATACAACATCTGGGCATCTCAACACTCATCATAGGATTCATTCAGGCGAACGCCCATTTTGTTGTTTAGTTTGTGGAAAATCTTTTACAATAAATGGGCATCTTAAGCGACATCAGAGGATTCATTCAGGTGAACGCCCATTTTCTTGTGAAGTTTGTGGAAAATCTTTTACAATACATGGGCATCTTAAGCGACATCAGAGGATTCATTCAGGTGAACGCCCATTTTCTTGTGAAGTTTGTGGAAAATCTTTTACAGAGTCTGGTAAACTTAAGAATCATCAAAGGATTCATTCAGGTGAACGCCCATTTTCTTGCGAGTTTTGTGGAAAATCTTTTACAGAGTCTGGACATCTTAAGAATCATCAAAGGATTCATTCAGGTGAGCGCCCATTTTCTTGTGAAGTGTGTGGAAAATCTTTTACAGAGTATGGGACTCTTAAGAGTCATCAGACGATCTATTTAGGTGAATGCCCATTTTCTTGTATAGTTTGTAAAAAATCTTTTACATTGTCTAGTAAACTTAAAAAACATCAAAAGATTCATTCAAACGAACGCACATTATCTTGTAAAGTTTGTGGAAAATCTTTTATAAAGGCTTGGAAACTTAAGAATCATCAGTGGATTCATTCAGGTGAAAGCCCATTTTTTTGCAAAGTTTGTGGAAAATCGTTTACACAGTCTTGGACTCTTAAGAATCATCAGAAAATTCATTTAGGTGAACGCGAATTTTTATGCGAAGTTTGTGGAAAGTGTTTCACCAGGACTGGAAATCTTAAAACACATCAGAGGATTCATTCAGACAAATGGCCAATTTCTTGAGAGGTTTGTGTAAAATCTTTTATAGTAATAATGTGGTCTTAAAAACCATCAGAAAATCCATTTAAGTTAACTCCTGCTTTTGTTTCAATTTCAAGAATATTCTATATTAATCTCTCTGAGTTTTAAGAATTAGTGGGTTGATGCTGATATACAATCATTTTTTTGGGAGTTTTGGAAATTTGTTACATATTCTGCTAAATATAAGATAGATTTATTTTGTTGAATAGCCATTATTTAGTCATTTTTTAGAATATCTTTAGCAGAAAATAGTTATATTTTAATTAACCAGAGGTATAATTTGATTGTCGATTTTAATATAAGAGTGTGATAAACATTTTACACTGTCTGTTGATCTTAAAAATCATTGGATAATCATTTGTGTGAATGGCTTGTTATTTTTACCATAGTTCTTTCCAGTAATGCTGCAAAAGTGAGATTTTTTGTAGTTTGTATTTTCATGAAAGCATATTAATAACTGAATTAAAAATAGCTCTGATAATATTACTCCCAATGTATATTAACATGCATGTAATTTTACTGCCAAAATATTTTAGTGTGTTACAAGCTGTTGTGTTTAGTATGTTAAAGCACATTATGACAGACATTAAATAACTATTGTATCCATACATTTAGTTTACTTAAATTGAATATCTAATTTTCTTGTACTGTATAGAAAATTTACTTAGCTGATTGTGATTACTTAATAATTTCACATTATTATTTATAAATATGTGTGTGCTGATGATTTAATTTATAATGTAAGACTTTATTTAAAATGTTTGTTGAAATGATTGTTATATGTTCATAAACCATTATTGGAATACATGCTTACCATCTGCGGGTAATTTGTTTTACAGTAGTCGGTAGTAAATGTTTTTTATTTGTCTATTCTCATATTTCTTTGTTGTAATGAAAAGAAATAACATCTTTGAGCAATGAGAGTAGTAAATGGTGCAGCAATGCCTTGCTCTGAAATTTGCCCCAGTATCCTTGTCTATTGTGATATTTTCCACTGTTTGGAAAGGAGTGTGAGTATACTACATCGTACTTTTGTGTCATGGAACATAATTAGTTCCTGTTGATAGTCTGTAATGTATTCTGTTGCTCTATTATCTTTAAAATTATTGGGTATATAATAAAGGCCACTGATAATTGCACATACACTTTTTTAATTATGAATACCCTGAATCACATGGTGACCACAACCACTTTTGTAAATGATGAATAATTGAGAAAACATCTTTAATAGTCACTGCTAGGGAATTCTTCTCTTCTTGAGGTGTTACAGAAAAGAATTCATATTGCCTCTTTCAATTTTTTATTGAGTAAATAAAACAAACTATATTTACTACATAGAAAAGATAAGTGGAGTTACATTTATATAGTTTTTTTTTTTTGCTGCATTTCTGTCATCTTTCTTTCAATATTACCACGGGATAAATCTTTGTACTGCTTAGAAAACTTGTATAACTGATTGATTCCATTTTGGATATTGAACACATACCAGAAAAATATTTCTGTGTACTGTATAGTAATATATCACATAACTTTCACACTTTAAACTAAATTTAAAACCTTAGTGAGCACTAGATTAAATATGTTCTGTTATTCACTTAACAGAAAAAAAGGAGAATTATTTCCTCAACTAGTGGTGGGGTGACATGTTCCCAGTTCTAATAAAACCAATGCGAATATTTTTACTGGGAGAGGGGGAATAGGGAAATCATGTGTGGTATCTGTAATTTGAGCATAGCTATCATGTGCTTAATGCTTTTAATACATGATACTGGCCAGCAGGTGTTGATAGTTCAGACCCGTGTCATCCTATAGCTGTGACTGTGTCATATGCCTGCAGTTCACATTACCATCTTGCCATTCAGACTTGTGTTTTCCGCAAATCACTCCAGGATAGTGATTCCTTCAATAGGCAATGATCGAATTCCTTCCTGCTCCTTGTTCCTAGTCCTTTTTCAGCCTCTTAATGAACTCAACATTGATGGGACATAAATCTAGAACCAAAATGAAAAAATACTGGCTGATTCACTGCAATAAGAGTTCACTTAGTGATATTCTGTAGTGTGTGATGTACAGCTTGTTGAAAATAGGTTCCGAGGTTAGGAGTTCTTTTTTTTTTTTTAAAAAAAAACAAGTAGTACAGAAACGTTTTAAAATAATAGAAACTACCCATATTTTGTAATAACATTACATCATGACTGCCAGAAAATTAGGAAAAAAATCTTATGTGAGTGGCAGAGGCAAAGTAATTTTTTCGTTAAAATCAGAACGTTCCCTGCTAACGAAAAGGGAACAATTTTCGTGTATTCGACGCAAAACTTTTTTCGAAAACTATGTTTCTAAGGTGGGTACTACTTCAAATATTTGTAATATATATATCTATTATCTCTTAATGAACTTAAAAGGTGTATAGTATTGATAGAGCTATTATTTTGTATTTTAATTCTATTACATTAGTGTGTTACTTGCCTGCAACGTATACAACAATTTCACTGGTAATTTTACGCTTACAGAATTCACCGTCTGTGGTAGACTAGCTATTATTTTTTCGCACTGCCACCACCGAGAAGTAGAACTTTTGTGTGGATAGGAAACCTAATGTCATGAGAGCGGTAGATTGCGTAAATGATACTCCAAGTGGTTATGTACAAGTATTTACATATATTCACTATGTACATGATACCATTTAACAACGTACTAGGCCTTCGATTCCCTTATTCCAGCCATCCTAGTTAAACCTTTGTGACTAATGCCAGTGGCCAACACATCAACCTTAACTTCCTATTAGTCTGTAACATCCACAAATAGCTATCGGCTTTTAAGTAGGTTTCTTCCCACCTGCATTTTTTGTGACGACACCACGTCTTTGCTGTGCCCGGCTGCCATCTTCTCCAGCCGCCGTCCAGTCTAGGTCGCCGAGGCTGCTGTTGTTGCCTCAGCTGATCAGTTCTGTAGATTGTTTTTCCAGTTTGTTCGTCTTGTCCACCACTACATTTTTCCTGTAGGGATGGCAAACTATCATTCACTGAACATCCTGATGCCATCTCACTGGCTAGATTACATCAGCTGTCTTCCTTACTAAGCGGCTCTCCTTATACCATTCCTGTCACATCTGACCTCTAAATCCTAATATGTGCTATAATTCCTTGAAATCCCTAAAAAACCAAGTTCACCACACATCAAGACCGTGAATGACTAGGCATTTGGCTATCCCTAGCTCCATCATGATTATATATTTCCACCGATAGGATAATAACTAATAACCTAAGTAAGAATATACAAACCCCAAACCCTAAAATATGTATCAATACACTCTTTACTTTAAGGTGTGAGGCTTGGCTAAACAGAGACGCAAACATATTGCCAGACTTGCTGTTTGAATCATTTTTCACATTGACGGAGGAAAAAATCCAATTTTCATGTACACAAATAAGATCTGATCAGCCTACCGGGATTTTCTTTTTTTTTTTTTTTTTTTTTAAACAACGAATCTCAGGAAAATTTCTCATTAAAAAGATCATTATTATGGACTAAAATGAGTAAGATTTTTTGTATTAGGATATAAGGAATATAATCAAAACTTTTTCGAAATAAGCATAGGAAGTAGATGCTATTACAGTGGGTAAATATGCTAGGTTAATATATAAATTATAAATACATTACAGAAAAGAAACACAAATGAGGAACCTGTAATAATAATAACAGTTACACTTGATCTTTAAGACCTGTTAATAGGCATTCTGATCCACCTGCACAATCTAGCTCTGTAGTAAATTACCAAACCGCCATGTAACCCGGCCATACTGTCAGGTACAGGGTTCTTCAGTTTATATGTAATCCAAACCAATTCACAAGAGCTGGCAAAAAAGTTACAGTGAACGGATATAACTGCTATGAGGTCATGGGCGGCGCGTCTAAAATCTAAACCTATTAGCTTGACGGTGAGCGGTATATTTTCTCGTAATCAGATATTGCATACAGTCAGCTATAGGATACTATAGGAAATTATAGAACAGGAAATAAGTATTTTGACTAACTATGATGGATCGCATTCCCAGATGGCAACATTACTACAGACTGATGCCTACTCGCCCGATATTGTAATTTAATTTTTTCAGTTAATGTTTTTAAGCATCTTCCTCCATTGCTCATTCAAATACTTTAGAACAAACTTGTGTTTAAATCATTTAATATTGGGACGCGGCGCCAAGCATGATCTATGGAAACTATTTATGCCGACTGTGAATCCTTCGATTACAAATAAAATCTTTCTTCATCCCTAATGCCTGAAATGATATCATCTTGTGCTTATAGTCATTTTTACCTTTCTACATTTTATGCTGTATTTTTTTGTCAATATTCATGTAGAACCCACAATTAATTTGTGTCCTTAATGTTCATCCAAGACGCCAGTTCTTCTGTGATTGATAGCCAATGCAGGTTCTAAGTACCAAAGTCAAACTACGCTGTGAGGCGCGTAAACTTGGTGACGGAAGTGTAAACAGGAATACTATTAATTAGGTGTTATTATGAGTATTTTATTTATACGTATTGACTGCTAGCCTCTCGTAAGCGAGCGCAAGCGAGGTGATACATAGCCAAAATCGCCGGGTTACAAGACCACTTCGTACAAGGCAACACACATATAGAGCACACGTGATAGAAGAGCATTGAAACACACGCAGAGTGCATATAAATACCTAGCACCATTTTGGACGGGCTCTTTTCTGTCAGTAACCATGTAGCAGGAAAGAACTTTTTGCCTAGGGCCGTGGCCTTCAGACAAAGTGGCGAGCTCTGCTCATTGGCGGATTCACGGGGGATGGTGGGGAAGATGGTCATGGAGTCATCTCTCCACCCCTGGGAGCCGCTAGGTCGACATCTGATAATATTTAATAATCTCATCGATTTTAATTAAATAAAAATAGCTTTGAAAGATGCCCGATCAGAACTCACAGAAACATACACGATAGTCACGGTACTAGTAAGTGCTGTTAATAATATTATGTTGTACCCGTTTCGGTCCATTGGTGAATAAAATACTGTGCACGCGATTCCAGGTTTGATTCTGCCGCGTCACCCCATTCGTTCCCAGCCGCAATTCCGATGTTTGGTGTCGTCACAGCCATGTCACTCCAGCCGCGCCAATCCCGCGCACTGCCAGGGTAAACTTTTTAAAAAAAAAAAAAAAAAAAAAAACAGTTTAACGGTCCCTTTTTAACAACGTGGTCTTCAGAGACGGGAAAGGATGGGGGCAAGGAATGGGAAGGAATTCGGCCCATGGCCTTTTGAAGGAAGCATCCCGGCATTCAACTGGAGTGATTTGGGGAAACCATGGAAAACCCAAATCTGGATGCCCGGACGGAGATTCGAACCGCCGTCCTCCCGAATGCGAGGCCAGAACGCTATCCGTTACACCACCACGCTCGGTGCCAGGGTAAACCAGTCCAATGTAGGTCCGAACATTCTGCTCGTAGTCGTGTACCACTTCACGCTTGTTATAGTGAATGGAATAGAACAAAAAAAAAAGAAAAAAAAAAAAAACTTTATGAAGCTTCAACAAACACAAGAATAGTTCCTCAAACTTATTGCATCTAGCGTTGCAGGAAATGGTAATCAATAAATAATCATTACTTGTTAGTTCAGTCCAAATCTCGAATTATGATTGTCATGTAAGTTATACTGTTCTGAGTATCATTTTCGGATATATGGGATTTTTTCAGTCGGTCGTGTTTATGTGTAAATGTTTTTATATATTCTCTATATTTCTGCATGATTGTGAGTAAATTTGTAGGGTCAAGTTTATGTGGAGATACATGACACCACTAACTTAGGATAAAATAATTGTATAAATGCGCATGTGATTCAAGCTTTGATTTTGTAACGGCATTATCAGCGGATATTGTGGTTAAGTTGAATTTCAGCCTGGACCAGAATGAAAACTGAACCTTCTTGTCACAGCAAAAGGCACTAGGTTATTTAGTTATTATCAGTTATTTAAGTAGCTTTCATAAGCACTATATTCACGTTGTGACGTCATGTATTGCGATTTATACTAATCCCAATTTGTGTAGGTTCTGATTATTTTCATACCATTTCTATTGTTTGGAGCGATGGTTCTAGCCAGAAGCCACGGTCGGCTCTTTCAATCAATATTCTTTCAACGATTCTGTAGCGCTTATTTAATTTAATTGGCTTAATTTTAATAACCCGAGAGTAGGTTTGTTTATAAGTTTGTTTTAATTTCACTTGAGTCCGCTGTACCTATGCTACCACTAATGTGCTTTAGAATCATTGACGGAGATGATGTCTTATCAGTGTATTTATTTATCGCTTATAAACAGTCCTAGAGAATAAAAGTAAAGGAGAAAGTTAATCGAATCGACGGTCTTGCTATTTCATCAACGTCGTGATCATTCAGAAGTTAGGCATAGGCATTATCAAACATTGATAAAAGTAACTAAAGTGCACGAATCCGCCCCCTTTCCTAAATTTATCCTTCCTCTAAGGGAGCGTCCATAAACCACGTAGCTCCATTTTGGCCTCCCATAAAACCCTCCTCACTTCCATGTAGCCCTACATTGCTTTTGTCTCAACCCGTCCTCTCTACCACACGCAGCACGTAGCTATTTACCCTATTGACCCCAGAAGACATTTTGTACTGTTTTCTGTTGTCAGACTATCGTAAATTATATACGAGGATAATTAAATGACGATAAATGAAACCCTCTCCCTTTCCCTTCCACGTAGCCCAGTGTAGCTTTCCAGCCAATTCCCCCCTCCCCTCCCCCCGCCTCCCCAAGACTGAGCCAAGTAGTTTATGGACACTCCGTAACTTCCATGGTAAATGTTGAAATCAACTGAGAGTAGCAAACTCCTCATTTGCGGTCGAATGTTTCAAAAATAGGTTTGGTGAAAACTTGCTACAGTGTGCAATCAACTCTAAATACTTATATTGACGTCTCACAGTAGGTTTGTCTTCATTAGATATATTCAGGGAGCACGCGGGTGGCACATCGAGGGGGGCGGCAAAACGAGTGAATCGACAGTCGCCGCCCCGCGATAGTTGCCACTCCTATTGTCGCCGCGATAAAATTGGCAGCTGTATTATGTAGCGGGGGTGCGACATAATCGTATTGCACGCGGGCGCTCAGACAGCTAGCGGCGGGCCTGGGTATATTGCTATCACTAGAACTTCTGTATTCTCACTAGCAATATAAGTCCATCCTCCCTCTGTTATTTGACAGTGAACTTCTAGATTCTCAATAGTAATATACCTGATGTAGATAACAGAGGACGTTCTTATATTTTTATAACACTATCCGACTGCAAACCCGGGAATTGTAGTTAAGAGGTATTTCTTAAGTGATCTGAACTTTTTATATCCATTGTAACCGTATTGAAAGAGATGCCAGTAATGTTTTTCCTAGATAACCACAACTCAAACTAGAAATCATTCAGGAGAACGCGGGTTCAAATCACCCTCCGGGCATCCAGATTTGGATTTTTCAGGTCTACCAAAAATCAGGTGTGTGCCGGTATGCTTCCTTCAAAAGGCCATGGCGAATTCCATTCAGCTCCTTGCCCCAATTCCATCCCGCTTCTAATGACGTCGCCGACGACGAGGCGTAAAGCCCAAACAAAATCAAAACAATCTAGAAATGACGAGGATAGTTCGAGGGATCAGGATGGGTCATATTCGATTTGTGGAAAGCGTTTTTCCAAAGACAACCGAGGTAAGAGATGGATCGTGTGTTCAAAATACTTCCAGCGGTGCCACTAAATGTGCCGATCCTCAAAAAAATAAAAAACCTTAGGTATGATTTTTGTCTATATTAAAATCTATATACATGTTGCCATATTAATAAATTTTATTATAAAATATCTTATAACTTTTTAAATCAAATTTTCTACAAAATAGATTAGTAGAAAACAACTGGAACTGGGAGACGGAATTGAGAAATCTTTTTTGAAAAACCAAAATTTGCATTCTTTTCTTTATTTTGACTTTTTTCTTAAGAAAGCTTTATTTAGTATAAACACATTAAAAGAGCACTATTGTGTATTGAGTTGAATATTTGTAACTCTAAACCGTTATTTGGATTTGACGATTTTCTTAGGGGGGCGGTATATAGGCAGTTTGCCTTATAATTCTGCTGACGACCTGCCTAAAAAAAAAAAAAAAAAAAAAAAAAAAAAAAAAAATTGTAAATCAAAAGAAATTACTAATTAATCTACAAAAACTTTACGGCGAACTTACGAATCGTTTAGCAGTACATTCTTCGGGAATTTTGGATTCGGGGACGCTGCCTCTATTCCACCTATCCGAAACTGGAACTGACCCGTTGAAATTTGGATTAACTGCTTCGTTATAATGTCCTCTTACCATTTTACTCTCCTTTTTCGGAAAAGTCGCTACTAATTAAATTAAAAATGCCGAAATATGAGATCGGCGCGTAGCTACTTCATATGGCTTTTTTTGTTTTGTTTTGTTTTACGCCTTGTCGATGTCTTTAGAGGCGGAAAACACTTCGAGAAAGAAGCGGGAAGGAGTTCGGCCATGGCCTTTTAAAGGAACCATCCCGGCATTACGTCAGAAGTGATTTGGGAAACGATGGAAAACCCAAATCTGGATGGTCGGACGGTGAATCTAACCCACGTCCTCCGGAATATTGTATTAGATGCCACTGTAGCGGCTATGTGTGATATGGGGGTTATTATGGCCGCGCAGTCCACTTGTGAGCGTCTAGATTGATTTGGGGGTTGTTCTTAGAAGCATCTTAGGATTTTAGGCTAACTTCCAGATTATAACAAATTAACTACTTGTGGGCACCGAGATGTTATTTGTCAGGATAAAGATATTGACACCAGGGCGATTTTTGATATAGCAGTGATCCCGAACTGCTCTAACAGTGAAATAATAGATCTTACCTTGCCGATATATCACAAACTCTTCCTGTAAATGACTGAGGCGACAGAACGGATAATTTAAACATATTTTAATTATAAAAGCCTAACCATACATTTATCCGCAAAACTGTCTAACGTTATGCTGGAAGGGAAATGACACGCAAGCATAGATACAATTGTTAAGAACTTACTAAATGAATTAATAGCTTCTTCATACGAGTATAGTGGAAAGATATCTTTACTGATTAAATACAAATAATTGAATAATTAACGATCCTGATTATAACCCGACATTACCAAATAAGATTATCACGAGACTACAACATTACAACAACGGCGAACAACTCATTTTGAATAATGACTTAATAATTTATCAAACTACTTTAACTAGCCAAATACTATCTAACGCGAGACAAGACTATGGGCAAGCATAGCTTGCCCAGTGCCGAAAGGCTCACAGACAAGACACAAGTCTTACCTCTTACATGACTGCTGGCAGAATAGAATCGGATAGTCCCATGCGACGCGGGGGTTCTTATGCCAGCGATCACGTGCTAGGCGCATGATATGCGCTTCGATGCAGTAACCTGAATCCTGCAACTTTGCAGTCCTTACACACGTAGGCATCTTCTCGCTCTGCTCGCTCGAAGCAGCCTTACAGTATTTACAGATTAAATTACCTAAACTACCAATTCAAACCCTAATTCACAGACTTGCCTGTTACACCACCAGCGCTACTTTTTTTTCTATCTGCTTAACGTCTCTCTAACAGCGAGGTCTTTAGAGACGGGAAAGGATGGGGGGCAAGGAATGGGAAGGAAGCATCCCGACATTTGCCTGGAGTGATTTGGAAACCATGTAAAACCCAAACCTGATGCCCGGACGGTAGATTCGAACTGCCGTCCTCCCGAATGCGAGGACCAGCGCTACAAAATCAATGTCAATCTCTTGAAATTGTAAGGGACCATAGCCCACCTGATGCTCTAGACACGTCATGCTTGGTATTCAGAAACTGCGTGACCTTGGAATGCTGTTCCGTTATTCTAGCGATTCCTGCACACCTCTACCAAGGGTGAGAGGCGGTGGTGGAGGAGAAATGTTTTTCGAGACTGTGAGACGGGATTCAGCTGTGAGCTGTCACAAACTGCTGATTATACTGAACTCAGACATTGACCATGTGTAGGGTTTATTTGTGCTACTAAAGAAATAAAGAACGAGCTGTAGCTACGCTGTGGTCTTTTCACTGCCTTTCATGGATGAACTCGTATCTGAATTGTTGAATGCAAGAAATAATAGCTTTAGCTGAAACTGACGGCTAACCTGGATGAGCTGAGGCTTTTATGTACCGAGCATGATCCGGAGGCAACCGGTTCCTTTCATCCCATCGGTGGGTCACTGCAGTTGACTCAACTCCGACGTTACCGTTGCAAAATGTTGGTTAAGTCCTCTGTTGCAATGTTTTCTTGCCATTTCAACTTTCCTCCGTTGTAAAAAGTTGCACGAAATTAACAAATAGAAAATATTTGTCCGAACTGTAGTGCAACAACGCTCGATACAAGCAATCGGAGAGAATCTATTGCTTCCATTGTAAATAAATACGCCATTTATGAGATGACAAAACGAAGCTATTTAGGTTTTTTGCAGTGCTGGTAGTATTTCGCTGTTTTGCAGCGTCTCGTATTTCAGCATTTTTAGTTTGTTGCGACTTTTCCGAAAAAAGGAGAGTTCAAAACCTGAAGAGGACATTACAACGAATCAGTTAAAACAAATTTTAACAGTTCAGTATCAGTTTCAGGTAGGTGGAGACAAAGGCAGCGTCCACACGGATTTTATTTATTTACTTATTTGCTACTTTTTATTTTCAAATTTTGCTGCAGATAGTAGTGACCTTATTGATGGATTTACTTAAATGCTGTATTGTCATTTTCGCATAATTATGCATGGGTGTTTTTGCATGCAGGGTGACACCAGAAAAAAGGTGATGCTGCTGGTGGGTCGAAACGGAATGCTTGTAGTGGTTTATTGAGAAAGATAGATTCATTTTTTACAAATAAACCCATGTTTCAGATGGAAGAACACTCTAAAACTTTACCTGCACTAACCACTGACACATATGATCATTTGTGTGCTGCTGATGCTTCTACAGCAACGTTAATCTTAAGTGAAGAGGAAAATTGTACTCCTGGTGAAGCTATTCAGTGTATGCCGATATCGTATACGTCGACTTCCAATCCTGATCAGTTAAAAGTTTCGCTTTCTCAATCAAAATTTTCCTCAGATATTGGATGGTATTGTAGGAATAAACATAGACAGTTGAAGAAGAGCTATGTTGCGATAAAAGCATTGGTTGCCTCCCGCAAATTATATTTTCCAACACTGTGTCGTCACTACAAAGGGAAACACAGAACAAAAATATGCACAGAAGTCACATCTTGACAAGTTTCACTGGCTTGTTTTATTGCAGATATTGTATTTTATTTACTGTAGCGCCTGAAGGTGGAGTACAGTCAAAAACACCTCTGAAACGACTCGTTAAAGAGCCATTATAAGCTTTTGATGATTTGCTTGGTGAAAATTGTGCGTTGTTAACTCACCAGCGAAATCAATACAATGAAATAGCTGTTGAAGCTGAGAAAATCTTTTTATCAACGTTTCACAAACCTGAACTTGATATTATTAATCAAATTAGTAGTCAAAGAATGACAAAAGTTAATGAAAACAGGAAACGGTTACGACCAATTGTTAAAACTATATTTTTTTATGGAAGTCAGAATATATTGTTACGTGGCCATTGCGGTGATGGAAATATTTGGATAAAAAAGCGGTAACGACAGCCTGATGAGGAAATTTAAGAGCACTGTTAAAATTCCGTGTAGAATCTGGTAGCATTGCAGCATCATTTAGAGACTTCTAAGTCTAATGACATACATCAGCAAAACTGTGCAAAATGAGCTGATTGACGTTTGCAAGAAAAGTATTTTACAGAATGTGAAGGCAGCTAAATACTTTTCCATTTAATTCGATGAAACAACAGACGTATCATGAATCTTACACCTTAGCCTTTCATTTAGATACCTTCACAATAGTATTTTAAAAGTAGATTTTGTGACTGTGTGATGCTTACAATACACTTAGATGTGATGACAATGATCCAGGTGATAGGGAGCGTGGATTGACAGGTATAGCACTAGCGAAGATAGGTGAAAGCCTCTGTCTGAAATAAGATGTAGATCTAACATGGTGTTTGGGTATTGGGACAGACAGCTCCTCGGTAATGGCTTCAGATACAAAGGCAGCTGTAAGAGTTATCAAAAAAACAGTACATGCCAAACGTTGCCCCTGCAGCAATCATGTTCTTAATAATCCGTTAGCTACGTCATCCAAAGTCATTTCTTGCCGCAATACCTCGAGCACAATGATAAAAGTTGTAGCATTTGCCAATGCTTCCGCTAAGAGGCATCAAATTATTGAGAAAGAACTTGGAGTTGCAATGCAAGACATTTGTGAAACGCGAAGGGTTGAGAGGTATGATGGTCATCTACACTTTGCAGGAGACAATTTAGTGAATATTTGTGGCACTCTGGAGAAGATTTCTACTTGGCAAGACAATGAAACTGCTAATGACGCGCACTGTTTATTACAAACGTTGTGCAGTTCGGACTTTATAATATCATCTATCTGCTTAACTGATGCTTTAGGTAGGTACGTAAACATTTTTTTTATTATTCTTAAGCTTGTAGTAACGCATGAATTCAAAAATTTAATAACCTACTAGCTGGTTGCCACGACTTCGTTCCTGTTATTAATGAATTTCGATTGACACCTACCGACATATAACCAACCATAGTGTACGATGGGAGACTCGATACTATTACCACACACAAACGCAGGTCATCTGCGCAATGTAGTTCAGGCAGCAAAGTAAAATATACGGACACACGTGTCTTTGGTCGAAATACGAAAATATCTGTCATCGACAAAATTTCAACAACTATATCTCCCACACTCCCACAGTTACCAAAATTCGGACAACATTGTGACCGACGGGATACTATGTGCTACTACCACACATAAAAACAGTGATCTGCGCTGATAGTTTTGGCTGAAAAGTGATACGTAATGACACATACGTTTTTGGTAGAAATATGAATGTGCCGCAGGCTAACCAATTTCAACCACCGATATCTCCGACATCCCTCATAGCTACCGACATCTAACCACCATAGTATACGATAGGAAGAAAGGATACCACTACCACACAGAAACACCAATGGTCTATGTTATGTAGTTGTGGCAGCAGGGTGACATATACGGAGACACATGCTTATGGTCGAAATACGAAAAATATCCTTGATCATCCACTTTCAACCACCATATCTCCAACACTACCACAGTTACCGAAACTTGGCCAAAGTTGTGATCGACTATGTGCTACTACTACACACAACCACAGTGATCTGCGCAGGATAGTTTTCGCTGAAAAGGTGATACACCATGACACATATGTTTTTGGTAGAAATATCAAGTGCCGCAGGTCGACCACTTTCAACCACCATATCTCCCAACAGCCCCATAGCTACCGACATCTAACCACCATAGTAAACGAGAGGAGACACGATACCACTACCACACACAAACACCATTGGTCTATGCTATGTAGTTGTGGCAACAGAGTGACATTCGCGGAGACATGTTTTTTGTGGAAATACGAAAATGCCCTGCATCGACCACTTTTAATCATCATATCTCACACACACACACATCTATCGACATTCCGCCAACGTTGTGCACGACAGGAAATTCCATGCTACTTCCACTCACAAAGACCAGTGATCTGTGCCAGGTAGTGGTGGCTGAAAAGTGAAATATATGAAAACACACGTCTATCTTATATATACTGGTATATATATATATATATATATATATATATATATATATATATATATATATAATATATATATATATGAAAGATTTAATCAGTAAGTTTTAAGGATTTCAACACAGGCAAATTAACATTTACTTTCTCATCAAGATCCAAAATATAGATTAAATATAACTTATTTTATTTTGCAGGTACAACTGTATCCTTGGGCCGAGTGTCGCAAACGAGCTCAATTGATTTAAAAATAGTGTTTTACAAAAAAAAAAAAAAAAAAAAAAAAAAAAAAAAGTAAGAGGCGGACACAGTTTCAGTCATCTTTTTGGAAAGGCAAAAGAATTAGTTAAGAAACATAATGTAGAAATTAAATGCCCCGGAATAGTTTCGAGACAAATACACAGAGTGAATAACCAATCTGCTCAATATGCTTGAGGAGTATTTCCGTAGGGCTGTATACATCCATCTTTTAGATTCCGTAATAAATTACCTACAAGACAGTCCATGGGTGCCGGGAGTGGGGTGCAAGGGGGGGCACTTGTATCCCCCTACTATGAAAGAAAACACACAGAAAAAGATTAATAAACAAAAATTTTATTTTTAAATTCACTGATTTGAATAATAACTTAAGGCGCCTAGGTTGTTGTTCAAATTTGTTCAACTGCTTGTCAATAAATTCAGTATTCTTAGATAATAAGTAATAAATATTGTATATAATGTATATAAAAAAATATACAGACGCACCTCCCTTAAAGTAATCCTGCCGGTGTCCATGAGACCGGTCTGTCTCCAGAAGTACTTAATTTATTCCAACTAGATAGATAGATAGATATGTTCACTTTGATCCCATGTGAGAATAATCTCGGGGATGTGGAACAGTACATACATGTATTAGTAATGCCAATATTACTATATAATTGATAATATTATTATATATTGACAACAAGTTAGTTACTACCCATTAGTATAACCAATATTTCCTGTAATCTACAAATACAATCCCGAGTTAATTAATACTTATTATGTGGAACAGTGTATACACTTGTTACCAGCATCTAACAACCAGTTACTTTTCTTATCAACCAGTTACCACAACTAATTTCATACGGAAGCTCAATTATATCTGAACAAATGAGATACTGAAACTGTTGAACAGCTTGCATTCAGCTATAAACAGATAATAAACACTCCATTATCAGTCATTAGAAACGAATATTGGCTGGGATAGTAAAATGGCAATGGAACCAGAATATTCCGAAGTCGATTTCCTTATCTATTAGAACATTGCGACACTGAAATGTATCCCAATGTAAACAAGTTATTATGTATATTGCTACACTGTCAATTAGTATGGCGACGGCAGAGAGACCTTTTCTCTACTCTCCGAATGCTTTAAAACATGGCTTAGAGTGCAATGGCAGAAGATCGCCTAACTGGAATCGCACTTCAGCACCTTCACAAAAACGTGCCTATTCAAGTGGAAGAAATCATTACACGATTGTAATAAAGCAAAACAGAAAAATTGAGGTTCTTATTTAATTAAAATTATTTTGATGTATTAAACAAAGTACTATTTTTGTTTATGTATATTATTTTTAATTTTGAAGCCTAGACTAAGTGGCCCCCTCCCTGACTCGAAAGCTGGATCCGCCCCCTGCCTAAAAGATGTTCTAAGCAATACTTTTCAATCATGCTTTCTCGCGGCACACCGTGTGTCATCAAACACTCGTAAAATTTTTCCTCCAATAGTTACAGCTTGCTGGACAGTAAGGACCCATCCAACACTTCCTACATGTATTCTTGTCACGCCTTTCAAGGTCCATCAAGAGTTCTTTTATCTAAAATCGGATCCCATAGGTCCTGCAAGTTGTACTGTGAATGCTCCTCGAGAGCGGTGGGAAGGTGGGTGGCGAACACGGAACTGAGCGTGGTGGGTAGGCGGTAACGGCCTGACCTCTCATTCGGGAGACGCCTGTTCGAATCCCTGTCCGGGCATCCAGATTTGGTTTTTCCAAGGTTTCCCCAAATAACTCCAGGTGAATGCTTCCTTTTAACGACAATCGCCGAATTCCTTCCCGTTCCTAGCTCTGATCGTTTCACGCGTCTAATGACATTGACGTCCACGAGGCATATAATCATAAGGCAAAAAAATCTAAATAACTTAATTGACTTGTGAAATTATCCCACGTGTTTTGTTGTTGAAAAATGTGGGCAAAAATTAATCAACATAAGGGTATGATTTGTAAGTAGAATTTACTTATGAAAAAAAAGATAGAATTTGGCATAAAATATATACTTATTTTTATTTTTAATTTATTTTTGTTAAAATATTAAAATCTGATTAGTTAAACATTTATTTTTCCATGTCCGCTTCCGCAAAACATCAGGCATGGAGGAAGGAATATATGGAGACGACGCAAGGGACCTTCGCCACATACTGGAGTGAAACCAGGTGGAGAGAAGTGGGGAGGGGAGGCCGTCATATTGCTTGACAGGAGAAACACGGGAAATAGGCGTAAAAACTTCAAGGGAATCATAAGACAACCGTAGCACCGAAATTTGATGATAGATTATTATGTAACTCGACGAGACACATCAAAAATGAAGAATAATTTTTTTTGATATCGTGCTTAGTTCTCGAGATATACTGTCTCAAAGGTGTGGAGTTTCTGAAGAAACGTGTCCCCAAAGTCAAATTTGGTGATAGATTCTTATGAGACACAACGAGACAAATCGAAAATAAAGAATAAAATTTTTCGATATCTCGCTTAGTTTGGCGAGATATACTGCCTCTAAAGTGAGGTTGTTAGGTTATGAAAGGATTCAACGATAATCGTGGCGCCATAATTTGATGACGAATTCTTTTGTCACTCGATGAGAGAAACTGATAGTAAAGAATAAAATTTTTTGATATCTCGCTTAGTTCTCGAGATATTGTACCTTAAAATTGACGTGGTTAGGTTGAAATGTGGCCTGGACCAGAAGAAAACATTCACCATTTCCATATTTGATGTTGAATTCGGACGTAACTTAATGAGCAGGTAATTCTTTTTAATTTGAATAATAAACTGTTTATTTCTACAGTCCTTAAATTTTAGTTGATGTTCAAATAGGTTATATTTTCACATTCGATTTCAGTAATTGACAAGAAAGATTTCAAAATCTAGAAATATACTTGTAGACATATTTACAAACAGAAACAAGTCATATCTGAAATTTTAAAAATAGCAGAAGTCAATGTTTAGAATTTTTTAACAAAAATTAATTCTTCATAAAACCTCATAGTTTCTGAGCTTACTTAGAAGATATTGTACTGCTAGTAGCATATATAATTTTCCTAGAAAAATCAGTGCAATCATAAATCAGAAGCTAACAGCTAATAATAAATAAATTGTTTGTTCTCTTCTGGTATACACCGAATTTCAACCTACCAACATTTCCATTAATATTGCCACTACAAATCAAACTATGTAGACACATTTCAACAAAAGAAATGCATCGCGAACTACATTTCGGACAACAAAGTTTATTTCATCACGTTTAGTAGTTGGCACAGCACAATTTATCACAATTAATTTCATCGTGCACTTTCAGTGTAAACATAAAAGTGAGTAATGCATGCAGAATACCATATTAACTGTGTCGCGATGTAAACATGACGCGCTTAAATTAAATTTCCAACACTTGTCTACAATAAGGCTAGCTTTTCAAGTGCAAAAAAGTAACATATGCTAATTTTCTACACTACACCAACTAAAATTTGAGAATGATATGATCCTATTGAGAGCAATGAATAAATTTATAGTGAATGGCACTAATGTTGCAGTTGCCTCTCAGATACTTCAAGAACAATCATTACAATGTGACTTACTTATAAAACGCTATTCCAGGTTTTTTCCTATCTCGTCTGTTTGTGCAACCATATGCAGCACAACTTGGTATTATAGAACTCTTTAGAATATTAGAAAATGAAATATTCTCAGCAGCTGACACAGTGCAAACAGCCCAAAGTTTTGGTACTCCTACGATGTCCGCCACGCAAGCGCAGTTTTTTCACGAGGTTTCACGGATTTAGCGTTACCATCGTCTCCATATATTCCTTCCACCATGGTGTCAAGCACTGAACATCCGCATCTGCAAAGATGACTTCCGTTATATCCCAAAAATTATTAAATGAAGGATAGGTGTTAGAACTGCCATCGGGTCAAAAATTTAATTACAGATGATAAAAATAATTATGTTTTGTATTTTTCTTTGTATTTGTTTCAGAAGGGAGGTATAGCAATAAACATATTTACAAATAAGGGAGACTCCGTAAATTATGTAGATCCTCTTTGGCTTCCTGTCAACCTTCTCCATTCCTCCCACGTAGCTTAACGTGGCTTTTGCCTCTACCCTCCCTTTCCCCCCCAGTCCTTACGAAACACGTAGCTATTTTGCCTGTTGTTTCCAGAGGACATTTCGTACTATTTTCTCTAATCGTACTATCGTGAATTATATACGGAGTGTATTTAATTACGGAAATAAAGATTTGCATGCTTCTGTCTGTTTTGTACATTATTTTAATTGTGACAAATAATATGAGTGAAAAGCTACGTGTCTCCCAGCTTCATACCCAACCCTTTCCCCCTAGACCGAACCACGTAGTTTATGGATGCCCTCTAACAGAAACTTTGATACTCGCAAACGTTTCAGTTTATTTATTTATTTATTTATCAATCTTGTTCCATGGATCCCTGCTGAGGAAATACCTCTGGGAAGTGAAACATGTCATTGTGATACATATACACATATTATGAGTCATATCATAGTAAATATATATATATACATATTTTACAAATACACGAAATAATAATAAACATACATTTTTGCAACTGAGTTTTGCAAACGTCATAATGAGTACAATTAATTATTTTCTTCAAATTCTTGAATGGAGTAGAAGGAGTTGCCAATAAGTTTTTGTTTGAATACATCTTTTATTATCTGAAAGCTGTTTTATACGATTAGGTAGTTTATTAAACAGATGTATCCCAGAATAATTAACTCCTCTTTGTACTAATGACAGAGATGTTTGTGTTTTATGCAAGATATTTCTGTTTCTTGTATTGAAACTGTGTACCTGTTAATTAGGTGTAAACAGGTTAAAATTTTGCCCACTTTTCTGTATCTCCGGATAATATAAAGTAATTGATAGTTATATAGCTGTAAATATTATGTATGTTGATGGAATGAGCTCACGGCTGGTAACATAATTTATAGGTTGATATATTTTGAAACTTTATTATATAAAATTTTCGATTGGAATGATTCCTCTTGAACTAGCACTGTCTCTGCAGTGGAAATGGTAGGTATGTTGATCAGCTGTGTGTGTTGAACATTGTGCATTTGCTGTGACATTAGTATTTTCGAAAAGATGGGATGTTTTCCATATTAAAGAGGTAGGTTTGTACATTTATGTGGTTACCGAGTCGTACAGTGCATTCACTTTTAATTACTGCTCCATTGCTGCTTTCACTCCCTATTGTTTTCCGAATGTTTGTCGTTATGTGACTAATTCCCAATCTAGAGTTGTCACATTTTACTAAACACCGTGTATAATGGGAAGCACCTCCTCATGTTCTTGATTCGCTTAGATATATCGTGTTTCCTCAGTTGAAATATGTGAAACATTCGCGTGCAGAAAGTAGGAATGTTATTTTGATTTTCAGTTGAAATTCCCTTTCATCTATATGTTTGTCATAGTAATGAATGTGGAAATTTATACATTGTGATTCCGAAAATAAAGCTTTTTCAATATTGTAATACTAGATGCAATATACTGTCTACAAGCTGTAACTTGATTTATGTCTGTTTGGACTGAATTTATTTAGGCTATCATTGTGTTGATTGTCATCATGTTTAAATATGACACACTGTTCATGTATCAATTTGCAGTTGGCTTATAGTTGTTTTCCTAAATATTTATCCTGTTTTCGTTAAAGTTGAATGGATGTGAAATTGTGGCATATTATTGTAAGCTTGTTTATAGTGGCCTTATAAAGGTGAGAGATAGTGTTTTGCTCCTTGTATCGCAGTTGTGATTAACTAATGAAAGACCTACTTTGTTTATTTATGTTCGTATCCATAGTGGAAGAAAATATTATGATTCCGTGTACTCCTGCTTGACATTTAAGTGGCCATTGAATGTCAGGTTATATAACAGATGTATTTACTTCCATGTTATTGGCAGCAAATTAATTTATTTTTTTTCTGTATGATTTTCCAAAGTAGCTTTCTCTCTACACTACCTAGTCAATATTTATTTAACATCAGTGTGATCTTTCTTATGACCCATCAGGCAGTCAGCAGTATTCTCCATCTTTAGTTTAAATTTGCTCATGTAGTTTGTTGTCTCTTTTTGTACCAGTTGAGCTATACCACAGTTAATTGGTTCGCGTACTTGTGCGTCAGCCAATATAAGTACTCTATAATTAATCACACTCCATTGCCTGCCTTTTACATGTCTCAATGCATATTATTAATTATATTGACTAGCAATCTTTTTGAGAAATACCAAATTAAAGCTATTTCCTCCCTTCAAAATAGTCTTGTCATATAATTTGTTAACTGTAATGTAGAAATCGCACTACTGCTCAAGCTGTTTATTTAAAAAATGATGTCGTTGTTTCTTTTACAAGAATCCTGCCTGAAATCTTAGCAGGTGTACTGAAAAGTGAATAGATTTGCTAATGGACTGAGTTGCTTGATAATTATTAAATTAACAAATGAATGACTGGTTGGAGATTGACTGTAGCTTAACATGCCATGGTATATTGACTCCACCACTCTCCCCGATTCAGCAGCCAATTGCAGTTGATTCCTATATGCAGTAATCACTGATTGACAATGGGTAGTAACTGGCAGTAGTACATATTTCTAATGAGACATATCAAAATTAAGGCTTTTAGTAATTATAGGTATCAGGTTAGTTTCTCTAAAGTAATTTTGTATATTAATTTCTATTCTTATCATAGAACTTTTAATGCTTCTATCATATTTTATATAAAATTTGTGCTATATTATTGTATCACTGTACAATCATAATTTCAAGTTGCAGTAAAGTAATTGAAACTGTTTTCCTCCTCTTCTTCCAACAGATGAATGTTTGAGGTTATCCACTAAAAATGCTGTGTGTTGTGGAGAACAGCAGCATCATGTCAGTGACCAATCAAACACAGTATATATGTGTCACATGTCTTCAGTGTTTCTCCACAAGAGACATGCTAATAAGCCATGTCTTTAGTCATCTTTTATTGGTAAATGCACCATTGCGCATTTGCCAATGCTGTGGTCAGATCTTTTCAAGTCTATCAAGATTGTATGCTCATAATTTTCAAGGAACAGGAAAACTACATGTAAGGGGTCACCATTAATGGAACTGGTTTGTGCATTCTGTGCAGATACTTTTTTATGTTGGTGTTCACTAACAAAACATGTAGTTCACTCACATGTTAGCTATTTCAACACCCTTAAATATTTGGACTCATTGCTCTGAAGGTTTTCAAGATACGACAAAACAACACTTTCATGAAACAACCAGCAAAACTTCACAAAGAAGGTAAGATGAGACCTTCGTTTTTAGTATTGGTGCTTGTAGTCATTTTGATTTTTGACTTTAATTAATTCTAGTGATCAGAAGTTTGTGCTAAAACTGGAGTTATGTCTGCTTGGTTACATCAGCATAATCAGTTGAGAAGTTCATTGTTGACCCTACAGATAAAGTTCGAGCAGGTTCTTAAGTTGTCAGTCAGCTGTTATAAATTTAGACAGATATGAATAAAGAAAAACCTGTGTATAAAACGAAACCAGCTTCTTTAGTCAACTTTCAAGATTTTTGAAATATTAATCCAACATTTATACAGCTTAATATCTAAATGCTAATTAGCCCTATTATATTCACTTGTTTATTATTGACTAAACGTACCACCATTGTGTGTTGTTAGTTTCATTAATAATTTATGAAGCCTCTTGGCTCTGTGGATAAACTTCACAGGATTCCATCCCTGCCACGAGAAAGTGGGACAGTCCTACTTTCTAGTGAAACCATTGTTTCATTTTACAATTTACAGCATAAGAAAGTTCTGTATAGGAAATTAGCATAATAAACATTATATATGGTAGTCAGTAGATGCATAACAATATTTGTGTTAGTAGTTATTTGATGAGTACATTGCAAACTTACTGTTGATAATTGGTTAGTGAATATATTACATGAATAATGGTCTTTTAGTGGATGTATTACAAAATTTCGCAGCACTCTACATAATACAGTTATGACAATTTTTATACATGCCATATGTATTGTGTACTTCTGTATTTGTTTTTAATACATTGAGAACATCTAATGGGTTTTACAATCTACTTATTCTTACGGTATGCTGTAGCATTCTACAGAGTACCTTGCATATGCTTATTTTTCTTCTACTACTTAGAATAACCTAACAGTTTTATCATCCTTGAACATATACATTATAGGAGTTACTTATGGCGCCTAGTTCAATTTATATGTCCGTATATTAGTATTACCTTCTCCATTACCATATCCTTGAGCCAGTTCATGTATTACCAAATTCTTGTTACTATTAATTTGGAACTTCCTTCGAATGGCACATTTTGTTTTTACTATACATTGGTCGAATAGTAACATTCAAAACATTCCTTGATACAATTGTACAATTCTATGCCCTTTAATAGTAAGAAAATTGCCTAATTTTATCTGTATAGATTCATGCTCAGTACACGTGCTGCTCATGTGGCACTAATGCTGCTGGCTCGTTGCTTTATCTGCACTGCTGATCACTACAAATTCCATGGTTCACAAGGTCTGGCTCTGACTTTATGATACTTTTGCACTTCCTTGACTAACAATTACATAGTTTTTATTTATAGCATCTCAGCTGTAGATGCCAATCCTGGTAAGCTGTAAATCGTTTGCTACACTGCATTATTCTAGATTTAATTGCAATGGAGCACACGCTCCGAGGGCAATTTACCTACACACCCAATGTCCCCCTATCCCGCAACCACCTACATTTGCCCTCTACAAACTTTTACTTTAAATTATTTTAACGTCTTCAATAAGTTATTCATCATTTCCCTTTCTAACTCATTCCAATCCCTGATGCACTTGCCTATAAAAGAAAATCTTCCCACCCCCTTGTGCCTGAAATTGAGTGCCAGCTTGTGGTCATGGTCATCTTTTTCCTTCCATGAACTACTTTTCATACCTACTCCAATATCTTTCCATGCCTCATCGCCAGTATACACCCTGTACACTCCCATGACCCTCCTCATCGTCCTCCTGTCTTGCAATGAATCCCAATCCAGTTCCTTTATCATGTCTGTCGCTGACTGCATTCTGCGATAATTTCCAGAAACAACTCTAGCAGCCCTTTTTTGCACCCTCTCCAGTTCCTGTATTCGATACGCAAAATGTGGGTCCCATACTACACTAACATATTCGAGCAATGGTCGTTTATTAACCCAATTTATTTCCTTCTCTCATACATCCCCTCATCACTCTCCCCAACACATGCAGAATTTTGAATCCTATTCCTACCACCTGTCCAATGTGCCTTGCCCAGTTAAGCTTGTTATCAAATGTAATTCCAAGATATTTACATTTCAAGTCTTCAGCAAGCAATTCTTTCCCCACCTTAAATTCATAATTCACCTTTTGTTTTTTATTTGTGTATCTAATAAGCTGACTCTTCTTTGCAGTTAACTTCATCCCATGTTTACCAACCCAACTAGATATCCTGTCCAGATCAGCCTGCAACTGTTTACAGTCCTCCGTCATTTTGATCCTTTTATACAGCATTATGTCAATTGTAAACAATCTAATTTCAGATAGTAAATAATCATCACAATTATTCATTAGAATAATGAAAAGCAATGGTCCCAATATACTACGCTGCGGCACTCCCATTTTTACTTCCACTTCCTTTGATACTGCATTTCCTACCCTAAATTTCTGTTTTATACCTATTAAAAATTCTTCTACCCAGCAAATCACTTTCTCATCCACTCCAATAGTTTTTACCTTATTTACCTTCATTTTATGGCTCACTATGTCAAACGCTTTTGAATGATCTAGTGCTACACTATCAATTTGACCTCCCTTGTCCATTTCATCTGAAATATCTTGCATATATCCCACCAACTGAGATTCACATGAATTTCCTTGCCTGAACCCATGTTGTCTACTTGAAAACCACTTACATTCCTTACATACATTTCTGATGTGGTTAGATATCAATCTTTCCATTAATTTCCTGAAGTCAAAATGATTGGCTTGTAAATTTCGACTCGATTTGTCACCAGTACTACTATCACACTTTTCCAGTTCTGTGATAAACAGCAGGTATCCAGACTCAATTTAAATAATATTTCAAGATAAGATACAATGTCACATCCGGCTATCTTTAAGATATCTGTAGTAATATTATCTACACCAGCCCCTTTATATTTTTTTCAGCTTGCTTATTTCCTTCATGATTTCTTCATGATGAATTTAAAATTTTTTAGTATCTTCATTTCTAATCGTATTGTTAACCTCATTCTCCGCATTAGACCATCCTGTTTCTGATTCATTGTCCCTAATGCTCTCACTAAACCAAATACTTAAAATCTCTGCTTTTCTCAAATCCTCAGTAACTTCTTCTCCATCCTTATCTATAAGCATCTCAACACCTTCCCTTTCCCACAGTTTTCTGATATAGCCATAGAAACATCTAGATTTATCAGTCAGTGGTCCTCCTGCACTGACAATACTCTTTATAAACCTATCTTTAGCCACTTTCTTTGCTGTTACTAAGTCCTTGTTTCCTTGTTTTAAATATTCCCTGCTGTCTCTTAACTCTGTTATGTTCTCTTCGTACCAAACTCTTTAACCTCCTCACTTCCTTGTGATAGTATACAGGTTCTCTACTTCTCTTTATTTTCTGCTTTGGAATGAATTTTTCTTCCCCCTTTCTTATCATCTCCTTTAACTCTTCCTACCTTGACTCTATTGTACTTGTGCCTTCCTTCCATTTGCTAAATCGTTCTCTGAAATATCTCTTCAAATTTGAAATCTGTGACTTTTTATAATTGTACCTATTTCTCCCTTCAATTTTGTCTGCTGGTTTACTGAATCCTCTAATATCCATCAGAACTGCTTCATGATCACTTATTCCTTCCATTACTTGACACCCGAAAAGGTTATTAGGAATATATCCAAAATATTTTGTCCCCTAGTGTTTTGCTCTACTACTTGTGTAAATCCTCCTTCCCTTACTAAAATATTTGCAAATCTTTGTTCCGGTATGTTATTAATCTTATTTCCTTCCCAATTTACACCTGGTAAATTTAAATCCCCACCAATAATGATAATTCTTTTCTCACCTCTGAAATCTTAGTATGAATTAATTTCTCCCCAAAAGCCCCATCTTCATCTGTCATTCTTCCACTGCAGTAACCTAAATAATCTATGATGAATCTGGGATTGATCGACCTATTGTAACTAATTTCTGACTATCTGAAGTAACTGTACTAAAAAAAAAAAAAAAAAAAAAAAAAAAAAAAAAAAAAAAAAAAAAATCGTTGTAAGAGTATTCCTCAGTCGGAACAAACTATGATTTAGTTTGAAAGAGTTTCAAAACATACACTCTGATATTAGTCACAGGATTAAAATCTGGTGCAAATGATACCACTACAGATACCACTGTGCTAATTTAGGATGGATGGGTAGATTTCTGTTAACTGTAGTGCTCATGTTCGCCCAGATTCACTTCTGGAGCTGCAGGGGTCACAGGAGTGGCCTACCGCACCATGTTGCTTCTAGGTCCAGATACGTTTTTTCCCTTATGCTTTAAATACTTCGTTTGATATGTTGTCAAACCTGCTCCATAATTGCTCACACAATATTATATCCTGCATCGACTTGCTCCACATATCATTAATGTCTGGTATTCACCTCTTTCATTTCAGGGCACTCCTACACAACATGCTCAGGGGTTCCTTCTGCTCCACATTCACATACATTAGTTTCCTTCAACCCTATTTGGTATAGCATGTGGTTGTTCAGCCCATGACCAGCCATGTAAAGTATTACACCAGTGAAGGATTAAAGTGTCTTTGATTCAGCCTCCCACGTGTATTTGGATACATGTTGTATACTCTTCTGCCTTTTTGACTGCTGTCCCCTGGGCTTGCCATTCAGTCACCACAGTTTGGACTGATGTTCCCCTACAGCTTGGTGTCATTCTTTTTCCGCAGCCAGTAGATCCAGTAGCCACACCTCAATTACTGTTGTGAGGGAGTGAGCTAATATCGTACCATAGTCTCTACTTAGCTGAATCAGAACAGCTCCTCTACACTATTAATACTGCCTCTTGAGGTTTTACCTGTCACAGTTTATACGTCTGAATCCTGGCTGCATACTCTACCAACGATGCCAAGCATCATGATATCTTCTTATTATAATGTTCAAGAGATGATATTCCTTTGGCCTATATCTAAAAATTTGTTCATGACTGCCATGGCTCTTTCAAATGTTTGGACATATGCGTTGCGAAGTTTAGGGAGTCATCGAGAGTTACATCTATGTATCTAGTATTTACCTTCCTTTTTATAGTGATGTTGTTCATATTAACAATTGGATCCTGCTCTAGTTTCCATTTGAGTAGCATCATTTAGGTCTTTCTCGATACAAGATTCAGCTTAGTGGCCAAGCACTTTGCCAGAAGGTTTTCATTCACTAACTTGGATTTATCTTATATGTGTTGACTGGACCGACAATCTATCAACAACGGAAAATTGTCTGCAAAAGTGATCAGACCCAGCAAGCCAAACAGCCCTTCCAAACGTCTAGTGCACCTTCAAAAACTAAATCCCAGAAGACTGACCCACTTACCGATCCCTGTAGACAGTCCTTCAATAGGTGTTTATCTACAGTCCTCCTTGGACAACTCAATGGGGCGAATAGATTCTTATAGTAATCTTGGCGTATACTATCCATGCCGCTTGGAAATTTAATTTCTCTTAAGGGGCTGAACAATATCGGCCAGCCCCTGAGATGTCCATGAAGATTCCTATCACAATCTTCATAGAGCTGTTTTTAGCTAAATTTACCGCTCTGTTTATCGCATCTTTAAGTTTACCTGTCTACTCGAAAGCCATTGTTCATATTTTTGCTCATCTGGCTCCTGTTAATCTGAAGTTTGGTAATCAATCCTATTTTTCATATCTTTCCAAGCACATTTAGCAGGCAGATCAGCCGAACAGATTTCGGGTTTGACGGATCTCTGTCTCCCCCCTTGGTTAATATCATGACCTCTCTTTGCTTCGAAATATTTTGAACTCTACCTTGTTGGAGGCACTTATTAAACAGCGTGCATATCATGAGGGCCAGTTGGACTACTAGCGTCTGCAGCACATCTGCTACAATCCTGTACAGTTCCAGGGCTTTATACTTTGTCATACTGTTAATGGCCTTTACTGCCTCGTCAACTGTTAATCCTTCCCTTCCAATTCAGCTGTGTAAAGATCAGATTGATCACTCCGCATTTTTCTATGAGAATCTGTTTGGTTACCTTTGTCATCATTAGGTAGTAGCTGCCTTATAATTCCCCCGCTGTTGTAGTCCTGTTTTATGACATGATACCTTCCTCAGTCCTCACAGTGGCTAACGTCATGGGTGGCCTTATTTTTCTGGCAACTATCTCATATGGAATGCTCCTGGTATCTCATTTAAAATTGGATTTGACATAGGCCTCCCAGCTATCTGTTTTAGTTTTTAAAAATTGCTGTTTAAAAACCCCTTTCCCTTTAACTGTTTAAAAAAATAAGCCTCTCAGCCACCTCAAGACGGCGATTGTACTGCCTCCGTGCCCTTTGCATGTTTAGTTTCATTCTATGCAGTCTCTCATCCCAGGTATATCATTAATTATTTTTGTTGTTGCTAGGAGGATATTGCCTTCTCACTGCCACATGGTCCATTGCACTACTCCCCAGCTAGTCCGCTGGATATGGAAAATCTCTTGAAGTCTCCTCCATTTCGCCCTTCTGATATTCTAACGACGTTTAGTACTCTCATTACTAGATGCTTTAGTTCGTTGCAGTGAAAGGTCATATAGAATTATGTCATGGTCGCTTATGGTTTGGTTATCCAGCACCTGCCACTTATCTAGCATATTTCCCACAAGGTCATCAGTAATTGTTACCTCTGCGTTAGATGTAGCCCCACGCCTGTCGTTAAAAGTAGGGGGATTGACCGGTTTATTCCTTACATCCAGATTAAGCTCGCAGATCAACTCTGTCAGGTCTAGCCCTCTCTCATTTGTATGGTCACTGTGCCAGAGAAATGACCTCGCATTTACATCTGCTGCTATGATTATCTGCTGACTTCCTAGACTGTTGAAGATTTCTCTAATTTTATTTAAATATTTATCAATCTTCTCTTAATACTAGGAGTACATTAATACTACAATTGTGTAGCACCAACCTGTACTGATTTCTACAGACGTAGTGCGCTCATAACAGAATTGCGCACATTTAGTTGTAGTTATATTGCCATTTAATACTATTATGCTCACCATAGGATGCTCCATGTCTGTAATAATTTGTGCTGTTACTGGCATATATGGTGTCAACTCCCTATTTGAATAAGGCTCCTGAAGGCTTAAAATGGCCCAGCTATTTTCCTCCGCCAATTTCCTTAACTGCATCTAGCGTTTAACTGTGCAGTTTTTATGCTATACATTTACGGCCATTTGAGCTGTGGGTCATATCTAATCCTTCCGTGGGTCATGACAAACTGCTTACAGATCTCGTCAGGATCAAACACTTCATTTCGCATATCGAATAACTTTTTACTAGATTAATAACTAGGATGGGTCCGCTGGCAGGTAGTTGGCTTCAAGCATAATTCTGACTACTGCTTCCAGCTAGGGAAAGGTTATTGACTTTCCTGCTCAGTGTAATACGAGTGTTGTTGTTTGTCTTAGAGTCATTATTAGCATGTTCTCCCAGTTTATTCTGTCTTGCTACATCCTCTAAATTCGCATACAACGACTTGAGATCTACTGACGTAGTATCAGACATGTTTCTCTTTTAACGCTATGCACTGACGTGGGATCTGTTGAGATATTCTTGTGCACGCTTCATATGCCTAGTCTATCTATGTTTGATTTTCTTTTGTCGCTATGCTGAGGCGTGAGATCTACTGAGATGTAATCAGTCATGCCCCTGTGCTTGGCGTATTTATGTTCAACTCTATTCTGACGCTATGCAGCGACGTATTTCCGAATACGTTTCCCAAGCTTAATGTATCTATGTTCAATTCTTTTTGTACTTAATTCAACTGTGTGGTATTTGGAGCATGTTCCCTTCATTTTTGGGTATCTACGTCTGATTATTTTTTATTGCTATCGCTTGCTATAGAATATTGCTTTGTCAATTCAGTTTTCATGCTCTCCTTAGTGATGCTTGCCAGCGTCAGTTTCTCCACCTCGGTCCTCTTTAAGTCGACTGTTTTATTACACCATCGGTTTGAGAGCAATTGGCGATTATTTGTATGCCTACCATACCTGACTATTTACCCAAACTAGCTGGTGAGATTTGGTCTGTGAGACCCCTCCCCCCCCACCCTAAAAATCTCCCTCACAACTTTTTGAGACCTTTTTTTTATTAGGTCTCAACCTACCTTTTTTCTTTAGCTCTACAGCCAACAAGAATTTCGAAACTTCGAAATTTCCGTTGACCCCCCTCCCCCTTGGTGAGATTTCGCCGGACCCCCCTTGTTTCACCTCACATAATTAACGGACGCCCCTTAATGAGCGACAAATGAGGTATAGTATTTGGAAGGGAGTAGAATACTACATCCATATATTATTTCTGATTAGATGCATAAGTAAATGGTAGTTTTTGTTTTGTAGCCAATATACTTACATTTTTTAATAATGTATGAATGAAGTACTAATTTTTTATCATATAGAATAGGGGAGTTTAAATTAGTTGACAGAGTGGCATGAGTCCCATAACAGTAAAAAATGTGATATCTACATTAAGCACATTATAACCTGTCATTTGGCTTGTTAATACATTTCCTTCTTATGGAAACCACAGTCTGAATCTAAAAATTGGAGTTTGTTCTTGGTTAGCCATTGCACAAACAACATAAATAATCTCCTCCCATGTATATAAAAGTACAAACAATTGCTAAGTCTTGCTTAGGGGGTGATGTAACCAATAAGATCTCAAATAATTGATTTATTGAAAATTATGCTTTCTAATTATATTATTACTAGCCACAAAGCCCGTCAAAAATAACGGGTTTGAAGGAGTATTCTGGCAGTTAATTTCTTTTTAGTTGCTTACCTAAACAGCATTGTTTTGAAATAAAGCTCAATGTGCTGTAATTTCTCGTCCCTTGTGATGTAGCAAAAGGTTTCAGTTGTCAACTTGATTGAGGTCGCATTTCAGTCTAACCACAATCTTCGCTAATAATGGCGCTAGAAAACCAAAGCTTCTATCACATGCGAATTGAAATATTCACTGTATCGCATTTGAGTGCAATCATGAATCGCTATATAAACTTGTTCCAAATTCTTCACGTGTTTGTACATCTTTATTTTTTATTATCTATGATGATGAAGATCGATGTGTTAACGGATGACATAGGTTACATACAGTTGAAATAATGACCACAGTGAAAACGAATAATGCTAAATTAAATCATAAAAACTTCAGTGTTCTGGCAAATAATTTCTTAGTAATCGCTTAAATAAACACAAAAATAAATCATAATATAATTCCTATTGCCTTGCGCAGTAACAAAATGTTTCTGTTGCTATCCTGGTCCATGTTGCATTTAAATATAACCACAGGCAGTTCCATCATTACCGTGGCGCCACAATCTGATCATGAATTCTTGTAGAACTCAACGAAACAAATGAAATAATGAATAAAATTTTTTGATATTTTTCTTGGTTTTCGAGATATAGCATGTTGAAAATCGGTTATAGGTATAGTTCCTTGTGATTTTAGTGACGTTTCCTCTGGTCCGGGACGTATTTGAACCTAACAACAACCACCAGGAAGAAAATAAAACACGTATAGTGCATTTCCACCGTGTAGATATAGCGGTTTTGGTAAAAAAAAATATTCTGGTCCAGGCCAGATCTCATCCAAACCACCTCAATTTTGGATTACAATATCTCTAGTACTAAGCGAGATATGGAAAGAAAATGTATTCTTTGTTTTCGATTTGTCTCTTCGAGTTACATACGATATCGTCATCAAATTTGGCAATGGCGAAATTTTTCTTCTGTTCCAGGCCACATTTCAACCTAACCACGTCAATTTTGAGATAAAATATCTCGAGAATTAAGTGAGATATCAAAAAATTTTACTCTCTACTTTCAATTTTTTTCGTCGAGTTACATAAGAATCCATCAACAAATTGCGGCTTCGCGGTTATCGTAGAATCCCCTAACCACATACTGTTCTACGCTAAACATGCCCCCAGAGAAACAATAGGCCTAGTTCAGTTGCATATTAATACATATACTTATCACATTTTTGTGGCAGTAATTCATCGCGATATAAACTAAATCAAAAAGCTTCAAAGATGTTTACATCTGCCTTTCACGTTATCCGTTATTCAGATCAGTATTACAGTTAAATACGGCTGAAACATGTCATCAGTAAAAAGCAAAGGAAATTTAAAAAAATATGAACAAGTTACGTCTTGCCAGGTAATATTAGATTACTAATAGAGCTAAGTAATACTGTAACCGAACTTTTCGGATCACTGATGCCCGAAATACGAATATTTATCTTATATATCTATGGACAAAGAATTTAAGGAATACTTCTATGTATGAAAAGAATATTACGTAAATATAAGCATCTAATGATTGATATGTCGATTTTAACACAATGCATACTTTTATTTAAGTGTTCTGTGAGTTAATTTATTCACTGATGCTTGGAAATGTTATTAAATAACGTGCAATCCCGCGAATATCATCGTAAAGCGTGACGTCTTAGATTGACGTAATGGCGTGACGTGACGTCAGCGTGACATGCTACATTAAGCCTATTATACTAATAGATTTATCTGTATTTTGTGAAAGTTTCATGCTTTTAACTCAACTGGATATATTTTTGAAATATTGTTTTATCTGTTACTAACAAGTACAACACATGCAAGTAAAAGATCTTAAACTTTGAATGCTATTTTCTCATATATCTGTTTTTTACTATGTAGGAACAATTTTCTCAACCTCTATAAGAAATACAGAGATGAAATTTTCAGGCAGGTTTTATTTATGATTAATTGTGCATCCTTTCATCATTTAGAGGTATTATGGATATATATATATATTGCAGTGTCGCAGTCAGTATGCCTCGGGATTTACTATTTTATAAACAAATTTATCAATTGCCACAAATAAATGATTGTGGGTGGGTTTCTCTTCCAAAGTGGTCCTTCACATTATTACAACTCAAATATAATAAATTAAAGAGGAATATCTTGACTTTACTGATCTTTCTACATAGAAACCAAACTTTATTTAACAAAAAAATTACTTGAATGGATAAATAGTTCTTCCCTCTCAGATAGTGGAATTTACAGTTCTTAGGTTCTTTAAATTTTGGAACTGGTTGTGGTCACCTTGTAGATGATTGCGTACATAGGAGGTACCGTAATGTTGAGCAGCACAGGCCACGCGGAAAAGTCGTGTCGACGACCCCGGCGGGGAGATCTGCGACGAGCCGATGGTGCGTGTATTTGCCAGGCCCCAGGTATTCGCATCAGCTAAGCGAAGGCTGGATTTGGGGTCTGGTGTGTCTCATCTGCGACAGCCGGCGTCTTGTACTCAACCCTGGGGACCTCAGCAATGCGATCCCTGCTCTGTAGCTATCTTGCTGCGCCGAACATCAAGTCTCTCTCGCATCCAGTCCTGGCGCCGAACATCGAGTGTCCGTCTCTGTCCACTCTCCCCTCACTCGTTATCTCGTTGAGGGGCGGGGCGTTCCTTCCTTCATTTCCAATTGGCCGAACTTACAACAAAAATAAACAATTTGTTAGCAACCCGCGGGAATGAATTCCATTGGCTGGACATAACCCGACCACCAGCATCATTTTGTTGGTAGGTTATCTCCCTCCATATAACCATAGTCTCTATCATCTGATTGGCCTGCACTTCCTACGAATAAGCAGTTTGTTGTTAACTTATATTTCTTTGCCAGAGACGTCTGCAAAGCGTGTGATATCTCAAGTCCATAATACTTTATTAGGGGTTTTCAAAGGTGTCTTTTATTCGTCGAACATTCACACAGATTAACTCATAACGTCACACTGTGTCCTTTGTTTTAAACAAACCTGCACTACATCCGAGAGCCTCTCCATCATTTCAGTAAATTAATGACCAAATGATTAAGGAACACAAGGGAAGTCTGTTCCTTTGGACGTCAACCAGACCTCGTTAAATTACCTTCTTTATTACACACTCTCTTGTCGACTGAATTACAACCATTATCCTTTCTAACATTTGACAAGTAATAATATTAAATATTCCTTACAATAACCTTGTCAGTCGAGAACCACATTCAAATCAAATGAAACTAACTTATGGAAATTAAATACAGTAGGGAAATAAAACGAGTGAATCGAATAACAGCATTTCTTGTTACTGATAAACAATGACATTTACACAATGGGTCATCTCAATATATATATATACATATATATATATATATATATATATATATATATATTTAAGTTTTTACAACAGATTACTGCTTCCGATTCTATTTGAACTTGTATTTTCTCCATTCACCATAGAGGTATTTATACACATTTAATGGTGGAAAAGAATGAGAATAATTTTGATAAAAAGGTACCTCTATCGGGAGAGGTCACAAAATTATGGAAGTGACTGTAGAAGTTCCATTTTCTCTGAAAAGATAAGTGTACTATGTCAAGAAGGGAGTTAATATAAGAGAAAAAAGTAAAGCTTCAGTCTTTTGTGTTGTATGTTGTGGGCTCACTGATATTTTAAATCTAGCTGTTCATTTTCAATTATATCTCCCCTTAAGTAAAAAATTTATTATAAATGTGATGAGTGGAAATAAAAATTCTTTTTGTTTTCAAACAACAGAGAGTAAAAAAATATCTTGCTAGAGAAAGTGTAATGCCTGACACAAATAGTTCATGTTGTTTAAATAAGTATAATAGGAAATTGATGTGGCTTGGCTTCCAAAGAAACAATGTGCAATTGTCAGTATGGCCGAAAGAATACTTGGGAAACATATAATACGTATTTGAACTTATTGTTTATTTTAGATTTTACCATCATTTGGCACTGTCAGTACAGAATGTTAGAAATGATACGAGTATATATTTTTAACTAGATGGTATATAACAGAATGCTGTCGATAGTCAAGATATAAATGGAGGACAGCACAGTACCTCTAGCACTGTGAAATATAAATGTTTTTTACTGCTATGTTCTGGTCTTGGTGCAGTGAAGGCTTTGCTCTTAATGCATTTTGGTCTTGTTCTTTAGGTGTTACATTATCACTGACTATAGATGGTTTGACTGCAATATATTGATTACAGAGTGTTAATATAATAGCAAATAAAACCTCGTTTTGGGTTTACCACAGCAACACGTGATATCTGCATGCTCTTACAAGTACCCACAAGTTCCAGATTTCAGTTTTCTATGTTTTCTGGAAATAACTATACACATTTTCCAAGATAGATCCTTCAAAAATTGCATGGCGTAATTCAATTCCATGCTCCCTGTGCTTTATCATATCTATTGACATCAACGAGAGCTAAAGATGTGAATTATTCTCATGAAGCAAAAATCTACTGATTAATGACTTCTCAAGGTATGTTCGGAGATTTCTGTATGTGCCATAATGATTGTTCAGAACTAAATGGCACACTTTTCAAATTTATCAAATCAGTGTTTTTTTTTTTTAGGTTAACATTATTTCAGTGCTTGGTGTTCTTTCCAACTGCTTTAGGTGTTTGACAAGCTTCCCAGTGGTGTTGGGAGCTTATTTCCAACTTATATCTGGATGGGTGACTCCAGACAATAATTCCACCATTTATATAGTTGGCTGTCTCAGGTATTCTCTGATGTGTTTGCATGTTCTATAGAGCGCAGCATCAACTGTAGGAGGGTGGCTTCAATTAGGCACACTCTGCCAGGGAGTAACTCAGTGCTCTATCAGAAGTGTGGAGGTCACTTATGTTGGCGCCCCACTTTACCCAAGATATTATATTGTGCAGATACTTTCAGCTTTGTGGTAGTGGTTTTTATAAGTTTCTGGGGTGTCCCGGTTTTGTTAAATACTTCAGCTGGTAACCCGAGATAGCCGCTCAGCCAACATCACATGGTGGACTATGGCGCCTTCTACACCGGCGATATATACGGCGCTCCTTCGTGCCCTCATTGCAGTTGCCGCTTAGCGTCCGAGGATGTCTTCCGCAGTTGAAGACGAGGCGTCAAGAGAAAGTTTTACTTACTGACCACGGCCTTTCAGCCCGAAAATTATGAGTGAAGTTAATACCAGCTGTGGAAGCTTACTTTGTATGAATAACGTCATTAATAGTAAATGAACCTAACTTTGTTAAAATATAAAACTAAACACTGTCCATGGGGAGAGATAATTCATGTAAGGTGACGATTTATCACTCTTTGCAACACATAAGTACATGTGAAAAAAATTTGTACCTACTAGTTAACAAATCACCAATCTGTAAAAGTTATATTCCATATTTCTGTTATATGTTAACTTTTCACTGTACATCAATGCAAATGTCTGTTTTTATTTCTAGATATTATAATCGCAGTTCCAGTTACAAACAGCAACTTCCTGTAACAGTGGATGCTAAAAACTGTATGGATGAGAAAGCAGTCTCTTGGGTCAGCTGCAGTAAGAGATTAAAATACAAACAAGGCAATGATATAATTCAGTATGAAAATAGTAAGAAAATACAAGCAAGTTTTCCTTTATTGTATAATGTTTGCAAAAAAACTTTAACATATCCTGATAATCTCAAAGAACATCACAGGTTTAGTTTGGGTAAGCGACCATTTTCTTGTGTAGTTTGCGGAAAATCTTTCAGACGGTCTGGGCACCTAAATAGGCATAAACGGATTCATTCAGGTGAACGGCCATTTTCTTGTGAGGTTTGTGGAAAATGTTTCTCAGATTCTGGAACTCTTACAATGCACAAGCGTATTCATTTAAGTGAACGGCCATTTTCTTGTGATATTTGTGGAAAATCTTTCACACAGCTCGGAAACCTTAAAACACACAACAAGCGGATTCATGTGGGCGAACGGCCATTTTCTTGTGAAGTTTGTGCAAAATCTTTTATACTGTTTTGCGACCTTAAAAGCCACAAGAGGATTCATTTAGGTGATCGCCCATATTCTTGTGATGTTTGCGGAAAATCTTTCACTGAGTCAGGGGGTCTTAAATGCCACAAGAGGATTCATTCAGGTGAACGCCCATTTTCTTGTGAGATTTGTGGAATGTCGTTTAGGTTTTCTGGGAGTCTTAAACCTCACAAGAAGCAACATGTAAATGAACACCATTTCATGTGAAGTTTGTGGAAAATCTTTTACTCTATCTGGGAACCTAAATAGGCATAAACGTATTCATTCAGGTGAACGTCCATTTTCTTGTGAATATTGTGGAAAATGTTACAGATATTCTTGGAATCTTAAAATACACAGACAGATTCATTTGGGTGTACGGACAATTTCTGGAAAATCTATTACCAAGTCTAGGAATCTTGCAGCACACGAGATTGATCATTCAGGTGAATGATCATTTTTATTTGAGGATTGGAATAACTGTTTCCTGAGCCTGGGCATCATATGGACCACACGAGTATTTACTTAGGTGATCACCCAAATTTGTAATGAATCTATTGAAAATATTGAAAACCTTTTACAGTATTAGGATCCTAAATGCTACAAAATTATCCATTTAGTTGATAGCCCATTTTATTTGTGGAAAATATTGTATGGTGTCTGGGAGTCTCAAATTATATAAGAAACATCATTTATGTGAACATACTTCGACTTGTGCAATTTTGTGGCGTATCTTTCACACTGTCTGGGAACCTAAATATGTGTAAGTGGAATCAGTCAGCCAAACTCCTATTTTCTTTTAAAATAGTGGAAATTCTTTTATACAAATGGAGTTTGTTTAAAAGCACAATTAAATCAGATTAATTTTTTTCTGTTAAAATTTTCTCGTTAAGTTTATGGAAATGATTTGTGTGTTGTAGGATTTTTTTTTGTCATCAGAGTGGTCCCAAAGGTAAACGACAACATTCCTGTAAGGTTTATTGAAAATCTTTTACATAGTCTGTGAAGATTAAACTAGTTGAATGCTCAATTTGTTAAGACCATTTAGCAAAATCTCTCACAGTCAGATAGTATTAAAATATGCAATAGAAAGCATTTAGTTTAGTTTCCATTCTCATGTAGGTTTTTAGGAAATTTTGATACACTGTCTGTGACTTTTGAGCGGGATGTGAATGTTCATTTAGGTGAACGCTCAATTTTTTACAAGGTGTATGGTATATCTTTCACAGGATGAGCCTCTTAAAGTTTATAAGTGGACTTTTTTAGCTGAAGGGTTTTTTCTTGTGAATTTTGTAATCAAAATTATTATGTAGTGTTGGAATCTGAAGTGGCACAAGAGGATTTGTTTAGGTTAACTCCAATTTTCTTGTAAATTCCGTGAAAAATCTTTTACTACTCGATGTTTCTTAAGGGTTTTGTCTGTCGCTGACGTCGGTTTTTGACGATTGAAATTCAATCAGTCCAGAAATGCAAATGAAACATCAGCCTAAGACCTTTTTAATTTATTCATTTAGGGAAAATAAAACTAAGCTAAACAGCAATGGGCTTAGTTTAAAATGGAATTTCCCACATTGTATAGATATATTGCTTGGCAACAGAAGTAATATTCATCCAACCTATACGCCTATACAACAGACGTTCCCTAGATTACTCCAGGTGAATGCGGGGATAATTTCTTGAAAAGATCATGGCCAAATTCCTATCTGTCCCTACCCCTTATCCCTTCGCGCCTCTAATGAATTTGACGTCAATAAGGCATAAAGCCAAAAAAAAATGAACTAAATAAACTAAATTCCGCCAGAAAGTAGTCCTCTTTAGCAAAGAAAAGATTTCTCAGTTTTATGTAGCTCTCGTTAGTTTCTGAATATAGTTCTTGCTGTAGTCGTTGGGTGATTAGGAAAACATTCATTTGGTAATACAGACAGAATTTGGCGAGGCACAAGATAAAATAATTGATTTTGTTCAATGAAAATTTAAAAATAATGACTTATAATGCCGTATGTAACAGGGAAGATAAAGTGTCTTGCAAGGAGTTAGGTGTGGCCTATTCTAGAATCAGTTAATCAGAAATGGTTGAAAGTTTTTAATTACAGTTCAGTAAAGTTAGGAGTGTAAATGAGAACATTCTATTTAGAAAGACTAAATCTTTTTAAGGAGAATTCATGTTACCTCATATGATAAGATATACTATTTACATGCTGACTTCAGATCTTTTTGACAAGCGATACTGCCATTGGTGTATATAAGAAATGAATAATGCAGCAGTTTAAAGATCTAATTTACACCAGCTGCTATAATATACACGATTATGAATAATACTACAAACATTCTTTGTAAAAATCTGTCTCAGTTAACTGGAAACGCATGTTTTGCAGAGAAAGTGGTGGAAAATTTATGAAATTTGTAAAAATAAAGAAAAAAATCAAATATAATTTTAAACTTTGTTGTTTTAACAGTTTTTCTGTTTCCTACCATAATTTTTTCCCTTTTATTATAATTGCATTTTGCTTATAAATCAAATCTTTCTGAATGTCATTAGTAATGAGATGATATGGTCCTTGTCTACTATGTTTGCATGAAATAAATTGAGAATTTGTCATCTTTATTGGATTTCATAAAGTTATTAATTGTTTGGTAATAAATTATTCAATTTTTTGGCAAAAAAACTTGCCTGCAAATTTACCGGATACTTTATAGGAGCAATCAATTAATATAAACATTGAACCATAGAAGTTCCAAAAATCATTGATTGCTGCTTGAAGTCCTCTCACACACTAGGTCTTGGTAAAGTGCATTGGGTAGCATCAGGAGGAAAATATCACCTTGCGAACCGATTCAGAGATGCGGCCTGACGTGACCTGCGCTAATCCGACTTGCTTCGGCTGTAGTAATGGGTAGTCCATAAGAATCTGTGTCACGTAATTGCTGATGTATTACTGTTATGCGATGTGACATGGTCCGCCGCGCCGTAGTGTGCCAAGTTGAGTCATTTTTGTCAACTCCCCTTTCCTTTTGAGATTTTTTGAAAACATATTAGGGAGTGCGGGATTCTTGAAGGGTATAGGGTTATTTCGTTAAAGTGATCACCCATTTTCTTGTTAATTCTGTAGAAAATTTTTACAAGGTTTGTTACTCCTAGAAGGTGTAAGAGTATAGGTGAACGCACATTTTCTTGTGAAACTTATGGAAATCATTACTCATTCTGGGACCCTTGAAAAGCATTATGATTTCTGGGAATTATAAAATGCATCAGAGGATTTATTTGAGTGAACATCGATTTCCCTGTAATATCTGTCAAAATTATTTTAAACGTTATAGTAACAACAACAACAAAAAAGTGACAGAGATAAATTAAGATGTTATTGTTAAATATGCGGCACAATACTATAAATACGTTGTAACGTTCATTAAGGCACAACTAAAATAGAAAATATTTAGCATCAAGTAATAACTTTGGTTTTTCTTGCACTTCTCTATAAAAAAATTAAAAAAAAAAACATAATTTTTGGGTCAGGAAGAATTTAAATGTGACAGATAATTATTTCCATTTAATGTATTGCTTGTTTCAGGTTTGTGGAGGAAGAATGTGTAATCAATTTTCTTGGATTTTGTGGGCCAAATTATTTCTAATGTACTGCTGTTAGCGCTCTGGATGCACGATCGTTTGCCGTGTGTGTTTAGAGCTGCTCACAAAACTTTAAATTATCATCTTAAATCTTAAGATTGTTGTTAGCGAGAAGAGTTATTAAGAATTTCGTCAATAAAAAAAGTTTTAAGTTATTGTTAGAGTCCCTTTTCTAGTTAATGGAAGTTTCTATGAATTATGTAGACCATAAGCTTGGTACATAGTTTAATTAGAATACTATAGCAGAAGTAAAATTTGTGGTATAATTTATTTAACCGTTTTAAATTCTATATGCTGTAACTAATTCAAATCAGTAGTTAGAATTTCAATTATTAAGTTAATTAGACTGTTACAATTTGTTATTTAATTTGTACTGGAACAGTAATATAACAGATTGGAAATAATAGCATAGATTTGTTGACAGTAGATTATCCTAAATTCCACTATCGATATTTAAAATTTCGCATAAAAACATATGTGTGCGTTAAAGTAAATAACCAGTTCTGCCTGTAAATATAATTGTGTCTAATTGCTACCTAACACATTAAAATAAAAACTTCCTAGCTTTAATAAAATTCTTAAATAACTAATTAGTTCTTATATATACAAGCACTAAATAGTATCGAGTTCCATCTAAAGTTTATCCTGAAATTTATTAGCCACAGTTTTATTCTTTGGTACTTAAATACTTTCGCCACCTAGTTGTTTCTTATAGAGATTCAATCTACTCATAATTATATATAAAAAAATAACAGTTTGTTGAGATAAGAAATATACAAGCATAAGTTAATTTTTGATGAATTGAGCACTGGTTTGGTGGTGTGAATTGCTGTGCACTAAACCTGAAATAACTTCATCAGCCAAGTTTTACTATCTAAATTAGTTTAAAGCCTTCGATTATAAAGTAAATAGTAAGAATTATAGTTAGTGCAGGGGAATAAAAACATTTTTCACTCTGTAATAGATCTTCAAATATCAAAAACAATTTAAGTATTTTATTAAATGATTTTTGTTTACCTATTACTTACAGTAATTTGATTATGGAGTAAATCACCTATCATATTTAATAATAACGTTAAAAATATACTTTATCAAACAAATTTAAGGTTCGATTAGATGAAGTATTTGGGAAAAATCATAACTGGAAATTGTGCTGTCTGTCGAAGGTATGGTTTCATTGGGCATGTAGGGAAGAGAAATCTTAAGAAATAAATGAGGCTCACCCATGGTTTTGTTGTCTTAGGGATGGAAGGATGAGGGAGATGGGGAAGTGATGAAGGAGTTGTCTGAAAGGACCAGGGTTCTTAGCGCTCATCCTGTGGAGGCTGAGCCTGTTGAGGCTTAACCTTTGGCAGCTCCGCCTGCAGAGGCTCAGCCTGTATAGGCTCAGCCTGTGGAGGCTCAACCTGTGGAGGCCTAACCTGTGGGGGCTGAGCTTGTGGAGGCTCATGAGTTGGAGCCAGAAAGTAGAGATTGTGGGTTGTAGAATGTTGAGAACGATGAGACCTGATAACAGATTATAAGAGAAATGTGGTTAATAGAATAAATAAGACAGACACTTCAGAAATTGCCAGAAAAATTTGGTTTGTCCTGTTGCCCGAGTCAGGAGGATAAGAGCCTCATGTAGATGTAGGAGCAGGTAAGATCCATCAGACCTTTAGGAATAAGGGCATGCAAGGCACGAATAGGGAAAAAAGCGTTCTGCTACTTGGCGGTAGCCAAGGGAGAGGTGTAGGCCCTGTTCTGTAGGATCACTTAGTTACTGGTTACCAGGTCAAAAGTTTCTTCAAACCCATTGCAAAAATTAGGTCATGTAATAGAGGATATAGGTTCACTTTGTACGAAATTCAGTAAGGACGATAGGGTGGTGATAGTGGGAGGTGCTGGGAATAGTATTAATAGAAACGCGAGTTATAGTATAGAGCGTGACCTGAGGAAGTTGGTGAAGGAGGCACAGCATACCAGGGTGGAGCTCATGCAGGTCCTAAGTCGCCATGTCCGGCCACAATTGAACTGTGCTGTGACACGGTTAAATGTGGAAACGGAAATGCTTCTTGGGAAAAGCATTAGTTCCGTCTTGGGGGTTCTGCCTGTGAAAACCATAGGTAGGTCGGGTTTCTCTATGCATGACCTACCTCTAAATAGTAGGGACAAGGGGGTACTCTCTGAGTTGTTAGCTGAAGCAGTAAGGGAGCCCCTTTCCAGTGATAATGGGATCAGGACTGTGCTTTTTCTAGGATAGAGGCTGTTGGTGAAGGGATGAAAATAGATGATCAAAGTAATACTGATTGTAGATCCATGATGGGGAAAATCACAGTTCTTAAAGAAATAAAATTTGCTGACACAATAACTGACTAGGATAAAACTGCGAAAGGGGATGTAAATGCTGAAAATATAAAGCTAGTAATAAGGCTCTTACTAGTGAACTTTAGAAGAATAATGATTAAAATAGTCGAATTAGGACACTTAATAGAGATATACCAACCACAAGTAATAATTGTGGTAGAGAGTTGATGAAAAGAAGAGGTACTAGACAGTGAGAATTTTCCGGTTGGTTAAAGAGTGTAGGGCATAGATAGAGGAGCAATTGGTGGAGGAGTTTTCATACAAATTAGCAAACACTACCACAGATCACTGGTGTTCATAGATCATGACCACGAGTTACTTGGGGTAGATTTTTGGGTAAATAAAAAAGAAAAAATCAGGGTGTTGGCTGCTTACCGCAGTAGAAGATAAGGCTCTTGAGGAGAAATTAAATTCATACTCAAATTTCAGAGAAGAGCATAGAATTGTTATTATTGGTGGAAATTTGTATTTAATATATGTAAACTGGGTAGGAAATAAGATTAATAACACAAGGCCACTAAGATTTGTAAATACCTTAATAAGGGAAGGCGGATTTACACAAGTGGTAGAACAAAACAATGGGGGACAAATATTTTGAATATATTCCTAATAAAGCCCGATGACAACCTTTTCAGGTGTCAAGTAACCGAAGGAATAAGTGATCATGAAGCAGTTCTGAGGGAAATTAGAGGGTTCAGTGAACCAGCAGCCAAAATTGAAGAGGGAAACAGGTATAATTATAAAAAGGTACAGATTTCAAATTTGAAGATATATTTCTGAGAACATTTCACCAAATAGAAAGAAGGCACAAGTAAAATATAGTGAAGGTTTGAAGCGTTCAAGGAGATAGTAAGAAAGGGGGAGGAAAAATTTACAAAATAAAGTCGAGAACCAGTGTACTGTGTAGTGAAGTGATGAGGTTACGATTTTGGTAAGGAAAGAACATAACAGAGTTAAGAGACAGCAGTGTAATAGGAATAATTTAAACAACTAAACAAGGCCTTAATAATACCTACGAATATGGCTAATGATGGGTTTATGAGGAGTATTGTCAGTGCAGGTGGCCTATTGACTAATGCATCTAGAAATTTCTATAGCTTTGTTAGAAAACTGAGGGGAAGGGAGGATGCTGAGACACTTATAGATAACGATGGAGAAAAAGTTACTAACGATTTGAAAAAGGCAGAGATTTTATGTAACTGGTTTATTGAGAGAATTAGGGACAATGAATCAGAAACGGGAAGGTCTAATTCGGAGAACAAGCTTAATAACTCAATGAGAAATGAAGATACACAAAAAATAATAATTCATCCTGAGGAAATCATAAAGCAAATAAGAAAGCTGAAAAACATAAGGGGGCTCTTGTAGATAATATACTACACATATCTTAAGGATAGCAACATGTGACAGTGTACCTTATCTTGAAATATTATTTAAATTGAGTCTGGATACTTGCTGAGGACTGGAAAATTGCGATAGTAGTGCCGGTATATAAAGGAGGGGTGATAAATAGAGTCGAATATTATAGGATTATCAGTTTGACATCAGTGGTATGTAAATTATTGGAAATATTGATATATAACCACATCAGCAATATGTTTGAGAACTTAAGTATTTTTCAAGAAGGCAACATGACTTTAGGCAAGGATATTTATGCAAATATCAGTTGGTGGGATATGTGCAAGATATTTCAGATGAAATGGACAAGCGAAGAGAAATTGATAGTGTAGCACTAGATCTGTCAAAAGCGTTTGAAAGAGTGAGCCATTAAATGGTAGTAAATAAGGTAAAAATTATTGGAGTGATTAGCTCAGTATAAGAATTTTTAAAAGATAGAAAAATAGTTAGGGTAGTTAATGCTGTATCAAAAGAAGTGGAAGTAAAAATCGGAGTGCCTCCGGGTAGCTTATTGGGACCACTGCTATTCATTATTCTAATGAATAATTGTGTTGATTGTTTACCTTCAGAAATAAATTTTTTTGCAGATGACATAATGCTACATAAAAGGTTTAAAGCAGTAGAGGACTATAAACATTTTCAGGGTGATCTGGAGAGGATATCTAGTTTTGTTGGTAAACATGGATTGAAGATAAATGCAAAAAAATGTCAGCTTATCAGATACACAAATAATCACAAAAGGTTGTCTATTATTATAAGTTGGGGAAAGAATTGCTTGCTGAAGACTTGAAATATAAATATATTGGCATTACATTTGATAACACCTTAACTGGGCAGGACACATTGGGCAGGTGGTGGGAAAATGTTTCAAGATTCTGCAGAGTGATGAAGGGATGTGCGAGATAAGTAAAGGAAATGAATTCCATTACATTGTTCAGACCAGTGCTGGAATATGGTAGTGTTGTATGGGACCCACATTTTCAGTTCAAATGCAGAAATTGGAGAGGGTGCAAAAAAGGGCTGCCAGATTTGTTTCTGGAAATTATTGCAGAATGCAATCGGTAATAGATATGATTAAAGAGCTGGAATGGGATTAATTGCAAGGATGTAGGAGGGTGATGAGAGTGTAAAAATCGCATATCGGTGACGAGGCATGGAAAGATATTGGTATAAGTATGAAAAGTAGTGCATGGAAGGGAAAAGATGACCATGACCACAAGCTGACTCTCGATTTCAGGCAGAAGGGTGTGGGAAGATTTTTAGGTAAGGGTGTGAGGGATTGGAATCAGTTACCAAGGGTTATGAAGAATAATTTGCCAAAAACGTCGAAAGAATTTTAAGTTATAATTTGTAGTGGCAAATATGGGTGTGTGAAGGAAAGAGGGAGTATGGGTGTTTAGGGAAATTGCCACCGGAGCCTGTGCTAGGTTGCAATTAATCTAATGGAATATGCTTCCACACTGTATTCGCTGCAGGGTGTATTTGGAGTTGGCGCAGGCCTTTGGTGTACAATCTGTGTACTTCAATCATTTGCTTTTCTGAATGCAGTTAAATTCAATTTCATCGAAACGACTCTTTATATTGATTGTCACCATGAATTTCTACGTTACCACAAAAGATAATAATAATACTTATTTGATAACTGAAATATTTCAAAAAAAAATCTTTGCTCTTAAATTTTCTCTTGAGAAGATACTGTAACACATTTATGTAGTTGGGCTTAATTTAAAATTAATTTTTTATATGCTGTTACTAGCTCTTACCAGTACAGCCTTTCAGCTTTTACACATATACAGATTTTATCGACATGGTCGCCAGTCCAGCGGTCAATGCTTAACGAAAGATTGAATAAGTCATATCTAGGTACTACTATAGGGCGTTTCATTTATGACGCGTCCACGTGCACGGCAATAATCGCCCGGCGCAGCGCCAGTGCTTAGAAACGCCTCTTGCCTGCGTCGATGTCTTACCTTATAGCAGGTGCTGGAAATGTTAGCCATCGGCTTCAATACACGCTTGACATCTTCTAAGGATGTTTTTGCTAACCCTCTGCAGTGTTTGTGAAGCCAACGACTCTCACAATTTATTCTTCTCTACCCAAAATTCACCATTCCTCTAACTTATTTGGGAAGGAAACATTATTTTCAGCTAATTTAGATTGAAGATAAATGTTAGTTTCATTTAATTTTGACTGAATCAAAATGGTATTCTCAACTAACTTTGATTGGAGGGAACTATTAGTTTCATTTAATTTTAACTGCAGCAAACTTTTACATTCTGAAATCACATAATAATTTTTCCTGAAAGGCAAGGAGCTTGCCCAACACTGACGCATGTTCATGGGTCGCCTTCACCGACATACTGATCCATTCCGAGTTACCACACATTTTTTTTTTTTCAGAAGACATTTAACGCAATTACAAAGATGGCTTTAACACACTTTCCCAAATTCCGGCGTAAACTACACTGTAAAAACAGCAAAACTAATACTACATGTCATGCAAAACGACAAAAGCAGTTTTTTTAAGAAGTTCACAGAAAAAATCTGGCTACCACTCGAAAAACATTTCCTTGTCAGTTTTATCTTTTTACGAGGCTAACCCGTCATCATCGATTACAGTAAAAATGAAATGGAAGATTAAAGTATTATTTACAGAAAGATTTTTCAAAAGAATAAATTTATGTAATCACTTTGTCAGTTTATGCTAGCCAAAAAAAGAAAAGATCTTTCTCTCCTTTCGATGAGTCTTTCAAGAAACGCGGCCTGGTTACTGCTCAGCTTTGGACACCACCCACGCAGACCCGCGAAGACTGAAGTTGTTGCTGCGTCGTCCAGTTTCCTTCATATATGCCCTTACCGCGATGTGTTCACCGTCAACCGCCACTGTCGCTAATAGAGTGAAATCTCTGCATATCAGACTTGCGTTCAACACCTTCTCACAACAGTTTTATCTTCCGCTCATTGGAACTACTCTGAAAACATGTGCGTTGACGTGCATTGTTGTTGTTATCACTGTTTTAACCTCCAATTTCCAGCATGTTTTCATGTTAATTACACTGCTAATCGCAAGTCCTTTCACAGCAAAGCAATGTAACACACTTATGTAGTTGTGGGGATAAATGTAAAATTAATGTTTCATCTGCTGTTATGTGCTACTCTTATAGTCCAAGGCACCGAATTAGTCCACCCAAGGTCACGCAGTCTTGCCTCCATTTCCTGCCCGCACAACCCCTTTGCCATTAGTTGAGCCGGCGGTGTTGTCGAATGTTCTTTCAGAGCCAGTCGGTTGGTAGTTTTCGCTGCGGTCGGTTTCGCTACTTTATTTTGTGTTTATGATGAGTGACGTTGTGTAACAGAATCCTGCATACAGTGCGTTACTGAAAAGAAGTATAATCGGTCTTCGTGCAGGTCGTCCAGATATCAGAAAGCAAAGTGAAGTTGTCGTGCCAAAGGTTTTAGGTATTTTAGAAATCTTTCCCACAACGAAGAAGCGAGGAGAAACATTAACTTTGCTCAGGTAAAAGCACTGACAGCAGAGTCTTGTGGTACAACGTGAGGTCGGTAATTTAAGTTCTGCAGAAATCGAAGATATGAGCCCTTTTTTTTTAATCACCGAGATATAAGTATATAGGGGAGCATAAATGCACTGAACTGTATGATTTTAATGAAGAAATAATGTGCAGGGCTGTTTTAGAGTACTACGACAAAGGAGAATACCCAACGGCTATGAAAATACGCTCCGATCTCTGCCGTAAAATCAGCTAGTCAAGCTCAGAAAGTTCTTTCGTCTTGTTAAAAGACTGGGTCTTAAATTTAGAAAATTCAACGACGAATGAAAATTTTTAATGGAACGCAGTGATATTGCGTCTTCAAGAGCAAATTTTTTTGCGAACAATGACCTCATTGCGTAGAAAGGACGCTTAGGCCAATTGTTCACTTAGACCAGAATTACATTAACCAAAATCATACGCACAAATATATTTGGCATGATTCGAGATGTAATGGCGGTAAGTTCCTACTGGTCGAGGAAGTCGACTTGGTATAGTACATGCTGGTTCTGCACACAAAGATTTCATACCAGGAGCCAAACTTGTGTTTCGTGGCGGAAAAAGTTTGTCTGTATCGGGTTACCATACAGATATGAACGGTGAGGTTTTTAAGAGGTAGTTTTGTGATATACAACGGTCGCTGGAAGAAGGGTGCATTATCATAATGGAAAATGCTAGTTATTCAAATAGACAAACCACCATCTCCAAACTGGAGTAAGAGAGATGATATTGAGTGGCTACATAGGAATGATGTTCAATTTCTTCCGCATGAAACAAGGGATGAGCTTTTATGTTAAGAACGAATTCGAAATGCCAAGAAGGTATTCGAGTTGTATCAATTGGCAAATGAAATGGAACATCAGATAGTTCACCTGCTACCCTATCGTTTCCAGTATAATCCAATCAAACTCATTTGGGCACAAGTAAAACGGGATGTCGCTAAGAAGAACATGACCTTTAAACTTGTTGATATCGAGCGACTTACATACAAAGCTTTAGACAGCGTTACTCACGAAGATTGGGCAAATTGTGTCAGACATTCAAAAAGATTACAAGAAACTGATTATGTTAAGTAGCTGTATCACAGACTGGTCCATTTCTGTGTCTCTCGCGCACTTTATTTATTTAACAAGATTGATAAATAAATAAATAAAGTGCGCGAGAGACCCAGAAATGGATCAGTTTGTGATACAGCTGGGTGAAAGCATTGACAGTGACCTTCAGTCCAACAATCTGAAGATGAATAAGTTACAGAGAGCTTTGAAAATAAACCAGTTTGTAAGTTTTTCAATCATTTCTTTAGTAATTTTATGGAAATTGGATACTGCGTTACTTCTACTCGTATATTTATTGAGGTGACATTACTTTACAAGAAACCATTTTTATGTGTATTTAGTCATGTAATTCTCTGTTATGACAATAATTCTAACATGAGCATCAATTTAAATATTTTTAGAAGGTATGGTAACTACGAGTATCTCGCTCGTCGTAATTGACGGAAGGCGGCGGCCAGTGTTGAACGCGAGCGAAGTGCGATAACATTCGTGCAGATAAATTATTAAACAAACCAGTAGCACAAACTTTCTCGCCGGAAGTTATTATGTGAACAAACAGAACGTAAGTTACTCAGCGACAACGTTTTACATTACAGAATAGGGACAAAGAAGCGCTTTGTATAACTTTTTAATTTTTATAACATTTTTCACTATAAAATTAACATAAAATATTCTTTACTAATCTATTAACTTTCAGGTAGCCTGATATTTTTTTAACTATTTTTTATCATTGGTTTAGGTTTCTCCGTTGATCGAAGTGAAGAAAGTAATTACATTCGTGAAGTTCTAGGGAACTAGTTTTTACATTTTTTAAAATAGTCATGTAAATATTTCTAGTTAAAAAGCACATCACCTTGTTCACCACATTCAGTATTATTGTTTAGAACTTTTCAACACTTTTTACTGGCAGTTGATTTTTCTGAGGATTCGCAACAATGTATGGAGACGCACTGACCTTCCCAGGTCTATTTTTGTGATGGCTACTATAGGAGTACTAGAGACTTCTTTCAACCACTGTGCGAAATGTCTCTATACTGAAAGTAAATTATATAGGGAGATTTTACGATATGGTACACCCATTTCAAACACACCAATTCCCCGATTTCTCTCACAATTACACTTTTGGGTGTAGAGGGTCCTCACTCTTTACCTTGGCATACTTGGTCAACAGAACTGGTAGACGAAAATGTGTCATGTTACACCACACTGTTCGTCACTTACAGGGTAAAAAGCATAGAGATTTTTCATAGGAAATAGCCCTATTACTACATGTAAAACCTTAATTATTATAATAATTAATAATCTTTCTATGTTGATACTTTGGCAAAATAGCTCTGAATGTTGCACTTTTAATTTACCCCAGTGAATGTATGAAATAGCGATGAAATCAATAAATTAGCTGCTAATTACTATTCTGAATTAATGTATAATATTGGCCATTGTCAAAAATATTTTTAATAATATTACATCAAAGAAATAGATTCTGTTATGGCAACTAGAACATTACACTGATCAGAAATGAGAATATTTAATTAAAATAGGGTGTTTCAGAAGGAGACTATTAAAACACAGGGGATTACAGTTTTAAGCAACCATTAACTTGCACTTACAAATTTAGCAGTAAATTTATGAGACACTGAGAATACTTATTATTTCTTTCAGTGTTATGGACAGATTGTTTGTAAATACAGTGGAGATTAAATATTTTATGTGATGTTTCATTTTCATGACAGTGTTATACGTTCCTAAAATAAATGCTCTTACATAAAATAGTAGATTTAAAAATTTATTGCTGCTAAATGCAGATCATATTAACAACACTTTTTTTGAATTAAGTGCAACGTATTTCATATATATCAGATAAGTATTAGCTCTATCAATGTAAAATATCATGATAATCTCACAGCATCGCAGATGAAAAGAAAAAAAGATTATTTTGAGGTAATGTTATTAAGTATTGGGCTGACTAACTACTTCAATCATTTTTTTACTTATATATTACAGAAAACATTTTTTTGGATCTGTCAAAATAATACAGTTAAGAATAATAATTTAACAAACAATTTGTGTAAAATATTTACACAATTGACTTGTAATAAAGTCTTCAAATAACGAAAATACAAACTGATGAGCATTATTGAGATTCCACTACATAATGTAATGTCATATAAATAGCCATTTATTAAAAAAATTTGTCATTAAAGATAAAACAAAAATAACTTGATACAATGAAGATTAAGATGCTACAGTTATAAAGTTTATTTTCATGATTAATTAATGATAAAAATAAAAACAAGAATGAAATCTGAACCTATCAAAAAGAGCTCAGATATAGACACCATTGATTCAATCAACATTATAGATCCTACCTAATATCATCTTATTACTAGATCTAATTCAGAACTGGTCAGAAGAAAAAGATTCCTGACATGACATTAACAAAATAGTTTCATGGTTAACCACTTAAAATACTAAGTACACAATTCAAACATAATTTATACAGACGGCAAAAAAAAGATCGGAAATAATCGTTCTGTAAAACAGCATAAATTTAACCGACTCAACTTTTCTCTTAAAAATTTATCTCATCCTGTGAAACTCAAACTGTAATAAAATATGTCTTACATTAACAACAGCCAACAATAATATAACCTTTGATAACAGATAATTCTGTAAATAGCCAAGAAACAAATTTCAATTAAATAACAATATATGATTCCGTCAACAAAAATTTGAATGTCAATAGTTACACAAAAGAACAATATTATAATAGAAAGTTAAAAACAAAATGTACCATTTCTGTTATTCCTTTCAAGATAACTATGTAGATTCTTGCGGCGGAAATACTGTAGAAAAACCTTTCAGGATTCTAGCTGCGTCAAATTTGAATCATCTGGCGATATTTCGGTAGCTGGCATTGCTTCCATTATCATTTATTTTTTTTACTTAGTTTTCCACTTCGTCGACGTCGTGGTCATTAGAGAAGCTTCCATTGTCAAACACTGCTGAACAGGACATGGTAGTCTATCATATAGCACAACCAGCCTGGAATGGAGGGGAAGGTGCTTCAACTATCAAGATTGTAAGGCCTAGTGAAAATACATAAAGAGCATGCTCTGATGTGGCTGACTTTCAGTTCTATAGGTACACCTATGCACAGGTTGCTTAAACATCTCACACATTTATTAAATCCATTAGTTTTTTTTATGTCAAGAATTCTGCTACCCTTGTGGAGATGGAGTATTGACATTACAGCTTGACGATACTATGGTCAGCTTGGACACTATGCCATAGTTCACACAGGTTCTTTTAAGGAGGAGACTGCTGAATCCCTTAGTGAATATTTTGATCAAAAACATGTACCATGGCCAATAATACGAATTAATGCATGACGTGGCTAAAGGGTTCCAGATGTCTCCAACAGTATATGGAATATTTTGAACATGTATCTCTGGACATGGCTACTTTAAAGCCAAAATGTTTTTGATAGATTTGTATAAGTTACACTCTTGTGTGGTCTCGTAGAAAGCCGGCCTTGAATGAATTTGTGAATCATTATAATGAGATTCATCCCAATATCAAATTCACAGTGGAAACCGATAGGGACGGAGCACTTCCTTTTCTAAATATGATAGTGTCATTCAATCAACTTAGTTAGGTTAGTGCACAACGTTTACAGGAAACGCATGCACAGTGATCGCTACCTAAATGCTCTAAGCTTCCACCATCATTTTCGGAAGCTGGGAGTGTTGAATATGTTTGTCAATAGGACAAATGTAGTGTTTGACGAGGAACATCCACAGGAGAAGATCCAACACTTTGAATGTGTGTGTGCGATTCGAATGATTATGGCACAAAGAAATCCGACACACAACCATTCAAAGAAAAAGTAAAACCAAAACAGATGATAGATATCGTGATAAGTCGCATCCGTTGTCGCCTTCCTGTTGAGCATTAACATTAAAAATATCCAGGCTGCCCAAAAAATAAGGCAACCATTCAATTTTTCAGCCTCTACCTTAAACTGTACAGCAAATACGAAATCCAAAGAATGGTTTCAATCTTTGGGCTCCTAGAGTCTACAACATTCCTTGAGAATGCGGTAGATCGTATATAGGACAAACCTTAAGGGCAAAAGATGAAAGACACAAACAATACACCAATTATTTTAATCTCAGACCGAAATAGAAATCTGCTATAGCCGAACGCGCCATTGATGTGTTACAAGCCATGCTTTGGCAAAATGACACGCCTTTCCAATGTAAATAATTTCTGGGACAGCGTTGTGAAGGAGGCTATAAATATTATACTTAGTAATAATGTTATTCATCAGAATCAGGGCCTTAACTTAGGCCAATTATGGGAGCTGGTAATTAAATTATTGCAAATCACATAGGATCGATATATAGGGGCACAGAAGTGACCTGAGCATGACATAATCAAGTAAGCAGGGCTCTACTAGATCACCCCTAAATGTGCAATCCCCTTTACTCCTAGCTGGTAACCCAAAATAATATACTACCATGCAACAGACATCAGTGATGCCAAGCAGGGCTTTACAATGGAAGAGGAGCCAGTTTCCGAAATGGCGCCAGATGATACATCATTGAGATGGTTAGAATTTTGATAAGTTTTCCTTCCAAGACGTATAAAACACAAAATTTTCCCCACCATGCTGGAATATACAAAAACAAAATATAACAAATTTTCAAGTCCTACTTTCTAAATTGTGAAAAGGATTTTCAAGAAAACTTGGGTTCTTCTAATTCTCTCTTGATGCAATTTAAGATAACTGAAAAAATATTTTCCATCAATCAATGTGGAATAATGCAGGTTTCTAAAAAGAAAAGATTTGATGTTAATCAAGAGCAACAGAACCCATTAAAAAAATTTCACAAACTTAACATGAAAATTGGTGTCCTACTTGATTGGTAAACTGACAGTTTTTAAGATATACAGGCACAACAAATCCACAACTCAATACATTCGGCTATCACCAAAATAAATACAGCGATGACTTTTACATCTTCTATATAAAAGATTTACAACAAAAATCAAAAGAAAACGGGCTTCCAACTTAATGAATCCGCTGATGACTCTTTAGGTGCCCAGACTGTATAAATGTTTTTCCACACACATCACAAGAAAATGGTCGTTCTCCAGAGTGAATCCACTTATGTCTTTCGAGATGTCCAGACCTTGTAAATGACTTTCCACAAATATTACAAGAGAAAGGGCGTTCGCCAGAGTGAATCCGCTGATGACTCCTAAAGCTTCCAGACTGTGAAAAAGACTTTCCACAAATATTACAAGAAAAGGGACGTTCGCCAGAGTGAATCCGAAGATGACTCTTAAGGGTTGAAGACTCTGAAAATAATTTTCCACAAACATCACAAGTAAATGGGCGTTCTCCAGAATGACCCCGCTTATGTCTTTCAAGGTGCCCAGACCGTATAAACGATTTTCCACAAACATCACAGGAATACGAGCGTTCATGAGAGAGAAATCGCTGATTACTCTTAAGTCTTCCTAGATGTGTAAATGGTTTTCCAAAATCTTGCCCTGAATATGAGCGATGGACAAAATTAATCGTACTGCTAAAGCTGTCGGTAGTGACCTGCCCCTCCTCTATTCTGTTGGTTTGAAAATTGCAGGAAGAAAGTTGCTGTTCATAACTCATATTTTTGATGTCACAATAACCCCTAGAAACAGGAAAACGTGTATGTTAATATATGGTGATGACTTATTACACTAGCAAAGTATGCTAATTGATAATTCATACACATGTTTTCAGTGTTACATCTAGTTGACTAAATTCATTAAAAATATACTTTATTGTTATATATTACAGTACACTGTACAATTAACGAATTGCACGGTTAGTAAATCAAAAGAGCTTAACATCTGTAAACTGAAGAACCCAGGCAGATCAAAAATGGGATTTAGGTAAAAAATCATGGGTTATATTTTTGGAAAAATACTGAAAATGCTTCAATATTTTATATTATCAACTAGTACGTTTACTTATTAAAACACTGATAAATTTAAACTTTGACTGTTTATGAAATCTTAACAACACAAATTAAATCAATATTAGCAAAAAATATTATGCCTAGAAAACCTGAAATAAATTAGTTAATACATTTTAATTCATTAATAGACCAACCATATCGTTTATTGGGTAATATAACTCGTTATATACCCAGGATTTTGAATTATTAAATAAAAATGAATAATACAATACAAATATGAAATTTGAGTTAATTTCCCACTGACATATATTCACAAAATGGTAAATCATCTTTTTGTCTTTTTAAAAAAGAAAGTCTTAATGTCCTACAAAAAGAGGTGATCAGTATACAGATTTTCACTGAAACTTACTTCATATTAGACGTTTTTTGGATGTATTAACAAGATAAAAATAAATTATCTAAATTGGCTATTAAATGAAATATTAGAATTCATGTTTTGGTATCCATTTTGAGGAATGACCAAATCTAAAACAATGTTTCACATACTTTATTGAATAACTAATGGCATTTTGCGATGTAAAGCAACATGTCAAACTTAATGGGTTGAAATGTTTAGCCCTTGAGAGTTATTACATCAATATTATAAGAAAGCTATACTGGAATCGATAATCACACATCATGTTTGGGAAACAGTTGATTAAACTGACATACTAATAGGTATAAGAGATGGATATTTATAGTATCTGCCATATTTTTAACATGTGTTTTGAAGCCATTTTTCAAAATACCTAGCAGAATAATCTGTTAAGAGCTAAAATACACTTTACACTTGATAGTGATCTCGGTGTATGATGCAAAGGATTATGTTGCCTCCAGATAGAACACACCAAAAAAAAAATATGAACTTAGAATCAGTCTTAAAAAAAAATATATCGCAATCAGGTTAGATGTAAACAGAATCAAAGGAGAAGTTTGCTATTTGCAGAGCCTCCCTCAATGGTTCGACAGCTATGGCAGTGACTGCTCGAAAAGAAAAACAGATGATATGGAAAACTATTCCAGGATAGTAGCTAACATTCTCTAATGATACAGCGCCATAACTTTTGCTTTTGGCGAAATAAATTTGTATAAGCTAGTGAAAATCAATTCCAATTTCTTCATAAAAATTGGACATTTCAAACATTCGAGGGCAAGATGAAAGTTGTCAGCCTGGCAGATAAGAAATGCATAGAAAAATAGCATTATCACTCTATATGGTCTCCATGTAGTTCAGTGTACTATGGCCAACATTATTACAATGAATGGATTCCATTACTGTGAGACTTTAGTTGGTCTGTAATATATACATGTCTCCTATTACTTTATTCCATTCGAAATATTTTCCATTTGTAAATATCTTTTACTTGAAAGTACGTGGACATATGAGCCTGAAACATCAAGAAAATAGGTTGGATGATCCAAGAATTAATACTGCACATCCCACAAATTCTCCATTTTTAAGCTACCATCACAGAGATCAAATTATTTTTCTTGCTCTTCTGATGATTTTTCAGTTTTTGACACTTTTAATAGATTTCTCCCTTTTTTTGATGCAGGTTAACTGGCTTTCAACCACTATTGAGCTGTGCAAGTTCAATAAGAGTAGTGTAATATTTGATTTTGTGAATTATTACTAGTTAATCAATTCTCGTTTAGTGCACTTCGGCAGACTACATGCTACAGCTTTAAAAAGTAACTCCAGCTCTTTCACTGTTGAATTCCATTTAAAAACAAAAACAAACGCAAAGTGTTCCAACTGGAAATGAGCAGTACCGCACTTTGCATGGAGGCTCAGCTGGTGGCGAAATTATTAAGCTAAAAACTTCAAAGCTCTACATTGAATAGTGTTTCATTTCTAAGGTGCTGTGGAGGACCCTCGTCTCTATTAACACATTGGAGCAAACTATTAAATCATTCTATATATCACTGAGAACTTAGGAATTTTGATTTCAAATTTACACTTACTCAGCATTCAACAAATTTGGTATCTCTTTTTTCCAAGCTTTCTAAGATTTAACTTTTGATGTATGATATATGATACCCTTCTTCCTGATACACCTACAATCTAAGCTATTTGCTAGTTACTGGTACACTAATACCATATTGCTGCATATTCTCGATGGATTTATATACTGTTTCCCCACCCCATTTGTTAGTAGGCCTTCACATTAATTATTTTGAATTCAAACGCCCATTTATTCAGTGCTAAAAGTGAAGGAACCGACTGCTTGTAAACATTCAATAACTTTGGATGAAGATCCATAAGTAACGAAGCAACAAATCCAAAGTATTTTTCGATGACATTTCGAGAAATAGATGGTGGGAGAAATTTTTTTAACAATATAAATAAAATGACTTAAGAGATGGAGTGAAAAATGGATAATTATTATTTTTACACATTTCCGAAATTCACAAAAAAAAAAAAAAAAAAAAAAAATATCTCTCCACGAACCGGCAATTCTTCTTCAGCCTCCGGAATATTATCAGAAGTCATCCACATAACCCAAAAATTGCCCTCCTCAGGAAGTTTACTTCCTCTAGCACTTTTAAATATCTTCACTAAAGGTCAACATATGGATAACGATTGTAATTCTTTCATGTATGCTGATAATAATGACCAACACATATAATGTTCAGAGCGATCAAGGATGTTGGTAGGACAGATTGTGAGGATAAGAATGTTTATTTTATAATTTTCTAACTAAACTGTTTTCGTCTGAAGAAGTTGTTTGGGTGGAAGCTGATTCATAAGCCTTTTTGGCCCTCTGCATTATATCTGATGTGAAAGTCATTAGTCACCATGTGATGGCACCAGTGTATGGTGTGATGTGTATTTGCAAGGGGACATATGAAGCGATCTGAGAGCACAGAGGGGGTTATCTATTTACAGTAATGCTTATACATTGATAACTGAGTAGAGAGTACACAGTTATGAGCAATATTGAGAGAAGCAGGTAATGATGCTGTTGCTGGCAACGAGAATTTTAAGCTATAGTTAACAAATACTAGAAAAGCTTCCCTCTTCTCCTGACAGCAAAATTTCTTGTTAAACTAATTAACAGTTCGATGGAAAACTAGAACATCCTGGTAAATAAAAAGAAAGAATATGCTATACTGCTACTTTTTTAACAATACATGTAACAGTATTAAATGAATAAGGTGACCATTAACCTAATAAGAGCTCATTAAAGTAAACAGAAATAGAAAGATAGGGACAACTAGTTTAATAAGTTATCAGATCTCAAGGAAATTACAACAAGTAGAATGATCTCTTTTTTTTTGTAACTATTTTACGTCTCTTTTTAACATCGAGGTCTTTAGAGACGGGAAAGGATGGGGGCAAGGAATGGGAAGGAATTTGGCCATGGCCTTTTGAAGGAAGCATCCTGGCATTTGCCTGGAGTGATTTGGGGAAACCATGGAAAACCCAAATCTGGATGCCCGGACGGGGATTCGAACCGCCATCCTCCCGAATGCGAGGCGAGAACGCTAACCGTTACACCGCCCCGCCAGAATGATCTCAATCCAGTGACGGATAAACTAATTGTCTGAGATGGAGCAAACATTTGCTACTCCACCCCCACCCCCCTCCCCATCAAAAATCATTATCAAGATGGAAGTAAATGAAAATAATCAGAATAAGCTGGGGCGCCAACCTCAGTACCTCTGTACTTCAGATTTAGCACTGTGCTAGTCTGCAGCAGTGTGTGCCTGTTCTCAGAGGCATTAATCAAGTAACACTAAGAGAGTAAATGCTGTGCTTGACATAATATGCAAACTCATCAGAGAATTCTTGAGGCAGTGGTGGAGATACTGTTGACATTGCACCTGCAGATATAAGTTGGGAGGTAGCTACTAACACTGCAAGACCCAGAGTGGAAGCTTTTCAGACCTCAGAGCCACTGCAATACAACCCAAGGGAAAGACTCTGGGTCTAGAAAAAACAGAGTTAGACAAAACAGTGGTTGGATCAAGCAGAAACGTCTTGGTCTGAGCAGCGATGGCCCTTACACCACAGAACAGAAAAAACCATTTGAGAAACCATTAATTGTTGCAGAAACTTTCATTTTATGATGATACTTTTTTATATCGAGGCCATTAAAGGCAAGAAAGGACTGGGGCAAGGAACTGAAAGGAATACGACAATGGCATTTTTGAAAGAACCATCGAGGCATTAGCTTGGTATGATTTAGGTAAACCATCAAAATATGAATGGCCACATGGGAATTCGAACCTGGGAGAACAAAACAGATACCGCGTGTTCCTGTGGCAAGGCCCAATCGATGGTTTATTTGCTGTTTATATTAACAACCTGGAATTAACTAATCTCAATCATACTCCCTATATTCAGTGACAAAGCCAATAAATTTCAATTCATCGATCCAAAAAGAACACAAAAAATGCATTAAAAAGTTAAGCCTTCCTTCAATCTGCCAGTCCTATAACTTCCAACACTACTCTTGCAGTTTAAAACTTACACCTTTTACATTGATAATGACACCCATGCTTTCTATTAATACTACTGACAGTATCATCTCATAAGCTAGCCAGTTAAATACAAGTATCAAAGCAAATAATCAACAATGATTCACAAAAATAAGAGTAAATGCTTAAATATTGTTCTACATTTAATTTCAACCATTCTAACCTATTGCTATAGCACATTTTAATTTAGAATCAAAGGCATCCCACTTTCCCCTAATTCTATAAAATTAGAACAGATTTCTCCAACAATGAAAAGTGACTGATATAAAAAATATATTTTCCTTAGCAAGTATTGATTAATTTAATAGCATCTGTGAGTAAAATGGCATTTATTTTTTACTTGTCATATGTATGAAAAATTACTCATTTAACTAAGATTTAGTAAAAATTGGAAACCTTTTGCATTTGCATTGATTATTTATATTTTTTTCTACAATTTCCAACAAAGAAACTACAAATCAGATGTAAAAAGTGTTTTTAATTGCAAGAGAATATCAAACCTATTTACCCTACTCAAGCTTAATGTATCAAGTGGATTTCCAATTTAAATTTAGTGTATGAGATATTATTATGTTCTTCACCTCAGCTACAAATCAAAAAATCTAGAATTAACTATTGCTTGAAATAAAATAATATTATACGGTCATAGTTCTATATTCCTTTGTGTATGTCATCTTCTTCATCCATTACCCACCCAGCCATAGTAATGTCATGTGGCTTAAATAAATACTGCAGGTTTTTTACCAGCCACTTGTCCACCTCTTCACACCCTGCCATCTCTTAAGTAAATAGCAATAATGTGATTCCTATAACATCGTTCATTTTGGAAGTACTGTTCTGGCTATCTCTAATTATATAGAGTAGATGACAATATTTAATTTAAAAAATGAAGCAATTTGCTCATTTTTAGTAACTAGAAATTCACAGTTACATAATAGTAGAAGTAGTGATAAAATTTAAATTTTCATATAATAAATTTGTAAAAAACTCCCTTGTTGATAAATTTTAATCCCATATAGTCAATTATTAACACTCAACACTCTGAAAAAAAAAATACTTTCAATCCTAGTCTAGACAACTAGAACTTGACAATCAATAGTACTGAAACAGTGAATATACCAACATTCACACAGCTAGAAAACAAAATCTACTCCCTAATTAAGAAAAAACTCCTCTTCTATTTATCATGAGACTGTCTTTTACTTAGTGTCCCTTTTTCTGAAACTTCTTTAATTTGGTAAATTGTTGTTTAATATTACTTGTCAAGCCTAGGTAGCCACAGCTGCCGAGTTACGTTGAAATTATGCATCAAAGTAACTGGAATTCTGTTAATATAGATCACTTATTTACTTACTTACAGCTCAGTCAACTATAAAAATACCAGATGTAGGATCAAACTTCAACTTCTAAACTAATTAAATAGATAACTAAGCAGTTATGTATTGAGTATTAGCACAAAATTGGTGATAATAAGAACTAACTCAAATTAAACTTCAAAATAACTGAAGCATTAATACAAAATACTAAGGCATCATCTTACCTTCCTTGTAAAGTTCTGCTGGTATATTTATGAGACTGAAGTTTTGTATTATCATTAAATACTTTGGAGCAATTTGTACAAACATATAAGGGAGTTGAAAAAGCTGAGAGATGGGTGAACACGTGTTTCGTTAGGGAGCACCAAGAGAAAAAAGTGTCCGTACAGAATGCACAAGCAAGTTCAATTAATGAGGGCTCTTTTAATTTAATGTTATGGCTCTCTTCAAAATGGTGGCAAAACAACTTTGATTGATTTGTGAAAACCAGCCCACAGTATTGACAAATATGTAATGGTGCATTTACGCATAGGTTATGAGTAAAAACGTAACTTGTTAGCAAGTCTATTGAGGAGAAATACTGAAGACAGAGAGCACATGTATACTGTGACTGACTGTAAACAGGACTCTTGCTATAACTGGAATTATTGACTGCACTGGTATTGCTCCCATCACATTGCACTGAAACTGTTCTGCTAGCTTGTAACTTATCTGCCAAGCTAGATTTACTTACATCAGGACACAGAACAAAATTCCTTTCTTGAACTTCCACTTTTGACCTGTCAAAAAAGAAAGAAAGTTTTAATTGCCTTAGTGTAAATAATGAATGCAGAATTACATAGAGATCTATCACTACTGTAACAATAATGAAAGCAACAGAAATTCTATGATCAGTATGGAGATTACAAGACATATTTTCTTAACAGTTACTTACCAGTTGCTCATAATTGAACAAGTCTTAATTGTAATATGACATACAAGATATATCAGAAAAATATGCTAAGTATACTTACAAGAACCAGAGTGCCTTTTGACATAATATTATTTATTGATTAATGGAAACAGTTTATATTAGAAGCATTTTGCTTAACGAAAATTAAGAATCCAAATGGTTTACGGATGATAACTTAAAATTCATTTTCATGTCATAAGTTTATTGTTATCTAAGTTGTGTAGCTCTGGCTTAATGAAGTGTCTCTCCAAGAGAGAAGTATTGGTTTGAATTTTCAAAGTTACGAGTTTTCAACTTTTATTTTTAATTTTCCACATTTTATAAATTTTATTTATATATCAGTTTAAATTTTAATGATGATTAAAAAAGTTGTAGATTTTAAGGTTTCTGTTGCTTGAAAATTCTTTCCTTCATAAATTATTAATTTTTAAATATTTCTTCACTCCTGGTGCTTGAGTCCAATTTTATAAAAAGACCACAAAATAAGGTTTTCCATTCAATAAAAGATCCAAATACTTTATTTTTGTTGGGAGGGGATTCATTTTCAAAAATAAATTGCAAAGTCACTTTTTATTGATTCAGCACACAACTTTTCTATTTAAAAACATCACTCGCACCACTATTCATCACAAAATAGTTGAGACATAAATAAAACCAGTATTATGCATATTTTACAAATGAAACTTCATGACAATTGCATCTTTTTAATGTTTGGGAAACAGGTGTTATTAACCCTTTGACTGCTGTTGACAAGTATACTTGTCATGCTGCCTGCTGCCCCAGAGTGCTAATGACGAGTTTAGTCCAGTTTTCCCCTGAGCACTGTTGACGAGTTAAGTCGCACCTGCCTGCCGCTACCTGAGTGCCGCTACTTGAGTCGTACAGCGGACTTCATGCCCATTTCACTATAGCCTATCGCAGTTCTGGTCGCTAGCTTATCGTCCGAATGTTTGTCTGTTGGGAGCCTAGGCTTCGCTCTAAAGTTCACTATTCAATGGAAATTACATCAGTCTTCTTTGTGTCCTGTATTTTATAAAGAAAATAGCAAAACTTCGTGGGTGCATTGAGGAATAAATCATGGTGATTCTTACGAGGAGCGACACTGGGGATGAACTACTTGATTTTGATGGAAGTGATAGCTTTTCCACAGAATCAGGAAGGCTGAAGTCATAAAACCATACTCATCAGCAGGGGTGACAATGCAGTCTCATGTTTCAACAAGAGATGTTAGTTATTCTGAATCTGAAGAATCAGAAAGTAATAGTAGAAACGCTTACAAAGAAATTACTTAATTAGTGATAAATCTGACTGGAAAAAAAAAAAAGATTTTCGTTTCAGTTAGTCACGCATTTTATGATACTCTATCGGGTGATGTGTGTCGAATAGGGAATGTGCCAAGTATTCTGTCAGTTTTCATGTTATTTTTTTACAGAAGAACTGATGAAATATATAAAACCACTATGGAGAATATTCCAGAAACAGTGAATTCTCGAATATCAAAGTGGAAAGATATTGAATGTGATGAAATTTTTTGTTTCATAGCTATTTGTCTTCTGATAGATCGCGTGAAAAAAATTGAAAATTAACGAATTTTGGACCAGAGATATTCTTCTAAATACCGCAATTCCTTGGTGAAATTATGTCAGATACCGAATTTTGTTACTCTGGTGAGGTTTCGTGAGATTTCGCCAGGAAACCCCCCACCCCCATTTCACCTCACGTAATTAATGGACAGACAATGCACAGCTTTGAAATATTGAAAATATGTCGAGTACTTATGTGGAACAAATTTCATCAAAGAAATAAAATTACGTACAATCGGGTAATTACAGAGCGCAGCAAACATTCAGTCAACATCGAGATATTTTGGAATCTGCATCTACAAAGATACTCCGCAAGCCAAATTTTCGGTGTGTGGGGGAAGCTGCTTGTGCAATTATTATTTTCAGGTGTCTTTTTATATTCGTGAATAGCGCGAGGAAAAATATGATGCCTTTAACTTCTCTGTATGATTTCGAATATCTCTAATTTAACAGTCGTTGTATGAACACAGTATGTAATGTGTGGAATTAAAATATTTCTAGCATCTTCTTCGAATCTACTGCTCTTTAAATTTCAACAATAACACTCTGATACAGTAAGGAACATATAGATAATTTCAGTTGTTATAAACGGGTATTGCAGGAAAGAACAGTAAACTATTGAGGTAAATTTAAGAAACATGGCGCTTTCGACATAAGCTGCGAAAATCTAGTAAAAACTACAAACAAGATGTAATTATTAGTGACGAAAAATAGTGTTAATGATTGTTTGATTCTGCTAGAAATTTATTTGCAGAGAAACTATGTAGTGAGAGTATTTATTGTGTATCAGCCGTGAGAGGTAACACCAGGAATATTCAGCAGTGGGCGTGTGAGACAGCGCGGGCCACTCCGTCCCATGGAATAATCACTTAGCACAGGTAGCCAGCCTCAGCGCGGCAGGTAGACGATCCGCCGTCAGCAGTCAAAGGGTTAATATTTAATACAGTAGCTCCTTTATTCAGTTCATTTTCAGGCAAACAAGCCTATTCATTCATCTTTGAAAAATCTGGCCCACTTGAATAATAGTCAATAATAAATATATTTTTTTATAATTTCACATCATTACAAAGTTTGCTGCTGATCTTGAAATAAAAATGGTGTAGTCTACAGACTTTTAGTAAATATTTTAATTTTATGGTACAAACTTCATAATGATGGTTCATGTTACTTTCCAATGGCTGTCACAGAAAATATTATCGATATTTCCTAATGGTGTATCAACAGGAAAATAGTGTGTAATTTTATATTTACTGTCTTTTTAATAATAAAAAAGGAGTACTATTTGTCTGATATATACATTAAATATCTCATTTTCTCATAGCAATAATATTTAAGTATCATTTTCAGTTTGGATATAGTAAGAAAACTTGAATAATTTTTATTCAACTTCAGGGATCTTCCATACAGTGAATGGTTCAACCGACCTCAGAGGTGCTCAATAACGGATTCACTATCAGATACTCTGGTTTGTTCAATCCTTGGCAGAGTTATAAAATAATGAGGAGATTAAAGATCAAGCTTTCCTGCTGCAGTAGACAAAGTTATGTTAAAATACCACACATAGAGGGAGTGTTAACTTCCAAGAATATCTTTAGTATGTTAGTTAGCCAAGTAGCAGCTATAATTAGTTTGGGGCAGAAATAGTTTTCGCTATTGATGTTACTAAACAGTAGAGACTGGATCATATGCTTCTGCATATTAACTTCATTTTTACTGGTTATTGCATATTTTACCTAAAAACAAGAGATGACGCATATTTTCGATATTTGTTTGTAGCGTACGTAGTTCATAAAAAATCTTACAGCTGTGGCTGGCAAAACCTACAAGCAGCATAGCTCTTAGTCTGTGATGACTTACTGAAGAACTATCCAACGATCATTTGAAATGTAAATAAACTGATTTCATCAACAAAGAAAACTTTTCATTAAGACATGTTCTCACAAAATGCCTTAAAAAATTCCAAATGTGCCTTTACCTCTGGAACCAGTGATAGCTCAATGGCAATGTATGTTGAAGCTATACAGCTTTTACAATTGGACATTTTGAGGCCATTAAAGGTGTAGTAAACGACTTTGATAGTGGAGAGGCTATCGACAGTTTGTCAGTACAAGGAAACATTTAACAATTCTAGTATTAAAACCACCCCTTTTATAATCATTTGTATTTCCCACATACCTAAGAGTATTAACAAGCTTGAAACTCAAGGTTTGACATGTGACTGAATTTATTCAGTTAATTTAGTAAAATTCGCATTGCCATGGGTAAACTTATAGTGAAGTTTCAATATATTTTGAAAAATAAGCCAGGATATGAACGTTACTGCCAAATTGATAGTTTTAGTAATGGGATGGGTGAACTTTTTCCCAGAAACAATGACTAACACTGGCACCCAATTTCAAATACTGCGCAGTAACAACAGTGAATGTGGAATGGACCATATCAAATTATAAAATTATTCTAACAGATAGAAGAAACAACGTTACTATCGAATATTTGAGACAGTACCAGAATTGTTTACATTTACACAAAAAAGGGTTAAATAACAGTTAAGTCATGGAATTTATAAACATGTTATTCAACTACTTACTAACTGAATGCTGATTTTTAAATAAAAAATCTAATAATTAATATTTTTATATTATGTAATGTTGGATATTTTGACATTTATTTACACTTTTCATGAATATTTTAAACATTTTTCACGCATATTTTCATGTATATTTCTAGCTTTCTGTATTAGGCATATAATCTTGTCTCTAGCTAATCAGGCTTCCAAAGGCACAAGCAGGGGCCCAGTGATTATCCACTTTGTGACTGATGATATACTCAGACCACAAACTGTTGTACTAGGTTACCTAAACAGATCTCTAAACAGAAGCCTAATATCCTGCACCAAGCTGGACTAGCCGCTGGAGGTTCACTTGAATTCCTCACTATTATTATTAAACTACCTAAGATGTATTATATGCATGTAAATTCCTATTTCAAATTTTCACATGTTGATAATAATAATAATAGTATTAATATTCATAATATCAAAATCATTACATGCTGGCTTGTTTCAAAAAAAGACAATAACTATTAAATAGTAACTTAGTAAACCTGTAATGGTGATAAAAAGGCCTCTTTAGGGGATGGAAAAGAAATGAGTGACTGGATAAAAAAAATGTGCTTAAAACCTATATAGCCACCTTACTGATCTGCTGTGATTAAAGGTTAGTATAGTGGTAATGTGATATAATATAATGTGAACACAAAGTGCAAAAAAATATAACACAAGCAAACAAAAAGTAGCAGATGCTGCAGCAAAAAGAGTTGCTATAAAGTTACAAGCACTAAAAGGCTTGGTGGTACATTGGTTAAGGAGACTGAATAGAGAACAAATGGGCTCTTATTCATATCTCTATACAGTAGCGATTTTCAAAAGCCCTTAACCCAACCTTCTCCTCTGGCACTACAACAAAATATCCTATTGCTAAAGTAAGTGAAGTATGCCATAACACTTTGTGGTTGGGATTCCATGTTAAACTGTAGGTCCCCTGTGGCCAATATACTTAATAAGTTAGGTTAAGGTAACCATGACAGAGACATGCACAGCAAACTGAACCTCTGTTAATCAGTAGCAGAACCCTGCAGTGATAGTCTGGCCAATAATGTCATATAAAATTATTTTTATGGTACATTTATAATATAAGAAGTGTGAAAGAGAGATCCTATAATCAGAGTGCATGACTTGTATCCACAATATCATAGCAATGAAGTAAACAGATCAGATAGGATAGCCATTTACAAAAATAAAATCAGATTTCCTTTGTGAATCATTTATTAATATTAAGACAGTTCTGAGTTATCTGACTATTTTAGTGTAATCTATTTGCTTTTAACATTCACTCTGATTGACAGATTGAAATGAGGGCTATGATATGGAGGTAGGTGAGCCAGTACAACAGTAATCAATTGTGGGTTAATATCAATGATGGTGCAGGAAAAACTAAGTAAGATCATATCTTCTTTCTCTGGTTCCTGCTGTGGACATCTTGTTCAATCCCACCACTGAAGAAACTTATTATACTGTTAAAAACCTCACCAATAAATGATTTAGCAATTCACCTGAACCCATTATCCAAACTTCTATGTTGACCTAACAAACAAACTCTCTCACCGGATGAAGAGTCAGAGAGAAGTTACTTATCACCCAAACCCAGACCTTTAAATAACTAGCTAAAGTAAACTCAATAACCGATTAAAAGAGGCATCAGGGCCTTTCCAGTATAGCAGTGCCATCTGAACTCTGTAGATTGTGAGACCAGATATCTTAATTGCTGGTCATTTCCAGTAATACACACTACAATTTTCCAAACTGATTTTTTTTTATTAATAATTGGCTTCTTGCTACCAAATTATTTATTTCCTACAACATGATTCAATAGTACATTTGTTTCTTTCCTCCCCCCCGGTTCTTAATACATATAACTGTTATTTAAAAAAAATACTTATTCAGCATAGTAAATCATATGATGAATGTATATTCTGCGCTGAAATAAGCACAATATAGGAAACCTTACAATGTACAATATGTATTTCCAAATGAGGGATTTACTGATACAAAAAAAAAAAAAAAAATCTAATATGGGAAGCTGTGCAGCACTAACAGAAGCAAACATAAAAGTTTGTAGTATAAGAACTGGTAAGAGAACAGTCACTCCTCCTTACCACAAGAGGGCAAGTCCAAGCATGAACACTGATGGGTACATGACAAAACAATACAGCAAATCTGGTATACATCTGAAGAGTCACTGATAAGATGACAAGCAATCTTTCTTTGATAATCTGTGAAAGGCCCAACAGTAGATAATGAAATGATAAAATAATATGTGATACAATGACGTTAAAGCATATGACAACCTTCATCTCTGCTTTGTTAATGTAAAGATGCGAGGATGTTCTGTGATTCAGAATCCATGTAAAACTGTATGTCCTCTATGGCTGGTAGGATTACCAGGTTAGGTGACAATAAGAGAGGTGCATTGCACAGCAAGTAAGAAATATTGTCACCAGGTCTGAGACTAGACGAAATTATTATTAGGGAAAATCAGACCTCTTGATGTGAAGTCTGCAAAGAAGAGAAGAGAGAGACCCATAACAATAAACTAGAGAGACTCACTGGAGGAATTACTGGATAACAAGCTAGAGGGAGAAACAAAACAAGTGGTATCTTCCAGAGAGTTGTACTGGAGTGATGAGGAAGAGTTCTAATGATGACAGTGAGTACAATGATACACGGGAGGCTTCTGGACCAAATGGTATGTAGGTCTAGGTCTTCTAGAAGCTTCTGATAAAATTATTTCCTCATTTGTAAATAGTTCAGAATTAATAATGTTTGTTAAGGTAAATTTTTGAGTAAACTGTAAAACATTCTTGTTTTTCAAAAAGGCGGATAAAATGGATCTTTTTGTATCCAAACGATACTAGCCAGTTTGTTTATTAAATGTGCTTGAAAAGACCAAAGAAAAGGTGCAAAGCAAGAAACTCAAAAACCTCATGAGAATGAACCTAATCAACAGACATTCTAAATGGCCTGACCAATGTAGGATTCCACAAACTAACTGGTGGAAACTACTGAAAAAATTATAAAAAAAGGTTGTGGATATTTTTATGACCATCACAGGGGCATTTGAAATCTATATTAACCCACACCATTTTCTCATATGAGAGGGCTGCAACATCCTAGAAGCTGATTCTATACTTCCCGACACTGCTACTAATACAGAACTGCCTCCTTGAGATGCAATAACATGATCATCATAGAGCCTTTGGTCCCATGATAGCCACAATGCTGGTACTGTGCTCCACTACTCTGGGACTCAGGAATAGAAGCAAGTACGGAGTTACTTTAAAGAACACCAGAAAAGCTATAAGGTGAACAGGAATTACCAACAGTATGACACAAATTATTTAAGGAACTAAACAGAAAATATTTAGAAAAAATAAAATAGCACTGAAAAAATATATAATCAATAGTAATGTGAATTAATTTTTCACAGAAAATTTGAATTCATTATTAAATGCATTAACAAGTTGTTAAAGATCCTAAATGTTCCTTTTACATAGCTTCACTTGTAACTGAAAAAAATAGTGCAATAGTTGTTATGAGTAATATATAACACTACTAATATTGTGATCTTTAGTATTATCAGCCACTTATCATAACAAAAATGAAACACATATAAAATTCTCTTGGGTAACTATCTGAGCCACTCTCTAGATGGAATGTGGTGTTTCAGCAGTCATAGTCTCTGCTGCCTTGTCTAGTCACTTGGCAATGGTGGCACAGACGTGATCACTGAAACAATGTGTTTTACCAGTGGTCTCACTCGGCTAGTTACCCAAAGGAATTTTATCTCTATACAATCATATTTGAGTAAATTAAATTGGAATAATCTACATATCAGTTGGTAGCAGGCGCTGATCACATTTGTTAATAACATCAGTCACATGTCAAATAGTGAGGGTTTAATAACAACGAACTAGCTTACCTGTCTGAAACAGGCGTTGATCCAGAATTCTCTCCTTCAGTGTCCCCTAACACATTCTGAAAATAATAATAATAATAAAATTGAAAATTATGAACTACATGATACTCTCATATAAACTAAGGATGAAGAAATAAAAGTACTGAAGGTAATTTAAAAATCACAAGACACAAACTGTATCACTGAAAGGGCAATGTAATCATTTCATTTTTAAAAGAAACAATTATACATATATTCACAGGACCCTACTTATATGGTATCACCAGGTCTGGAACATCATTGCACATATTAATACTGCTAGTATACCATCATAAATTACTTCAGCTCGTAAATAATGGGAACTATAATAACTATGTCTTAAGGCAGAGTATGAGATGGCAGTGCTTAAGGATATAACATAATACATCACTGAAACCACAAAAGCTCTGAAGAGTTAACAGAAATTATTTCCATCATGAAATTGAAGCTATCCACATCTGTACACCTAGGTCTACAATAATATCCAAATTTCAGTAATTTACAAAACACAAGTTGTTGAAATATTTAATAATAATTTCATAGTCCTATAACCCATACCATATTTCTTGTGATATTCATTTCACTTCATATGCTTATCCTACCATTAAGCAGTTATTTAATTTTGAGCATATTTTAGTATGATAGGAATATCCGGGTAATATCAAGATGGGGATACCACTGCGACCTTGCATAGTAGACACACAGATCACGTGGTATATATATGACATCGTTGTGACATATGGTCCAGGCTACATTACAACATAAACTCAATGACTGTTGATGAAATCATATTTTACAAATATGCGTTTTGGTTGTAATGCAGCCTGGACCAAAGTGAAACGTAACCATAACACACGATATTGCAGATATCCAATTTTCAGATCATATATATAGCTGTTACAGTGTTGGTACGTCCAGACTGAATACGTCACAATGATGTCATATACCCCACGTGATCTGTGTGTTTACTACACGAGGCCGTAGCGGTATCCCCATCTTGATATTACACGAATATCCCTCAAAGAGAAACATATATCTTCCTACTGCTACACATATAAATAATTCAACAGGAAACTTGTGCTGGCACTTTTTATCAAATATACTAAGTTACTCAGATACTCATTAAGGTGAAAACAGTTCACTGACTATGGGCAAGCTAATTAATTTATTAATCCTTATCCGCGGTTTCACACAATCGTCTGCCTTCTACTGCCATTCTGTTCATAAATATATATCTAATTAATGGCATCTATACTGTCATCTTAAACGACATCTAACTGTAATTATAACTAGAATACAACTGTCAAACAACCACAAATTGTAACCTCAATAGCTTCCGTTATTAGTCAGTTAACATCAAATAAACAAAAAAAAACGGCTAGATGGAAATCACAGTACAAATCGTAAAAAGTTAATTAAGTTCCTGTGATCAATTTCAGTGTCTGTAACTACGATCACAAAAATGAATGCGTTATGCAACAGCAGAACAAAACACACTTTGTTTAATAAGTCAAAATGCAAACGTTTCCAAATCAATTTAATATAGTTATTAACTTATGGTTTAAGAGCAATTTGAAGTGGACAAAAAAGTCTTCAATTCATTCATAGTTTCTGTAAAGAATTTGGCTCACACGTATTAATTGAACCAACACGTAATACTTAAACGTTTAATCATACAACTCGAGCACATGGATAAGTAAAATAAACTTCTGAGAAATTTCACATCAGCAGCACAAACAAAAACAAAGTTTTCAGAACTATCCATGTTGTTGTCGGGCAATATAATCAGCACTGCAGGAACGGTACGACTTCACAAATACATAAAAAAATTAACAAACCCACCTCTTCCTTGATATATACAGCATGTATTGGCCCCATATCGCCTCCACCTGTAGCTTTGGAAGGTAATACACAATATTACATCTGCTGCAACCAATGCACAACAAACACAGCTGATAGTTATCAGCGATGCTGTCAGCTCCAGAGAATACAATCCATACCAGTTTCTACTAAACACAGGAATAAGCTAAATTTAAAACTAGTAAATATTCTATCATTCCGGCCGGACTACAAAAATTTTACGAATAATCTAAAAGAGACCTACATTTTGAGTGTCAAATACAAGTGTTGGAGAGGGAGAAAAAACGGATGCTAGATTTGTTTCTGGAAATTATCGCAGAATGCAATCAGTGACAGATATGATAAAAGAGCTGGAATGGGATTCATTCCTAGACAGGAGGAAGGTTAAGAGGGTCATGGGAGTGTACAAGGCGATGAGGCATGGAAAGATATTGGTGTAGGTATGAAAAGTAGTGCATGGAAGAGAAAAGAAGTCAATGACTGCAAGCTGGCGCTCGATTTCAGGCACAAGGGTGTAGGAAGATTCTCTTTTTTTTCGGTTAGGGTGTCAGGGATTGGAATAAGTAAACAAGGGAAATGATAAATAATTTGCCATAAACGTTGAAAGAATTTAAAGTTAAAATCTGTAAAGGGCATATGGGTGGGTGAAGGAAATGGAGAAGATGGATGTTTAGGGAAATTGCCAACGTAGCATGCGCTCCATTGCAATTTAATTAAATATAATTAATTTATTATTTTTTAAGTCAGCCGTTGTTATAAAAACGTGGATAAAACTGCTGTCTTGCGATATAACAAATGAAGCATTACATCTCAAAATGTTTGTTCACATCTTTTCTTTCTTCACAATAAAATAATATGAAAAATAAAAGGTATAAAGTATTTATGATTATTAATTGCGGTGAAGCCAATAGCAATAACGCTGCCTACTATTTTAGTTTTACTAGAGTATGAATTTTAAACCATTTTTTATTCCTTAAAATTGATTATTCAGATCCTCGATTTCCAAACCTAAAATATTTGCACTTTCTTTAAAGAAATAAATTGCCAGCTTGTGATCATGGCCACTTTCCCCTTACATGTACCTTTACTAATCATGATTGTTCTACCAAAATCAAGCCAGGCCTCATTTCCAGTATATGCCCTATACAGGATGTTAAAAATATGTAAAATATTTTAGGAGGTAATAGTATGATGGCTAAGTGAACATTAAATGATTGTAAATGCACAGAAGAGTCAGATTAAGGGTAAACAGATAAAAAAAATTCTTCAGTTAATGAAGGGTTTTTGAAACAGTTCTTACCACCTTCCTAATGTGCCATACCCTGTTGAGCTTATCATTAAATGTTATGCCGAGGTATTTACACTTCTAGTCTTCGATAAGTAGTTTCAGATTGGGTTTCTACGCTAGACGGTTTTGGACGTATTATAAAAAGACGTTGTATAAGTCATCCTAGCTTTCTAAACGATTATTAGCCTTCCATTTGGGTCAGTGTCGCTTTTAATGTGTTCCAATGAATAAGATCAAAATTACTACATTATGGTTGATTCGCTGTTGTAGATAGGTAATTGTATACTACCAATCACAGAAGAGAGGGAGCAGAATTTCTTGAAAACTCTAGAAAAGAGAAAATAATTTTTGAATTGTTTTCACATGTAAGTGGTTTCCATTGTCCAATTACATGACCGGCTTTATGTTTTAAATTTATTACCAAAGTAAATTTAAATTTTCCGATTTGACATCTTAATTTATAAACACTTAGCGTTAAACACTAAGGAGCTGGAGCTAAAATAAAATTTTATAAAATATATGAACATTAAGTGAGAATTAACTTGCAAATTTGTTGATTTTAATCTCCAGGTTTATGTAAAGTTCTGTTTCGCATTATGGAGGACACGGGCAGTGGCGGATCCAGGATTTTGGTTTGGGGGGAGATAGGATTTGGTTTGGGGGGTTGCTTGACTCGGGCGAGGAGGGGGTGCCGACAGAAATCTCATTATTCCAGACTGGTGCCCTCATACAAACAGTAGAGCAAAAAAAACATCCCCAAAATCCGTGTCGTCGGGGGTGACCTTTCTGGGGGGGGGGCCTTCAGCCCCCTAGCCCCCCCCCTGGATCCGCCACTGGACACGGGTCAGAATCCTCGTCCAGCCATCAGATGTCGGCTTTCAATGGTTTTCTGAAACCATTTCAGTCTATAAGCGGGATGGTTTCATAGAAAGGATATGCAAGAATTCCTTACCATTCCTGGACCCCAGTACTTTGTTGCTTCAATGAGGGGTAAAAACACAAGGGAAAAAACTTATTAATCACGTCACTGCAGCACTTACGCCGTACTTGATCGTTAGCTCTGCTACGACGTCGCGTGTGGCAGCCTGCATTTGGTCGCGTTGGTAGCTGACTCCACACAAAGTCGCAGGGTCAGTGGAAAACCAAACACTGCTTCACGACACTCGAGGTGAGTGGAAGTACTTTAGTTAACGGTACATCCAAACCCGCCGCGTTTGAATGCGAGCTACCCCACGGAAACTCCAGCGCCGCAGAGCATCGCCTCTCGCGTGCAATCTATCAGTTCCAATCTAACTTACTGTAGACAGCGGCTAATCGCCCACTGGAACGCAACGCAATGTGAACGACAGCAGGTTAAATAAATCAGCAATAATCCAGGATAACTAAAAAATGTTCTTGCATTTCTTACAATGCTGACTGCATCTATTTGCAGCATTTATTGTAATTGATATCGGGGGAAATTCTCTAGTTCCTGAGCTAATGACATTTTTTGAGACAGCTCAGGATGTCATAAATAGTCAACTTCCAAAAACATGAAGTCTTTAATTCCCTGCAAAAAAAAAAAAAAAAAAATAAATAAAAAACAGACTACAAGCGTGAGACATTCAAGAATGCAAATAAAACCCTTAGGGGACATAAATGCAAGAATCCTCTCACACTGCTTTACTTCACACAAAATTACTAGCGACTATGAAATAGGTAAAATATATCTGAATTACATAAAAAAAAGACGTATGGATATGTTTTTCACTGGATGTTGTGATTTTCGACGTTTCCCAGCCTGCCTGTGTTGAGCTGATGGTGGATCTTATGCCTTAAGGGTGTGCGATGCCACGTGATACAGTGGCGGATCTACGAATTTTTTGAGACGCGGAAAAATTTTAGATTGCCCCTTGATACATGAAATAGCCTTCTGGGGCAGTATAAGCTATTCTTCGATTTTTCCGCCCCCCTAACTATTCGTCTATGTCTAGGTCATTAGAGGTGGGATGGGACTGGAGACAAGGAACGCTAAGGGATTAGGACATGGCCTATTGAAGGAAGCATCTCGGCATTTGTCTGTAGTGATTTGGGGTAACAATGGAAAACCCAAATCTAAATGCACAGACGGGGATTCGAACCGGCGTCCTCCAGAATGAGAGGCCAGAGCGTTAACCGCTCACCCACCACTCTCAGTCCCCTGAATATAAACGGTCGAGGTAGCAGACCTAAAACGGTGATCTCCGCCACGAGAATATCCCATTTACTCCGCCTTCAAACATGTCTTTGCCACATCCCGAAGATGCCAACACTCCTCAGATCCGGCACTGACGTCATACAATGTGGCACGGCCCTACTGCATTATAGCGGTCTGCGTAGAATACTTACATGTCTTCTCCTCTACAAATACATCTGTTTTCCACAGTAAATCGAGATTAGACGTCTACAAAACAGCCGAACATTACTTGGCTAACACGGAAAACCTTTAGCTACATACTAACCTTAAAGAAAATATTGATACATACTGATTAGATATCAGTAGGTATCACTGTGGTCACTGGTTTTGAGTAGTTCCCACTTTTTAGCTTGCAACAGCATAGCACCGTGGAATAACACCATGCATATATATACGGATGAATCTAAAACTGCCCCAGGAGGTAACGTAGGATGTGCCTTTTCTGTCCCTGCACCAAGTATCAAGGAATGTATAAACATCCATCAACTACATCTATGTACAGTGCGGAAGCATTAGCTATTTTAGAGGCAGTCAAGTATTGACCAACACTAACAGAGACGAAGTTTCTCACCATCTCAGATTCTAAGAGCCTGTTGAACTCTATTCTTGGAGCAAGAGAACTAATCAGATTATATTAAATATAGTTCAACAGGTAGTAGAATGCTCAAGAAGAAACAGAGCAATCAATTTCCTCTGGGTGAAGGCGCATGCAGGGGTGGTCTTTAACGAAAAAGTAGATGAGTTTGCAAAGAAAGCAGCTATAATAGGTGTCGCCCTAAGAACACGGTTACCGTATACGGACTATCTACCACAAATAAAAATCAAGGCAATGAACAAATGACAGAGTGAATGGGATATCAGTAAAAAAACAAGTGGACAATACTATGGCAATATCCAGCCCCGAATTCCTAGACGTCCCTCGTTTTCCAGCTCCTTGGAACCTAGAGGGGTTATCGCCACGAAAATTAGAATAAGTTTTAATCATGGTATATTCGCACAGCACCTACATCGTCTAACCATCATAAATTCAGATATCAGTGAATATTTCAATTCGAAAGTAGGTGATACAAACCATATATTTTTTGCTTGTCCAGGATATAAAGCCCACAGACCTAAATTCTTGAAAGATCTAAACAACTTTGGTATAACCATTCTAACAAGTACCGGTATTTCTTGTCTTTTGCATGGCAACAATGTGATTATATATAAATTGTTAGCCAGTTTTATAAAAGCAACAAACATTAAGATTTGGGCAAATAAGTCCTTTTTATCATGTTTTAATCCCTGTATATAAATAATCATTTAATGTGTATATAAAAATCTCCTTTATATTTTAATTATACTGTAATTATTGTTTGTGCAGGGAGAGCCTTGTACCCTCCACTGTTGGTACAGAGTCCTCTATTTACTTGTTTTACTAATCCTTGATTTTTGTAAACATGCATGTATTTTTTTGAGAAATATTCCAGCTGATGTTAAATTACTAGTTTATTATAATTATCCTGTAAATTTGTTTATCTGTACAATGCTTTACTCATTTGTACCAAGCCAATTACCTATAAAAATAGCTGATGGCTGTATAGTGCCATTTCGCCAAATAAAATAAAATAAATAATAACACCATATCAGCTTCACCTGACCTGGCTGAAGTATATACCGGACTTGTATTTCGCGCTATAGGTTCACTGTACAAAATTGGAAGTTCCGTTATTTTAAAGGAAGTAATAAAGACTGCGTAATAAACAGTGAAAGGTCATCACACCGTGGCCTCATCAGTTTTGCAAGAGGAACTAGTTACTTTTATCACTTTGTGAGTTTGCAAAATTATAAGAAATCTGTAACAGGACCTAGGTAATAGGTAACAGGATTTAATTTTTGTTGAGAATCATATATAAATTTTGTCTTTAGATGTTGCGAGTTATAAGTTGCTTCAGAGCTAGCTACATGCAGGCAGCGGAAGTAGATTGAGATAACAGTTGGCGTAATGACGCCTACTAGTCAGCATTTTGCACTCGACCAAGCGACGCTCCCCAGCGACAAAACAGTGCTACGCGCCGCGTTCGTACTTCAGTAACGATGTGATCCGCTGTTACAGGTAAGGCGCGCGATTCCCCAGTTTGGTCTCAAAAATAGTTTTTTTTCTCTCTCTAAAGTATTCAGTATTTGTCGTAGTTATTTCTAAAGTGTTCGGTTTGAATCCAAGATAATAACTTTGTCCAAAGTAGCTATAAACGTTCCTCTGTATAACTTTGTTAGGTTGACTAAGCCTCCCCGTTGTATTTGTCGGTGAATTTGGTCGCCAGTAATAAGCTTTAGTTGCCGTTGTTATTGTGTATTTGTGATAGAGTTTGGAGTACTTATCTGTTGTTGCTTGATAAGTAATATGTGATTGAGTATAGGCAGCATTCATGAGGAGTAAAGTCAGTAAATATATGACAACCATTCGAGCAGTCAAATTCAAGTTATTAATGCAAAGACGTGTCAGATTTCCTCGACTGTTTCATGTTAGTTGGGGATTGGTTTAAATGTAGTTAGTTTTTTATTTTAAATGGGTTGTAACATAATTTACCAGTGTTTACGGCTCATTTTTAACATCATAGACTAAAAGAATCGACGACCCCACAATCTCCTATTGTATTTACAGATTAAGATTGCTTGCTTAATATTTCTTCTATCAGAAGTCTGCTTAAAGAACAGTGGTATTTGAATATGCTCCTTGAGGTAAGTAACATTAATGTTATGTTGACTGTGTGTATGTTTGAATGAAGCTTTAATGCAGTTTTGGTAATTTCTGCATAGTAAAATAATTGCCTGGTTTCAGAAAAGACTTGAATTCATAGAAATGTTATCTTCAGCTCGCTACCACTCACCACATCCTATTACAAAGTGTTGTCATAACTTGGATAAAATATGATGTAAATAATAGTAAAGCCCTCACCCAATTACAAATATTTTTCTCACTTCACACTTCGTTAACATCTAGGAAATTGGAAGAGGAAAGAGGGAAGGAATTAGGCCACTTCCGTTTTTGAAGGAACAATCTTTATTTTCACCTGGAATAGGCCAGAGCGTTACCACTTGCACACCACGCTAGGTAGGTACTTTTGTTTAATTTGAAAGGAGATAAAATTGCTTGAAGTCAGATTTCTGCGAGCAGACACCGCATGACTATATAAGAGATTATTACAATTATTTTGCGTTCACTCATTGCTAGAAAAAAATCCTGAACTTCATTTTTGTTAATTTTGAAGTAGTAGGCCGAGAGTCTAAAACGGTTTTTCTATTTCATATCTTTTTTTTTTTCAGCTGATCAGAGCCATTGCCCGACAATATTGCTTCCGGTCTGCGGCCAGATTCCGTTTCTCGCTGTGATTACATTCCACGCGTTTGTCAGTGGTTAAAAGATTCAGTCCCTCACTGAATGAGTTTGACAGGAGACAGCTAGCATGGGGGGTTAGTGTGCTGAATGGAAAAGCCGAATTCTGTGACAGGCCTTCATTAATGAGCAGAAACAATATTTTCATTCAGTTTCAGTTAGTTTCAATCGTAAAATTTATACAAAATAGGTGGAAAAATTTATAACTTCAAAATTTCCGATTTTGAATTTAATTCGTAAATTAACTTGGACAGCCAGATTAAGGCCGCCACACACGAACGAGCCAACAGGTCAAATATCCTCGCGCCGATACAAAACTCGTCGTGTGTGGGGCAGCGCGGACGGACTGGCGTGGCTCGGCTGGCCCTGGTGGATTTTTGCCGAGTCCAAAATCCACCGCGCCGAGCCAGGTAGCCGAGGGTCTGGTAGACTATCCCCACCACGACTTGAGTGGGATAACCCGTGCAACGAAAAGTGGACACTAATTTGTAGACACTTTTGTCTTAAATATCTCAGCTTTCCGACTTCACATCAAAATGAAACTTGCCTTATTTTATTCGCTTGGACCACGGACTGTACATTAAGCGAAACCCGGTCAAAGTGTGACAAATATTTTTTTTCTTTAATCCTGTTCATAATTTTCACATAGACACAAATTAAAATAATACAGCTCATTTCTTTCCTGTAGCGCGTTAATAGTACCCGAAATCATTTTTTTAAGAAAGTCTCATATGTGCAGACTTTCCCGTTTATAGTTTTATTGTATCTATAGATCAAACCCAATAGTTAGTTTAGAACGACTAATAAATTCATAGAAACTCATCTGTTTGTCGTTTTCACCCTAGTCGTTTCATTCTTGTACACAGAGATTTTTTTAAAAAAATCAGTATTAATAGTGAATTACTGCAATGCCAAAAACAATTCTGAAAGATCGAAAATATAAGCTTTGGCTGCGGCTTCAAATAAAGATTACGAAGTTTTTATCTCACGGAGATAGGTTTGATTTGGAAGGGTTTAAGTCACAATGGTGTAGGTCAGTCACATTTTTAATAAAGAAAAGACACCGAAACCAGATGTAGATAAATCAATCTCTCAATCTGTTAGTAAAAAAGATTTTCTTTCAGCTTCCAACAGGAGGAACTGGAAATTCAACTGCTGAACATAATACGTGCTTTGTTTATCAGCAAAGTGGTATAAGTCAGACTTAAATCATTGTGTTTGTAAACGCATCCTGCATGCTCACTGTGTAAACGTATCCTACATGCTAACTTATAGCGCACTTCCGAATAGGATTTCTAAAGACATAATTGATTCTAAAGAAACAATTCAACATCTTCTTTCTTATAATTCAAGATACATTACGCAATCTCACTATATATCAGTTTTGGCTATAAATACACCGGTGTAAGTCATACACCCTAGTATGTTCGTTCGTTTTTTTAATAAACAATAGTTTCAGTCATTTTTGTCAGCAGTAAAATGTAACCAGTTTATAGACTTTATTCAATTATAACCTTGGTGTTAAATTTCATTCCAGGTGACATCACTAAAACGAATATATTACAACATCTATGTTCCAGAATTTATTACAGTATCTTTTACAGTATGTTAATTTCTATAAAGGAAGGAAAATTGACTTACAGCACCGTATTTTGTAATTTATAAGTTCTTGCTCATTTTCATGGTTTATAACAATTGTTTTTAAGAATTCATTTAAGAAGCATTTAATTTTGTCCCTGTAAAATAAAATTAAAAGCGAAAAAAATAGTTTTAAATGACTGCTGATTTTTTAAAAAAACTTTCCATAACCTAGCGAAAAAAAGGCATTCGATCTGTGCGATCATTTAGCCAGGTCCAGTTTATATTGTACTAAATATTGTATCAGGCTTCTATCACGTAATTTGGGGACACATTTTTTAAGACAAAACAACAGTAAAATAAAATCAAACAAGCCCCAGGGCGGACTCGAACGGGTGACCCTTAAAATGCCGGGCCATCGTGCTAGCCCCTACACTGCCATAGCCGGACTGGCGAAATTTGTAGGCACGCACTGGCCTCGCTTGGCGCGGCTCTGTCGTGTGTGACCCCCTGGTTTGGACCGAGTCTAAATGGAATGGTGCGAAATGGCCTGGCGCCAGATGGACTGCTCGTGTGTGGCGGCCTTTACTTTCTCATATGGACACAAACAACAAGGTGGGGGGTGGCGGTCCGCACAACGGAACAGCCGCAATCTCGCCGCAGCCTGGTACAGAAGCGCAAGGGTTATCTTAGGCGAGGCGCAAATTGAGACGCGTTTGGCGCATGTGAGGTGACGAAACACAGTGCGCTTTTTTGTACACTACAGAATCAAATACAACAGGGCACATTGGGAACACGACGCTGTGCGGCGCGACTCGCGTCTGCTCACAGTCGTGTGGCGCTGTGGTCGAGGCAGTTTCTCGCATGACGTGTGTGAATGGCTGGTGTTATTAATCCTCTAATCTGTTTTTTTTTTTTTTTAATTTGATAGAGGCAGTGATGTATCATAAAGAGATTTATTATACAAAAAAAATGTAAATTGTATTAAGACAAAACTGAAGAATCGGACTTGGGGTGTCACCACTAATAACTGTAATATGAAGGACGATTAGTATTACCCATATTTCCAAAAATAGACATTTCACAATTATTCGTAATATATACCGTAGATACTAAGGAGAGGATTTTCCTAATTAGTATATCAAAAAGTAACATTCGCTCTAACATGACTCCATATATTCTATAGAATGTAAAACTTACACAAATGAAGCGTGGTATGTTGTCAATAATTTCCAATCATAACGCATTGACCTTGCCACGGAACTGCTCCTCAATTGTGGAAATACTCAGTGAAATTCTTCATCAGTTTGAAAACAGCTGATGAAGTTTCTTGTTCATGCAGTGACTGAGTTTGCTCCAACAGTCTGGTATCGTTCACATCTTCTGCTACCACCACTAACTTGAAGACCATCAGACATGTTGAGGACAGATTTCGGTCTCCCGAGTACATGTTGAAAGAATTTATTCCATATGTCTGTGTTACAATCAGGTCTTCACAATGAGCCCTAGTTATAAAAAAAATTGTTCCCTCCATATCATATACTTTGCTGTGGTGTAAGTGGAAAGGAACCTGCTTCTCGTTTTGCGAACCCGGGTTCAAATCACCATATGGCCAATTATTTTTCTTTCTTTTTTTATATTAAAAATTCATTGAGTATTGATTTTATTTCATTTAAAATTCATTTACATATTTTTATTATGCATAATGACGTTTAAAACAAAATGTTTCATAATATGGAGTCTAAATTTTTTTTTAGAAAATCATTATTTTATTGTTAATTGTTAATCATTTTATTTTTTCGTATTTTCTAATGAAATAATTATGTTTCATCTTCATCTTTTCTATACTAGTATCTGTACAATTAATATTTTAAAGTAAGCGTAGTAAGTAGTTGTTCAAAATGAGAGATGATTTTACAATATCTTATCTTATACTATCAAATGGTCTCCTGAACACAAGAAACCAAGAAGACAGTATACCAAAGGCGCATTCCATAGTTTGTCGAGCTCTAAAACTTCAGGCGTTAAATATTTTATGTTCATAATTTCCAGTTACATACCTCCTTGTATGTGATCCCATAATATTTCTTGTTAAAAGGAAAAACCTTGTTTCCCAACAAAACTGCGGTATTGACTTAGCAATCGTAGGTATACTTTCAGGAAACAGTAGTGCAATATGTGTTTCATTATTTTGATGGCCGATGCACTACTAGCAAATTCATTTCCATTGATGAATCTGCCCATCGCTCCAATATCAACTGTGATGAATTTTTAATCCGCATCCGCTTTTCCTTTTAGACAAAATATACTCATTAGGTTATTTAAATTTCCTATTCAGCTAAGAATAAATCAAAACTCCATGCTGGGCATCATCTGATTCTAATGACAAATGTTAGTAATAATAACAAATGTTTTCTTCGCATGTCGCGTATTTTCAGATGGGAGTGGTACGCACTCCACTCGGAAACTGCGTCTCACTATGCGGACCACCACGCTACGCGCGTCTCACGCGCGCGTCAGGCCGCACGTGTCACATGTCACACGCTCCATACGCGTCTCAAATTACGCCTTGCCTAGTACCAATCACTGCCGTCCAGAGGATACACATATTAACTAAAATAGAAATAGCTCGGTTAAATATTCAGTTTCATTGTTTAAACTTTAATTTGGTATTTAGTCTCGACCTCCTCTAAGTAACAAACTTGAGAAAAATTTTCCGCATTATAATTGTTCGGCCTACATTTTATTTGTTGAAAAAACGATTTTAAAAAAAAAATCTTAAAATTCATTATTTTTCTGTGGATCACAGTTATGTACCCCACTGTAATACATCCGCCATATTTTTCCTCCCGACAATCTCCATAAACCTATTTATCTGGGGGGCAGTGACGTTTGGATACCGATCGTCAGTCAGAGAAGTTTAAATTTTTCAGACACCTCTAAAGGTGCGTTTACACGCTAAAGCCATTTGCGCAAATTGGCTTGCGCAAGCCAGTTTGCGCAAGTAAATCGTTGCTTGTGAACGCAGTCATGACGTTTGCGCAAGCCAAAAAGTTTGGCTAGAGTAAAAAATGTCCCGACAGAAAATTGGCTTGAGGCTGGAGTGTTGGTATGAGCGTCTAAACACTGCTCAATTCTCAGCTCCAACTTGGCGCATGCGCATGGGTGAGGGTGACGTTCGACCATTAGCAGTTATCTACTCAGTAATCTTATTCACTTATTTTTTTATTTAGTCATACAGTTTGTGTTCATTGTCGTTGAGTTTGTTTATTGTATTATGTCCAATAATAATTTCTTGCTGAATTTATTGAACAGTATCAGTAGTTTCCATGTTGGTTGAAAGTTAAGAGTAGGGTTGAAAAAAAATCACTTTTTTCATAAAAATAAAAATTAATTAAAAAAATGAGAATAATCACAATTTTTTCACTTTTTTTAAAACACCATAATTCAACTATTATATGTGCAAGATGCAACGCATATGTAGGCAGAAGAGGAAAGGAGATTCCCCTGTCTTCGTTTTGTCAGCTGACGCCTAAAAAACTTGTTTATACGAATTATTGCGAAGTATTTCTGTTTGATAGTATACGAGTACACACATCCAGAAAGCCACATACATCTGAATATCTTACTAAACTAGCTGTCGCTTTAATAGTGCATGTGAAATCTAAGTACAATGGCAGGGTTATCAAGTTTAGTAATAGATAACGCTTCAAATATGGCCAAAATAAGAAGAGACATTAAAAATGAAAATACTATAACATATGGTTGTTCAGGACTTTTCTGAATTTACAATCAAAGGATTTGGAATTGGAAATGGCCAATACAAAGGAGGATGTTGTTCAAATTATCAAATATTTCAGCAACATTCATGTTTTTTTTTTTTTTTTTTTTTTTTTTTTTTTTTTTTTTTTTTTTTTGTCGTCAGTCTTTCGACTGGTTCTATGCAATCCTCCATCCCTTCCTATCCTGTGCTAACCTCTTCATTTCCACATACCCCTTAAAGCCCACGTCCTCAATTATCTGTTTCATATATTCTAATCTCTGTCTCCCTCTACAGTTCTTACCTTTGACTATTCCCTTCGCTAACAAATTAACCAGTCCAGCATGTCTCAAAATATGACCTACCAGCCTGTCTCTGCTTTCTGCAAGCTTCTTCCATAAACTTCTTTTCTCACCCATCATTTCCAAAAATTGTTTACTTTGACTGTCCACTTAATTTTCAGCATTCTTCTGTAGCACCACATTTCAAATGTTTCAATTTTCTTTCTTTCCGGTATTCCTAAAGTCTATGTTTCGCTACCATAAAGTGCTGTGCTCCACGCAAAGAGTTAAAATAGGTCTTTCTAATTCTGAGATCAATATTTGAAACTAGGTTTCTCTTTTTCATGAAGGCTTTTTTTGCTAGTGCTATTCTGCTTTTAACGTCATTTCTGCTTCGGCCATCGGTTGTAATGTTGCTGCCCAAGTAACAGAACTCACTTAGGCCTACTTCTCCTACTATATCCGATCATATTTTTATTTTTAATCTACTAATATTGGTATCATTTCTGCTACATTTCATCACTTTTATGTTGCTTTGATTTATGCTGTAAATTGTTTAAAAGAGAAGATGGTAAAGCTTTTGAATTACCGCAAAACATTTGTTGGAACAGACTTACTGACTGTTGAAAATAGAACTCAATATTAGGTTTGAGGTTTACTGCTAATATTTATAAAATTAAAGTCACAATAGGCTATTTGACAATTTTTTGAAAATGGTTTCAAATAGTTTATTGGTACATATTATTTACCAGGTACGATTAATTTTTTGACAAAAGTGCTTATTTTATATAAAAATTCAACGTTAAAATTTAGAGAATTTGAAAGCTCACCAAAACGCTCCTTTGCTGTCTGGCGCAAGCCAACAACACTCGTGACGTCACGTGCCAGCAAGCCCTCACTCTACGTAAGTAACGTCTGGTTTGTTTCTCTGAATTTGTGTATAAATTGTTGGGAATGTGGTTTATAAATAGTGTGTAGTATATCTATCTACAATTACAACAATAAAAACTCTCCAAACAAACGTAAGTATTCCCGCATAAGCTGGAACAGGAAAAAAGCAACTTGCTCGTAGAAACTCAGACGACATCATTTTCTGTAAATATCATTTGCATCATAATAGTTTTGAGATAATGTAGTACACTGCTTAAGGCGAATATCAGTAAGGTTAAGGTTCTTATGTTCGATCCACGCTTTAGAAAATGTTTTGTAATTGGTGGGTATTTTCTTTAGATACTAGTTTTGTTGGCAGCGCCGCATGTTCTTTTTTCTAAAATCCACCAAAACATTAATTTTTTCAATTGTTTCACAAATTTTTGGATAGCAAGTGTATTATAAACATTTGAAATATAACATAAACGTCTTGAAAACTGAAACTGGACGTTACTTGAACACATATTGATTTTTTTTTTTTTAAACGAACTTTACTTGCGTATTAAAATAAACACCGCATAAATAGAGGCATTTATGTCAGAAAGGCAATATGCAGTTGTATCATCACGCAAAAATTCCAACAAAAGGTATTTAAAGGCGTTCCGAAATTGTTGCGAGATTAGCGTGAAATGTTAGCACTTGAATTTTTTGCAATGATAATGTATCTCTGGTATGTTTCAAAATTAAAAGCGGAAGGTTATCTTTCTATAAAAGATTTCTTGTATGACAGAAATTTATGTTCCGAACGTTTGCATGACGTTTTATGATTTCTTCGAATAGAAACATGATTTTTTAAAGCAACAAACAGCAAACAAAAACGAAAAATAAAATAAAAATGTACACACGAAAAAATATTATTCTAATGAAGGTTCGAACAGAGGACCTTCAAATTCCTATATCACTCTTTAACCCTGCAGCTACCTGGACAACATGGCATCGTTACTTATCTTCTCGTTAATAGTGAACACTGAAACACCACAGTGCGGTGAAGTGAACGCGGTGGGTAAATAAATAAACAATAAATTCAGTTTTGTTAAAAAAAATAGTATTTATATATAATAATTTATCCGCAGATAAGAAAAATTGTCCATATCATCCAGTTATTTAACTGTTGTGCTTACTTTGTACTAGTATTTTTATCGTAGATATCTCCTAAAACAAATAACTTAATTTAAAAGTTTAGTTATTCTTATGAAAGATTTCTGTTAATCTCTAACTTACAAATGATTCTCGAACTGAAGTTATTATACCTTCAAGCTCCTCAGAATAAATGTCAGGGGTTGTTCCTATAGGTAGCCCTACAAATTATTTTCGGTATTTTTCCGCTGTAGGCTTTACAAATTGTTCTTCATTTTGTGCAACACAAAATCTCATTAGTACCAAGAGATAACCAGCAACAAATAATAAAAATAGTTGAAAACTTAGTTAATAGGAAACGCTCCATAAGCAGCAGCAGAGCATACAAGCAGGTGACGTCACTAATAGCGATCGACAATCCCAGAGAATTTTCTGTCACATGACAAGAGGTAAGAAAAATATAATTTTCATTTCACCTTTTTTTATATAAAAACAATCCACCTTTCTTTTCAAATTTAACAAAAATAGCTTCCTTAAGACTTAATCTACACGAATGACTACAATTAGTAATAAATTTTCAATACTGTCAAATAGCCTATTCTTTAAATCTGTGATGTTCACTGAAGAAGTTTTAAAAAATGAAACAGCTCTGCAGTGGTGGTAGTCGCAAAACCACATTTTAATGAAGACGAATAATCCAGTTTTCTGGCTACTAGTTGGAGCCATAACGTTAACAGTGTCAGTGAAAAGAGTATTTTCCACATAGCTTGATTGTTTAAACCTACCTTAATGCGAACAGTAACCTAAAAGCAATAATCGTAAAGAGTTTACTGTTTGGTACATACGGTAAGGAAGCTGGAAGGGCTTAAAACGATGCCTCAAACTGGTTCATTCGTGATAGGAAGTTGTGAACAGTGCATGGATATAAAACACACACACCTCCTAACTCGGCTATATTTCGTTTTCAACTTTATGTTTTATGAAATAAACATTTGACAATGCATAAAAAAAATACACGCAGCTAATTTGTCTTCTTCACAAAATACAATTGACACAAACATTTCATATGTAATACATCGAAATACACCGTGATATGTGAAAACCTTTTTTCTAGTGAAAATACCCATACACAATTGATCTCCTTAGGTATGCGTCATGGAGGAAGGAAATATATGGAGACGACGCAAGAGACCTTCACCACGCATTGAAGTGAAGCAGGGCGGAGGAGGAGTGGGGGGGGGGGGGGGGCATGGCCGGAGTGGAGGGGGCATGGCCGCTTCCATACAGACACGGGGAATATGTATAAAAACCTCAAGGGGACTTTAGGATAAAGGTGACGCCGCAATCTGGTGATGGATTATTATGTAACTCGATATGACAAATAAAAAATGAAGAATAAAATTTTTTGATATCCTGCTTAGTTTTCGAGATATTCTGTCCCAAATGTGAAATGGTTTTGGTTGAAATTCAGAAGAAAAAATTAGTCAAAGTCAAATTTGATGATGGATTCTTATTTAAAAAGACGAGACAAATCAAAAATAAAGAATAAAAATTTTCGATATATCACCTAGTTCTAGAGATATACTGTATCAAAAGTGAGGTTTCTTGAGTTGAAATGGAGAAGAAAAATTTCGCAAAAGTCAAATTTAATGATCGATTCTTATGTAACACGACGAGACAAATCGAAAATAAAGAATAAAATTTTTCGATATCTTGCTTAGTTTTCGGGATATACTGGGAACATCGCAATGTTTGGAAGCGCAATACCGCTGCTGCCGCCATGCGGGAGAGTTTAGAGCTTGCTTCACCGATTTAACGTCACTTCTCCTCCATACATTTCCTTCCTCCATGGTATGCGTATGTACCCCATGGAGGAAGGAATTATATGGAGGAGAAGTGACGTTAAATCGGTGAAGCAAGCACTAAACTCTCCCGCATGGTGGCAGCACCGGCAGGGACCATATGGCGCTTCCCAACAATTAAGGTGTTCACATTGTGGTAGATGCAGTGATTATTTCATTTAGTATTGTGTATAAGTGTTTAAAAATGCCAGCTTGTGTTGCGTACAGTTGCACAAATAGGCCAGACAGGAAAGAACCTGGAATATCATTTCATAAGTAAGTTGAATTGTAATTATCGTTGTTGAAGTGAGCTGTAGACACCGCAAACTTTGCAGCACGTCTATAAATATTTAGTCATAGCTCTCAATGGGATGACTTTGTTCTCAAATTTTTCTTGGTGTAGTGTAGAAAATCAGCAAACTTGCTATTTTGCACATAATAGACTAGCATTATTTTTTAACGAGTGTTTAAAATGAGATTTAAAGGGGCGTGTTTTACTTCGCGATTCAGTGAATTTACTATTACGATTTCTTTCGTCACGTTGCTGATTATACTGACAATGGATGATGAAATTAACTGTTATGTGAGAAGCTGTGAGTTTTATTAATTTTTTAAATAGCTATTTCAGGCCATTGACTTAGGTTATTTTTAAAGCTTCATATAAGACTTGTTTCTGTTTGTAAATACGTCTATACCTATTTTTACCGATTTTGAAATCTTTCTCATCTATTTATGTCGAAACAGGTTCATGCAGAAATAAAAATGGGCTTCATAAATAAAGAAGTTATTGGCCTTTGAACAAAATCAATTTGGGGAATGTGTTTCTAATTTAGTCTCTTTTTTTTGTACAACATTCTTCGCCCCCCCCCCCCCCCCCGTATCTAAATCTAACTGAGAGATAATTTTTTTACAATTGTCCTAATTAGTAGGGCTGTGAAATTAGACAACACATCTTGATCAAGAGAATGTTCATTAAGGTGACTGAATAAACATTTTATTTCTGGTACCAGCCTACAAAATGTCTGGGTTGCTCATCCCTAGAGTGGGTCCTCTTACTTTTTTTCTGGTCTAGGACACATTTCAGACTAACCACAAGTGGTAGTAATAAAACTGAAATATCCATTCTGCATGTCAACCATGTAATCATTGTGGCTTTGACAGAATTAATTTTTGGTCCAGCCTGCATCCAAAACTAAACCCCTCAATTTGGATGTTGTATATCCCCCAAACTAAGCAAGATATCGAAAACTTTTATTCCTTATTATCGAGTTTTTTCGTCGTGTTACATAAGAATCCATCATTAAATTTGACTTTTGCGAAATTTTTCTTCTGCATTTCAACTCAAGACACCTCACTTTTGAGACAGTATATCTCGAGAACTAGGTGAAATATCTAAAAATTTTACTCTTTATTTTTTATTTGTCTCGTCGTTTTAAATAAAAATTCATCATAAAATTTGACTTTGAATAATTTTTTCTTCTGAATTTCAACCAAAACCATTTCACATTTGAGACAGAATATCTCGAAAACTAAGCAGGATATCAAAAAATTTTATTCTTCATTTTTTATTTGTCTCATCGAGTTACATAATAATCCATCACCAGATTGCGGCGTCACGTTTATCCTAGAGTCCCCTTGAGGTGTTTGTACATATTCCCCGTGTTTGTTGGGAAGCGGTCAAGCCCCCACCACTCCGGCCATGCCCCCCCACTCCTCCGCCGGCCTGCTTCACTCCCATGCGTGGTAAAGGTCTCTTGCGTCGTCTCCATATTATTCCTTCCTCCATGATGTACCCCACGTATAGACACGACCATTGGATTAATTCTTAAACAATTGTATGCCGCACACACAGACGATTGTTCGCGCTGAATGCTGTTAGTACGAACAGCCGCCTCTGTTGTGATTTTTCGTGTTCTCGCATCTTTGAATCCGTTGCGTTCTGTCTCACACAAAGAGCAGCGTGATTCGTGATGCTAATACGTCAAAACTCTTTTGATTTTTAATTATGTAAACGGACTAAGGCACGGTTGGTTTTAACTAATTATTATGTTGCTTTTCTGTTGTTCACGGAGTATCTAGGAAATTTAAGACGACACTAATCAAACAAATATTTGAAACTGGAATAAAAAAAATAGGTCTTGACTTTTTTCTTGGCGCACGGAAGTGCACCCTCCAAGCTGAATTAGCGGCAGCGAGACATTTTTGTCTTCAGTTTCTTTAGTCTTAGTGAAGGTACATGACTTAAATTTCTATCACACAGAGATATTACTAATCTTGGTAATCACATTAATTTTGTTTCATTTCTGTTCTTACATCGAAAATTATTCAAATGCAAATTTCACCGATTTTGCTATAAGTGATCATCAAAATTATAAATCCATTCCCCTAGTCTCAGAAAACTAAAATTTTGGATAGTGGTAAAGTTATGATAAAAATCTAAACTACTGAATTTGCATGTAACTATCTCTTATACAAATCAATCGTGAAATTTGTTTCTACTTTAATAACTTCCTATTTTAGACATTTACACTATAAATGGAGCTTACTAAGACTGACTGATGTATTAAATTTTACTCCATTGCCCTCTTTACTTTGGAAGTTATTTAAGTTCAGTACTTCGTCACCACAATACCACACTACTTCCCGGGGTCATAAAAAAGGTAATCTGATTGTAGTGGGTACTCTTTGGTGTGTGGTGCAGGGTTTGAGTCCCGCAGATGACCGTGTGGTCGAGTGGATAATTGGTCGTGGTTGATTGGGCTGTCCGATAGTGACGTCTTCTTGATGTTTGTTCTTGTCAGGATGACGGTCTTCTGTGCCAGGTAATTGTTGACAAAGCAGTATTACCAGACATAGAAAACTAGCTGCTGAAAGCAACTAAAGTGTGTTATAGATGGTATACGGTAGTTTCAAAGAAAGGCTACGTTAAGTTCTTCGTGACTTTTGTATTACTAGTCTGATACGGATTTTAGAAGGTTTTGCCTAATGAATCAGTAGCTACAAGTAAAGCTCGGGTTTATTGCAGTTTCTTCTACACTGACAAATATACAACACTGAACGTAGCTAAGCTTCCACGCAACACTGCTACCCCCACTATTTTGAATTTAGACTACTGTTGTCGAAATTGGGTACAATGTGGACTGTGGTACCGTTGGTAGGAAATGGTGCTAGACTCTCCGAGATTCATTGCAATCGTACTCGCGTGCTTGCTGATACATCACATAACGGCTGTGCCTCTTAGAAGAGAGCTAAATTCATTTCGCTATTACTGAATATTACTGGGATTTATGTGGTCACATTACAGGATACATCTGAATTGTTTGGTCCCCAAACTGTGAGATAAGACAAATATTGGTTATTTTTTTTAAATATTCATCAAATATCGACAGTAATAAAACAAATAAATGCAAGTTAAATATAGTATTGTGGTGTTCGCGTACAGACTTTTCATGGAATAGGGGATATGACGAATGAATTTGATTCAGATTAATACGTTAGAAACCTAATGCATATAGCTGTTGCTTAATAAAATATTTCACAGCGAAACTTATACTAAAATCAGTTGGCAGTCATTAGGCACTGGCGACAGAAGTAAAAAATTAAAACTATAATCATCATTAGCACAACACGTCATACTTATAGCTGGAGAAATTCTAAATAGTAATTTCAGTAATCATGTAATCGTGTAATCATTTGTAATCATTTTGTATTTATTAGTTTGTTTGATGTAATAAAATTGTTATAAGGAAACATTTTTTCTTCATTCACGGTAGTTACGTCATCACATCATAGTCTCCCTTATTTTGAAAAAAAAAAAAAGTTGGCAACCCTACCGCGAACTCATGGATTTAACCCCGTCCAAAAATCGCCTAATGCGCCTATACAGGTTTTAATTTAAAAATTCTGTTTTGTATAAGAGCATTAGACATTTTGTACGTTATCAAATGGGTTAGCAGGCCTGTAGAGGTAATTTATCAGAAATTTACAGAAAGTAGTAAAATAGCAGGTTGTACAGTAATAAGTAAAAAAATGTTAAACAGATTTTTAATTGAACAACCATATATATATATATTCGTACTTTAAAACTTCTTTTAAACGTCAAATATATATACATATATAACTACTGGAGCAGCTCGCTCAACTCTGTCGTGCGCTGTCTCTCCCTGCTCGTCCCTCGCTGTCTTGTCTGCTCCTGCCTCCAGCAGCGCTCTGGCCACGGCCAAGTTGTCCTAATAGGCTGCCCAGTGCAGCGGCGTCCAACCCCAAGAATCAGCCACGTCGACGTGTGTCGTCTCCATCAGCAGCCACGCTATGCCAACACGGTCAGTCAGCGCCGCCCAATGCAGTGGAGTTCTCTCCCACATGTCTCTGGCAGTTGTGTCCGCCCCAGTCGCCAGCAGCGCTCTCGTCGTCTCCACGCTGTCTGTATGGACAGCCGCGTATTGCAGCGGCGTCCAACCAATATAATCCTTCACATCGACGTCTGCACCGTCCAGGCAAAAGCCATAACCAAAAAAAAAAAAAAAAAAAAAAAAAAAAAAAAAAAAAAAAATCACCTTTTATCTTTCAATGATTCCAAACCCAATTATATTACCATTTCATTGACTAAGTACATCCTTTAATCATTTTTACAGACAAATCTATCTGCACTGCTTCGCATTGCCCTCAAACTCTAGTATTTGGTACTTATAATGTGCATCCATATCATTTTAATTTTTAATTTAAATTAATTGCAATGGTGTACAGGCTCCGGTGGCAATTTCCCTACACCCCCATCTTCCTCCTATCCTGCAGCCACTTACGTATGCGCACTACAAATTTTATCTTTAAATTCTTTCAAAGTTTTCAGTAAATTATTCATCATTTCTCTTGGTAACTCATTCCAATCCCTGACACCCTTACCTAAAAAAGAGAATCTTCCCACACCCTTGTGCCTGAAATCGAGTGCCAGCTTGTGGTCATGGTCATCTTTTCCCTTCCATGCACTACTTTTCATACCTATTGCAATATCTTTCCATGCCTCATCGCCACTATATGCCCTGTACACTCCCATTACCCTCCTCATCCTTCTCCTGTCTTGCAACGACTCCCATTCCAGCTCCTTTATCATATCCGTCACTGAATGCATTCTGCGATAATTTCCAGAAACAAATCTAGCAGCACTTTTTTGCACTGTCTCAAACTCCTGTATTTTATACGTAAAATGAGGGTCCCATACTACAATACCATATTCGAGCAATGGTCTGACCAAAGTTTTGTAACCCAATTCCTTTACTTCTCTCGTGCATCCCCTCATCACTCTCTCCAACAAATGCAGAACTTTGAAACCTTTTCCTACCACCTGTCAAATGTGTCCTGCTCAGTTAACCTTGTTATTAAAAGTAATGCCAAGATATTTACATTTCAAGTCTTCAGCGAGCAATCATTCCACAATATTCTAAGAAGTGCCTAACCAAAGTTTTGTAACCCATCTTTCTTATTAGCTAGTTCATCCTTTCACTATCCCCTCCAAGAGATGCAGTACTTTCAACACTTTACCTACAACTTCCCATAGTTGCCTAGTTTAGCTTATAGTCCAGATATTCCGCACGTATTTAAATTTTACTTCTTCAACAAGCTATTCCCACTGAATAATCATTCAAAACCTTTATTTTCCTATCTGTGTAACTACTAAATTGTTTCTTCATGGAATTTATCTTCATTCCATGTCATCTACACAACTGTACAGATTCCTTTGAATTTACTCACAATATTTCCTCGATGTAATCCTGCTATATGGCATTATGTCATCTTCAAATATCCTAAACTCTGATTGTAGGTCAACGAGAGAATCATTCATAGAATAATGAACACTACGTTGTGCTGTGGCGCCACTGTTCTCACACCTGCCTTTATATTGCATTAACCACTTAAAATCCGTATCCTATACAGAAAGATAAATTTTCTTGTAGCTGCATGGTCTTAACCTAATTAACAAACATTATATGGTTACCTCTATTAAGAGCCCTAGGAAAACACCATGATACATTATATATATGTTGGTAGCAGAATATATGGATGATGCAAACATTAATTTAATATTTCCACTTTGTCACCTACATTTTCAGAAAACAATAGTAAATGACTATTAACATTGTCGACACGGTCTTTTTCAGACTTCGAAACCAGCCCCAGCGGCCGTCGTTGTATGGTTTGCACTCATCGGCGGCTGACATCGTGCAGGAGCAACCAGTAAGCAGGTGGGCTCTACTGGGAGAGTAACGCATTATCCTAGAGTAGCCAGGCTGCATTGTTCATACACAACGCGTAAGCCCTCACGTCACTTGATAGAAATGCTTTTAATAAGTCAGCTGTTTCAATCCAATGCACCTGTTTAAATATCAGTTATTTTGCATCTTACTCTTCCATTCAACTCATTACATGCCATTGTGTATTTTTTTTATATAAACTTCTTGTAAATACAAAAAGGCAAGCTGAAGTTATTATCATATAAGGTTCCTATTAAGTAATTTGCATCCTAAGTTCAGGGCGGCTTCTACACCCGACCATTATGTGAATGTACGAGGAGTGTATTGGAGATGTTGCGTGGAAATACATTGTTGGAAAAATTTGAAGATGTGCATGAAAGGGAAAAGATGACAATGACCACAAATTGGTACTCAATTTCGGACATACAGTAGAGGGAAGATTTTCTTTCGTAAGTAACGTGGTCAGGGATTGGAATAAATTACCTAAAGAAATGATGAATAATTTATCTAAAACTCTAAAATAAATTAAATTTGAAGATTGTAGAACGAAAAAGTAGGTGGGAAATGAAAAGGGGAAAACCGGGTGCATATGGAAATTGCCAATGGAGCAAGTGCTCCATTGTAATTAAATTAAATTATGTTTTTGACATTCCACTCTGTTCAATACTGTCAGTATTCATTTAACTGGCTCCATATTTATTAAACGTGGGAGTTATTAGCCCTTCACGGTAAGACTCTTAGATTATTTGGTGTGCAGAAGTGAGATTATAACTCATTATAATCAGTGCCCATATAATTAGAAGTAATTAAAATGAAACTAGGACATGTGATAGGAAAGGAAATAATAGACTACTCATGTACTCATTTAGTGCAAAACATCACACCATCATTTGCATTATGTAAACAGTATCACTACAGTCTGTCAGTTTTCACTCCGTCCTTAGCCCTCAGCCCTACGTAAGAATAGGAGAGCGAGCACGCTCTCGGGTGTCTCATTGGCGGACATTCTAATATATTAGTGTTTTGCATCACATGTGAAGTTCGTAATTTTTGTCCTTATAAGTACTTGTCATGAGCTAAATGAGCAAATCGTGTGTCATAGAAATAACGTGTTTACCAACTAAAAGAGTACAACTAAGTAAAGATAAAAAATATTTACATCTAAAAAGTGAATAAAATTTGCTGCATATAGCTATTATGTTTATTTTTAAAATTTACCTTGTCATTTCTGGAGTTTAATCCCATTCTTAGAAGCTTTACAAAGTACATAGTTGTTAACTATAAAAACATATAACTTTTAAATTAAAAATGATAGTATGAGGAAACAGTGGTTTTTGTTTATATAAATTGTTGGTAATAACAGTGGCCGCGCTTCAGTCAGCCTTTGCACAGTGGATGCTGTCACAGCGTAAGGAGTGACCGACCAGTCAGTCGGTCTACAGCCGCCGACTCTACCCTCAACTGGAACTGCCAGCTCTCTTGTCACACATATTTATTGTAATCATTGCATTGTGTTCATCTTGTAGTCCACCTGACATGAAGTCCTGCTTTTGTATACATTCTTCATAGTAAATAGTTCCTCCAGTCATCTATTGTCACATCGGTTATGGAATACTACAATAACTGACTTCTATAAATCTGTAAGTAGAAAGTTTATTGTCATTTTTCCTCTTTATTTTGGCCAGTGCAGCTTAATAGTGTTTCACTGACAGTGGTATGGCGAAAGTCGTACAATTTCGTGACCGCTTTCTAATGTCAATTCACTGTAACTTCTGAATAAGTTGTCATAATGCTTAGCCAAATCAAAGAACGCTGCTATATTTTGTGATGGATTACAAGCCATCTGGAGTTAATCGTGTGATTTTCTCTTCGAGCTTTGATCGATAACTTCCTATATCAATCAACAGGATGCTCCCTACTTACAGACATTTCTGCAAGATGATAAACCATTTCTTAAGGACTTCACTATTCATTTCTAGGTGATAACTGCCAGAGGTTTTAGAGTGAAACACTAAACCGGCCCCTTCAACGATCCCAGGAGTCACTGACCAATCATGACTAATGATTAATAGGAACCCTGAGGTCACCATTTTGTTTGGAATTTTAACTTATGAAGTTGCTTTCATGATTTTGATTTACTCACATCTTATCGGGGTAGATGGTGGTTCAAAAAGGATGTCTTCTTCTTCTTCTTCTTTCTGTCCGGTATTAGGCCTGGTGGCCTGTTATGGTCTCAATCCATCTTCTTGGTGATCTCCCTACATCTCTCTTGCCTCTGGGTTGGTATTTGAGAATTTTCCGTTGGATCCGGTCCGTCTTCATCCTCAGTACATGTTCTGTCCAAGATGTTCTGTAATTTTGTACAGTTTGGAGAACTGGTTTTACTTTAAGTTATTTAAGGATATCATCAGATCTCTTTCTGTCTTGTACTGTGTAGCCAGCTGTTCTCCTCATAAATCGCATCTCAGCCGTCGTTAGTCTCCGTTCATCACCTTTGTGTAGTGTCCAGGCCTCACTGCCATACAGTAGTGTAGGTTTAGCCAGGGTGTTATATAGCCTGATTCTTGTGTGCCTTTGAACTAGAGATGGTCTGAAAATGTTATTTATTATTCCTGTAACTTTCGTGAAATTTGTGATTTTTGTTGCATATCGGTTACTAGGGTGTAGCTGAGGTTGTAACCTAGGTATTTAAATTCTGCTACTTGTTCTATGGGCGTGTTGTCTATTGAGATTTTGGTTCTTTTGTGGTTTTTTCCAACAAAGGCCATAACCTTGGTTTTATTGAGGGAAATCTCCATGCTGTATTCTTTTGCTGTCGTATGGAGGTTATATACCAATCTCTGTAAGTCATCTTCTGACTCACAAAAAGCACTTGGTCATCTGCAAACAGTAATGTATCCAGCTTGGTCTGTCTGTCTATTATTATAAAAAAGGATGTTCATTTCATAAATGGTAAAGTTTACGGAAAAATAATGACCTTCCTAATAAATATCTTCCTTCCAATCAGGTAACAACTACCTTCATTACATTACCAGGATCAAAAGTCCAGTTTCTTAGTACTTCATGAAACAAAATGAGGATAGTTTTTTTTTTAATTCGATGCATCTCTCAGTTTGGTTATGGAAGCAACATCTATTTAATAAACTTACTAAAAGCATATATATTAATTGTGACATGTTCAACATCCCAGTGATTCTTCCATGAGAAGAACTTATTAAAAAAAGCCTAATAATTAAAATAATAAATTAAAAATACCTCGATAGCAAAATTCTAGTACTTAACATTGAATAACGTTCCTCTAGTTCTTCTTGAAGGCTGCATTTCTTTGAAGATTTAAAGGATGGCCTCAGGCCCCTTACATTGGCTTTGCTTCATATGTGCTGCACATTCCGTAACAAAATGATACATGCCTTTGTTGGCATTATTACGGTTTCCGAAAAATTATTTTGACAGTTTTCTAATTTCTTAAAGAACTAATACAAATCGTTTTACTACGATGTATTGGTAGCTATTGACACGACAATACTGCAATGGGAAATGCCACTCAGATACCCATTCACAGCGGTCAGTTTGGAGGGGTGGGTAGTTGTAGGCCTGTGTTATCTGACACCAAGAAACTATTTATATTTATATATGTAATTATGAAATAGCATAAACCTTTATATAGCCTACAATGTCAAGGGAAATAATGTATGCATTTAATCTATGTCTTTATACATAATTTATGTAATGGCCGAAAACTAAATATATGTGACAATTATTTGAAGAAAAAAAACATGGACCATTATTATAACAATAATCATAGTGCTCACAAGTTGGTGTACCAGGTCTCACAACAATGTTATAATTGCTAGAAGCATTGGCGAATGTGAGAATAATGAAACTTGTAATACTTCAGTAAATTTCCTTCCATGGTGTAAAAAGTGCACAAAGTTCTAAATTATGGCAGAAAGTAGACATGAATAAAAAACTAATAAAAATTAATGAAAACTGTGTTAATTTTGTCTCAAGTTGAATTAGAATTTTTTTTAAGAGGACAAATGTAAGCCTTCACCAGGCGAACTGTGCAAAATAAGGAATTTTGTTATATATTGTACAAAGTAATGGTAATGGTAATAAGGAAACAACAGTGATCAAATACTTATTGTTATTAGTAGTGAGTAGAAATTACACAAAATACTAGCTTCCTCCATATACTGGTATCAATGCTTGAAGGGTACAGTATCTAAAAATTCAAACCCTATAAGTCAGTCATATTTCTGTGTTACCTAATATACCAAGGCTCCTAGTGTGAGACAGCAAAAACTATGATTTTTGTACTAGCCAGGTATAACTCCATTCTTATACCGAAATAAAAAAAAAAAAAAAAATTAGGTGTGACTAACATTATGGTTCCTATTATATAGTAATATATCCAAATGCAAACACTTTTTAAATTTTTCAAATTTCTGTCCTTTATGAAAAAAAAACCATCATTGGGAAAATAATAATTAATCAACAGAATGTTCTTAATGAAAGGAGAAATATCTCTTGGTAATATATTTCCACAGATAAATGTATCATTGTTACTTGTCTTAATTTAAGACATACAGAAAAATGATATTTAGATCATATATATTTTTAATAAAATCTTAGAAATAAAAACACACACAAGAGGATAGAGAACTTTTTTATATATCAAAGTGTTAGTTTATCGTATAAATACATGAAAAATAATCTTATTATTCAAAATCTATGTCAGAAATGAAACTTGAAGAAATTAGATCCCACACCTGAAAATAAGAAGCCTACAATGACCTCAAAGTATACACTACAAGTGTCTAAGGTTGACTAAACAAATGACAAAGGATATTCGGATGGCTTAGCTATAGTTCAGTATTAAATTGTTACACAAAATCACAAAAGTATTAAGAAACCCCTTAGTTCAATCGAAACCATGCAAAATTTGGTAGTTACTAGCAAATTCTTAAAATTTCTACCAAAATTAATACAAATGTTTTTTGATGTCGGCAATTTTTTATTCAATTTCTGTTTTGCCTGCTTGCATAGCAGCTACAGATTTATAATCTTGTCCAGCTGCTCCTTTCCCAGATCCTCCAATTTTGAAGGCTGTATGGATTGCTATAATTTTTCCACTCTCCAGTTGCATATAAATGCCTTTGGGGCTCTTAAGCACCATTAATCTCTGGCCAGCCTTCAAAACAATTGATGCTCTTTCTGGTGAATTGGTAGGAATGACCACATCTATAGAAAAACAAAATACATTATAATACACTTTCACATTCTAATGCTAAAAAAAGTGAACAGTATATTTTACTCAAGGAGCTAACATATATATATATACTTTTATAGTATTTATCCAGTGTGCACCTGATAGGCTACCTAAGTGTTTCATTTTCTTTGTCAAATGATGATGGTGTCACCTGAAGGTGGTTTTTTTCCCCATATGTTCAAGTCATTGGTAAATTTCTTCTGCTATTCAACTTATTGAAATACTAATGAAGCTGTAATTTACTGCAACGTGGCTTGTAAAATGAGGAGAAGAAAATGCACAGAGAATTTATGAAAGCTGTGTTGAAATTCATCTGTAGTTGGCTGTTATAAGTATTAGCTTACTTAGTAGACAGTCTAGTGTAACAGAAAACATTCATAAGTAGTTTGCACTGTTTTAAAAATACAAACATTGATATAACAAATAATCAAATACCAGTCTCTATGCCCAAAATAAAAATGCTAATCAGCGAATGCCCAGCATTCCCTAAACAGCTGCAGTATATATTACCAGTGTGTGACTGTAATAAGCTGAGCAGTCTGGAGAGCAGGAAATGTGGAAAACTCGGACCTACCTGTACCAAAATTATATTTTATTAAACTAGTATTCGAGCTGATGGTGGCATTGGTATTACAAACAGTTTAGATCACCTTGTCATTTTTCCTGTGACTACATGTGCATATAACAGCAATGTCCCATGACAAGGTAATTAACTGTCTACATTGTCTATTTTTCCACAAAAATTAAATTATAATGAAGTAACATCATTTATAATTTGAGTATCAATATTAAAATACCTGCAGTGTAACAAAAAAACCTAGCCAAAAATACAAAGAGTAGAAAAAGGTTTGGTATTTCCACAAATATTAATTTGTCTAGATAACACAACTACTGCTGTCATATGGTTTCCTACTGTTTATATGTAACTGCAAAAGTATGTGTGGATTTTTTCCAAAGTATGAATAGGAAACTTGGAGAAATGACATCCCATTTACATTTCTTCATCAGTTTTCTCATTTTGTGATATACCATGTTACTTCCCTTGGCAATTAATTGTATGATATGGATAAAAATTATCATTACTCTGAAAGAGAGCAAGAAGCTTGGAAAACTCTATTGATAGATTGTTCTATTTTAGATGTATATGATGAATGGCCTCTAACTGGGCATGCTATCTGTGTAAGATGTCTCCGTGTCACGTTGAAATTTGGAGCCTGTTACATTCTCAACTATTTTCCTAATATAAATGAATGTAATTTTTCTCGGCATTGTTTATTTATAAATGTTTCTAGGGAAACAAACCAAGTAATATTGTTATTAATGCACAATATTTCTGCAACTTTATTCTCCATCGCCATCTTCAGGTGCAGTTGCAAGTCTTGAAGTCTGCCTTGAAGTCAGCCTTGAGTGTGTTGTTTGTAAACTGGCATGGCAATGACAGATGTTGTTATGTTGCCTAGCAGCATCTCAGATGTCATCAGACGCCCGTGGAACACAAAAAGCAGAGCGTTGGTGACGAGCAGCCTCAATAACAAGAATCCATGCATCACTTATCTGAAACACACAATCCCTGTTTACCAAATCAGATGCAAGGAGAATTTCAAACGCTTCTTTAATGACGCTGTCCCAGAAGCCTCTCACATGTGTCAACACACCTTAGTCATGTTGGGATGGTCTTCAGTTTCTACCTCATTTCAAAAACACTTATCAAATATAAGTTACACATTTTTCAAACAGATGACAATACTTCAGCTACCTCCATTAGAGTAGGTTCCTTCTGGCAAGTGTGAGGGTCACCAATCTATCACTGAAGGTTTGATGACTGTGCTTCACCCTCTTAGAAGTTCGTGATTTAAAATGGCTGACTAAAGAAAACGATGTTATAGTTGAAGAAGCTGTCATAGTACTTATAGGGCTAATCATGGTAAACATTTCTATTGTGAGAAGGCTGTCAGACAATGTTACATAGTTACATGGATACATAAAGTACTTTTGTTGAGTTTGCGTCATATGAAAACATATGAGGGTTATTTTTTTCTAGAAAATGATATCCATTTTTTAATAAGAAGGAAATATATCAGTAAAATATATTCATTTCCAAATTCTAAATACTTTTGTCTATTTTACTACATAATTTCCATTTTTGTTCAAAAATTTGATATAGCATTACACAAGTTCTTAAATTTCACTTCAAAGAAATCTGCCCATAGCTGGCGCTAGGATTTTGGGGGCCGGGGTAACCAGTAGGGGGCCCTTGGCGAATTCATCAGTTAGTAGGGCCCTCCCTCAGACCAAACCGTCGACCTCTTTTTGTTAGCTCTACAATTTATCGAGTGGGGGCCCTTACAACTGGTGATCGGGGCCCCATCAGTCGGGCGGGCCTGAGTACATTTGACCCGTTTACACCCCCCCCCCCAACCCCAAGGCAGGCCCTGAATCTGCCACATGTGAAAAATCCCAATTCATGAAGGCAATTGCCACTTCTTCAATGTCATTGAACTGTTGACAACCAAGGAACTTCAAGTAGCAAAATTTTTGAAAATCACTGGGTACTTTCAAGTTTTGTTGTCAATGTCATGAAACAAATCAATTAGAGGAGACTGATGTGACCATGGCTTTTCATGCACATTAACTCTCCTGTCCCTGAACATTCTTACAGCTTTTGAACATTACTATCATTCATAGTATTATCACCTTACACTTCACCTAAAATTTCTGCTGCTGTCAAGTTTCTTGCACACAAGATCAAATTACATACTGTATCTTACAATCTGTGGGCAAATCAGTTTTCCTAAACATTATAAACTTCTACACCTCAGCACACAGACAGAAGATATGGCTGCAAATAGCTTCTAAATGGGTAAAAAAAGCTGGAAGGGGATGGGAATATGCGCTGCAATGATTATGCATCACTCAAATTCACAATTGGATATTACTTAAAATATTAATAATACTAATAACCTCTGCACAAACATACAAAAATTCCAGAGTCAATGGTTTTGATGTCTCTGCCATCAGTATTATAGGGTAAAATTATTAGAAACTATGGATGCTGCAAAATTCAATATGACCTTTAAACTAGATACTGTTATAATTACCTTAGCATCAATGAGCCAAAAAGCCCCAGGCAATTAGCAAATCCATAATGTTTAAATTAAGAAAAAATGACACAAAAATATTCTCATTATTGGAGGCTTCACTTGCTCAAAAGGAAGCAAACTATCAGGCACTGAATAATTATTAAGCCTGTTTCACTTCTTACAAATAATTGACTAGACTAGAGTAGACTAGCAGGAGTAAAATTTGCAAGCTAATTGTTATGATGGAGAAGGTATTCAGTCAGTAACATTACATCATTGCTAAAATGTGTGTTCAAGGGCATACTTTGATGCAGCACATTTTGCAAACAACAAAAGAAATATTTAATGCCGTAAAAGCTTCTGATACTAATCTACACTAATCATAAGACTGTTAATATGAACTTAGCCTTTATCAAAGAATGTTAAATGAGATTTTAATAACCTAGCCTTATGATCAGTTACTAATGCATCATTACATCCTATACTTAGCATAGTGCATATGTGGGAGCACTCTTACGGACTAGTTTGTTCACGAGCTACACAAAAGTAACAGGCTCCCCTCTGCAGTTTCTTGTGCTACAGAAATATCTGCTGACATGTCATGGTCACCAAATGTAAGTGCATATGTGGGAGCACTCTTACGGACTAGTTTGTTCACGAACTACACAAAAGTAACAGGCTCCCCTCTGCACTTTCTTGTGCTACAGAAATATCTGCTGAACTGTCATGGTCACCAAATGTAAGATAACTGTTTTTATAACAGAATCTATAAGGAAACACCTTATACACATCATTGATCTTTGTTGAAAAATTAGTAGTAATAGTATATCTATGGACCATAGATTGTTATTGTGAACTGCAATATCACAGAGCAGACTCTCTGGTTGTTTAGAGTTAGCAGTAAAGCAACAGCCGTGTATGGTGATTAAATCTGTTTTAAGGTAGTTGTGTTGTAATAGAAACAGTAAAAAATGTTAAATAATAAATGGAAGAGAGAAACGAATGATTTAATAATTAAATAATTAAAAGGTTAATAGGAATTTTAATAAAAATAAGGGAGTAATACTATTCAATGATTAAGTTGTAGGATTCAAAAACCACATAAGTACAATTAGTTTTTGTACAAATGTGAAAGTAATCTTACATTTGGTGACCATGACAGGACAGCAGATATTTCTGTAGCACAAGAAGCTGCAAATCTTTGGATGAAAAATAAAAAGGTTAAAAATTTTTGAAAGTATTGATAATCAAGTTAATCAAAGAGTTTCGATGGCAATGATGTTGTGTAGCAGCCACGAATTCATGGTAAAAATAGGATAAGAAGAATTTTTAATAGTGAATTAAGATGAGGTTCATTTAAGAACAGGATAATTTAAAATGGTTGAACAACAAAGTATGAATCACATTTTGTTGGGGATAGTGATTCCATGAACAAACAAGAAAAAGCTACAAACAATATGAAAAAATAGCTCATGCACACCCAAGAAAGTTTAAAGAAGACACATACAGAGTTACATATGATAAAAAAGGATATGAAAAGACCAGAAAAAATGTATAAAGAAAAATAAAAGATTAGTATCATAGAAGAGAGTGAGAGATTGAGAAGGTGGTGGAAGTAAGAAATAATGGATCTGAAATTCCATATATAAGAAGAGCAGTGAGAACATTCTTGTAATAGTATTTTTGATAAAACAGAGGAGAATAAGAAAACATATATAGAGCATGTAATTGAGATACAAGAAATAAATTAGGAAATAATACAAGATGAAACGAGAGCACAAGAAGCAGAATACATGGTATAGAAAGTGAAGCTGAGTAGCTGAAGGTATTACAACAAGAAGTGAAACTTAATGAGACTAGAAGAAAGAATAAAGAAGATATTGGAGATAAGGATATTTACTGTAAGACACTTTTGTGTTTGAAGTTGAGTCACAACCAAATAAAGAAGAAAATGGTGACGGTAGCAATGATCCAAGCTTACATTAAGTAGATTGTGGTATTGAAAAATATTGTACTAAGTATATAAAATGAGGGAAGATGCACCATTACAGAGGTGGAAATGTTTTGATAAGGACCACCATGAAGATTCAAGATTGAAATAACAACAAATTGAATAGGCTCAAGCAGAACAAAAAGGACGGTAATAGAGAAGACGAATAAGAAACAGAAGACATTTGTAGTCAAGAGAGTGATGAAGATTATATTCATCAATACAAAATGATTTTGTAGTTATTCAAGGTAAATTTAGGACATGTTGGTAAAGTTGTACCTGTTTTATGTGTTAGAAAGAAAAAAAGTTTCATTTCCGAAAAAATAGTTGATTCTTATGTATGAGTTTTAAAAACAAGATTGGAAACACATAAAGAACTCTTTAAGTGTTTTAACCCTTTGACTGCTGACAGTGGATCGTCTACCTGCCGCGCTGAGGCCGGCTACCTGTGCTAAGTGATTATTCCTGGGGACGGAGCGGCCCGCGCTGCCCCACCCGCCCAGTGCTGGATGTTCCTGGCGTTACCTCTCACGGCTGATACACAATAAATACTCTCACTGCATAGTTTCTCTGCAAATAAATTACTGCAGAATCAAACAATCATTAACCCTATTTTTCGTCACTAATAATTACATCTTGCTTGTAGTTTTTACTAGATATTCGCAGCTTATGTCGAAAACATCGTGATTCTTAAATTTACCTTAGTAATTTACTGTTCTTTCCTGAATACCCATTTATAACAACTGCAATTTTCTATATGTTCCTTACTGTATCAGAGTGTTTTGTTGAATTTTAAAGAGCGTAGATTCAAAGAAGATGCTAGAAATATTTTACTTACATAAAGCGTTTAGATCATGACTGTTAACTTAGAGATATTCGAACTTATACAGAGAGTTAAAGGCATCCGATTATTCCTCGTGCTATTCACGAATATAAAAGGACACCTGAAAATGATAATTGCACAAGCATCCTCCCCCACACACAGAATTTTGGCTTGCGGAATATCTTTATAGATGTTGATTCCCAAAATATCTCAATGTTGACTGAATGTTTGCTGCACTTTGTAATTACCCAATTATACATAATTTTGTTTCTTTGATGAAATTTGTTCCATATAAGTACTCACCAGATTTTTCAACATTTCAAAGCTGTGAAGTGTCTGTCCATTATTACGAGAGTTGAAATACGGCGGGGGGGGGGGGGGGTTCGGAGAAATCCCACGAAACCTAACTAAAGTAACAAAAAGCGGTATCTCGACTTAAGTTCACCAAGAATTGCGGCATTTAGAATAATATCTCTGGTCCAATATTAGCTAATTTTCAATTTTTTTCACGCGATGCATCAGAAGACAAATAGCTATGAAACAAAAATTTCATCATATTCAGTATCTTTCCACTTTGATATTCAAGAATGCACTGATTCTGGAATATTCTCGATAGTGGTTATATAAAACCGATTCTTTTCATCAGCAATATATTTCATCAGTTCTTCTGTAAAAAAATAACATGAAAACTGACAGAATATTTGGCACATTCCCTATTTGACACACATGTCCCGACAGCGTATCATCAAATGCGTGACTAACTGGACGAAAATCATTTTCTTTCCAGTCAGATTTATCACTAAGATGTAATTTCTTCGTAAGCGTTCACTATCACTTTCTGATTCTCCAGATACAGAACAACTAACATCTCTTGTTGAAACATGAGACTGCATTGTCACCCCTGCTGACAAGTATGGTTTATGACTACAGCCTTCCGATTCTGTGGAAAAGCTATCACTTCCATCAAAATCAAGTAGTTCATCCTCGGTGTCACTCCTCGTAAGAATCTCCATGATTTCTTCCTCAATGCACCCATGACGTCTTGCCATTTTCTTCATGAAATACAGGACACAAAGAAGACTGATATAATTTCTGTTGAATAGTGAACTGTAGAGCAACGCCTAGGCTCCCTACAAAAATTCTGACAATAAGTTAGCGACCAGAACTGCAAAAGGCTATTGAGAAATGGGTCGTGAAGTCCGCTGTACGACTCAGGTAGTGGCGCATCTATATTCGTCATCAGCACTCAGGTAGCGGCAGGCGGGTGTGGCTTAACTCGTCAACAGCGCTCAGGGGAAAACCGGCGGCTGCGTCTAAACTCGTAATTAGCACTCGGGGCCAGCAGGCAGCATGACGTGTATACACGTCAACAGCAGTCAAAGGGTTAAGAGGGATGGGTTATATTGTCACCTCATCCTATGCGTAGATTTATATACTTTTTGGTACAGGCATCTAGGTATGAAACTTATCTGTTTGGAATTAATATGTGGTTTCCTTTCTATAATTTCAGTGGTTCTTTCTTTAATATGGATATGTTTACTTGACAATAACGAAAATGCATGAATTTTGCTACTATCTAATATAAAAGAGGGAATGAATGTTGTAAAAATTAAGTGTATGTATTAGAATGAGAGTTGTGAAATATTTATAAGAAAATTCTGCAGCTAACTGTACATAAGAAGTAACAGGAAATAACTGAAATGTTAATGTTAAGAGTGACAATTATGATGATTGTACCTTAGATTTATGAGTTCCTTAAAACATACTTTTTTGTAGTTGTTAGAATCGATTAATTTCTTGTAATGATTTAAATATTCAGAAAATGATTTTTGTCTTGGGAAATTAAAAAATTAATCTTCGAGACATAGTCCAGTAGGAATATTTAAGGAAAATACACATCATCGATGTTTGTGAAAAATTAGTTGTAATAGTAAATCGTTGGACCATAGATTGTTATTGTGAATTGTAATCTCACAGAGCAGACTCTGGTTGTTTAGTGTTAACAGTAAAGAAATAGCCGTGTATGGTGGTATAAATGTGTTTTAAGGTAGATGTGTTGTAATGGAGACAATTAAAAATGTTAAATATAAAAAAAGAGAAAAATTAATAATCAATAATTAAAAAAAATAAAAGTTTAAAAGCAATTGGAATAAAAATAAGTGAGTAATTCTATTCAATGATTAAGTTGTAGGGTTCAAAAATCTTGTAAGTACAATTTGATTTTGTACAAATGTGAAAGTAATATACATTAAAAAAAAAAAATGGTATTACATGGTCAGAAGTGTACACAACACAGGGTGATAATACAAATTTTGATCCTGTTCTAAATATATTTTCAATGTTTTTTAAAGTTTCTTTTTTAAAAAAAAGGGGGAAAGTTGTCAATTTGCCAGACAACGAACTGGGTAAGGGGTGGAGTACAAAGGAAATTAGAATTTCTAATAAAAATTTCTAGTAATTTTTACATAAAGGCAAGAGACTAAACTATAATCTAAAATACTAACGAGAGAAAATATATGTATCAGTGAAAATGGAAAAATTCAGTAATGAAATTAGAACCATGAGGAATATAACCAAATATAAACCAGGAAATTCTGTAAATCACTCAAAATAAGTAAAAATAGTGTGTAGTGAAGTATGGAAAGTTTCTAAATTGTTTGACAATCATTTTACTTCAGTAGTAGAGAGAAAAGTATCCTTGAGGCTTCTTCAAACTACTTCCCACATAGATTTGTCGGGATGTAATTGTCACTAGTAGGTTTCAAAAATAATTAAACTCTTGAAACAATTAGAACCAAAAATTCTTACAGTTAACCCAATATTTCAAGTAAATTAATAACAAGAGTGTTCACATTGTACACTTGCCTACATCTATAACGAATCCTTTAATGCAAGGTGTATTTCCCAAAAAACGAAAATATGCAGTTGTAAAAACATTATTTAAAAAAGTGAATGTGACATAACAGCCACCCAATTTCTTTACTTCCAGAATATTTGAAAAATGTTACTCACTATAATATTCTTACTACTTCACAATATGGATTCAAAAAGAGTCATCAACAGATATATTACGTTTTAAATAACACATTTGAGGAACTGTAATAAAATCTGCCCTGTAATTTACTATTATTAATATTATTATTATTATTATTTGGATCTTAAACGAAAGCATATGACTGTGTAAATCATGAATTAAATTTTAAAAAAAGTAATACTATGACAATAAGTCTTCTCAGCTATTCTGCCAGATAAGTTCTTCTGTCCACAATGTTTCGGCAGTAACCTCTGGTCTCCCTCATCAAGTCATAGCACAGCTTTCACTGCTACGACATCACAACTGATGACAGTGGAGGTTGTTGCCAAAAACATTGTGGATAGAAGAACTTAAATGGCAGAATAGCCGAGAACAATTATTGTCAGCCATACGCTGAGAAAAATTTAATTCTCACATCAGTATCACTACGTTATATACAGACACACAGGATAATGGTTTAATTCATACATGGAAAGCCGAATGTAAAAAGTCTCTCTTTGATTCTAAGATCAGTAAAAGTATGTTGTCAGACTGGGAGAAAATACAATATGGCATTCTAATGTGCTCTGCCCTAGAAACCCTTCTGTTTTTATTAGACATCAACATCTTCCTGAAAACTTAAATGACAAGGCTGAGAGCATTTTACTTGCTGATAATGCTAACCTGACAGTTAAAATAACGCCAAAGTGTAATTCTGAATTTAATTCAAATGAACTACTTAATAAAATAGCAAACTGGTTCAAGGCCAACTCATCAAAAATAAATTTTGATAAAACACATTATATTAGTTTTAAAGCAAACAATTATACACACAAATACAAATTATAAAAATGACAGAATCTTATAAGTAAAGGGGTAAAGAATTCCTTGGCATTAAAATAGATGAAAAACTGTAAAGAAATCAAGTTGTGCCACCTTTGTAATAAGAAAACTTTCTCTAACAGCAGAACTGGAATTAACAACAAAAAGGATGTACTCCTCTAGTTTCATTCATTCACATCATACAGCATACTTTTAAGGAAACTCTTCATCAAGTAAACAATTTTCATAATTGTGAAAAGAGTTATTAGGATGCTGTGTGGAGTAAAATAAAGAACTCTTACAATGAATTCTCAGTACAAATTCTTTCCCATGTGCTTTATCATAGAACATTTTAAGGTATTCACCAAATACACAGGTACACAATTTTAAAAGTAGAAACAAAAATAACTTTTACACAAATATCAGATAGTTATTCTGTTTGATAAACTTCCTAAAAGTATAAAACAGTTTGTGGATAATAAAGAGATATTTAAAGAAAGATAAAGGTAATCTCATTGGCAACTCCTGCTCGACCAAAAAATTAATTGTGTCTAATATGCAGTTTCAAATATACAGCTGCAAAAAGTAATGTTTTTTGTTGGTATTTGACAAATAACATTTTTTAAAGATTATGTTTTGTATATAAATACATTCTGTCAAGGAAGTAGCGGGAATTGATCATTTAAAAAGCCTGCTTAAAGGGATTGACAACATTCTTAATGTCGCGAAGTTAGCACAACTGTCTTCTATACTAATGCTGTTTCAGCATTTTGTTTGTTTACAGTGCTCATTGAAGTCAGTTCATCTCAAGTACTCTTAACGATTTTTACAATAGATAAAAATATTGAAGAAAGAATTTGTCTGAAATTTTGCACTGTAAATGGAATTTTGTATGCCAAATCGCTGAAAATATTACAGAAGCTTTACAGTGAATTGACTTTATCAAAATTACATGCATATGAGTCGTAAAGTGAATTCAAAAGTGGTCGAGATGTGATGAAAGATGTATCTCACTCTGGTTGGACTTCAACGTCTTTGACTGAAGTTAACATCGCCAAAGTGAAGGAAATGTTAACTGAAAATTGTTATTTAAGTTTGTAAGAGATAGCCACTGCACTTTATCTGTCCCATGAATCAATTTGTACCATTTTAAACAATTACTTGGGCATGAAATGTGTTTCTGCTTGACAAGTTCCGAATCACGTAAAGGTCACTGAACACATGCTAGAACGAGTCAATTCTAACCCCACATTCATAAAATGCATTGCAACTGGTGATGTGACATGGGTTTATGAGTGTGATATGCAAAAAAGTCAACAAGCTACAGAATGGCATCTTCCAACTGAGCCGAAACTGAAAAAAATGACATCAAAGTCGATCAAAAGTCAAGGTGATGTTGGTTGTTTCCTTAATTATAATGGTGTTGTCCACTCGGAATTCTTTCCAGGTCAGACAGTAAATAAAGAATATTATTTGAGTGTTAAGAGGCACCTGAGAGAGGAAATTCACTGAAAAAGGCCAGGTTTGTGAAAAAGAAAACTAATGGATTTTGCGTCACGATAACACCTATCTCACAATGCTATAACTGTGAATGAATTTATGGTCAAAAACTCAACAAAAACTCAATACAAGACATGAAAGAGAATTTGCGGTGAGAACTGAAGTCAATTCAAGAAAAAGGGTTTAAAAAGGTTCTAATGCTTGGATTATTCATTGACATAAGTGTATCATTTCGAAAGTGGGCTACTTTGGAGGCAATACATTAAATTTGGATGTATAATAAATATTGTGTTTTATTGACCATTCCCGGTAATTTTTTGACAGAGTGTATATTAACCATGGCACATTCCACATCTCAGAGGTCCTCCCTGAGTAGGAATATATGGAACAAGAGTAATAAATAGATAAATAAAATAGCTCCTTACCTTGGGGGAGAGTCATTTCTTGTGCAATCACTCCCTGTCCTTGCCACACTTCGGCTGATATCCATCGGGAATGTCCTGTGCTGATCGTGGAGTTAGTAGAACGCACCTGACCACACTCCAGCTGCCCACTCAGCTCAGCCTGCATTGGACGCACAGCAGCGACAGGTTTGGGCACAGCGTTAACTGTGCCATCTGTGCGAATAGCTCTGTTTTGATGTTTTTAACAGAATGGTTACTGTTTGTAAAGATGCAATTCGACACAAAACTATCTCCAGGTACTATTTCTGACAGAGATGAAAAAGTCATTTAGCTGAGATAAAGTTTGAGAAACAAAAATTTTAATTTGCTTCATCATACAAGAGCAGAAGGCCTAGCAACTTGTGATTAAATAGTATAAAGATTCTGGTTAGTTCAGCATCAGCTTTAGAAGTATATTTCAGTAATATCATAACTTCACCAATTTATTTTTTCCTGATGAAATTACTGTAAGAAGTAGTATTTACAATAGCAATAATAACACTATTGGCAATATTTAATTCAAATGTTCTTTCCTTCTCCTTTACCTGGAAATTCATCTCTGATGTAAAATACCCCAAATTTAAAATCAGTACATCATGAGACATAATGACAATAGTACTGGCCATAGGCAATTTTCCCCGCATCTGCTTAGTTAACTCCCTATTTATAAAGAAACCCAATACAACTGTTTATTTGCATGTCGCAATATATTTGCCCTCTCTCAATGAGGCATGTTCAGTGATGAATCCAAGTTGAAATATACAATGTGTTAAATTGTAATTGATATACTTCTATAATAGTAACTGTTTATTACTTATTAGTATTTATTTATTCTATTAAGGTGGGTGACTGCACAGCTCCACTTTTTTCACAAAAAACATCTAGGCTACATCCGTACATCAAAAATTGCCAGCTACACGAATTATTGGTCTGCCTTGGTTATCTTGTTTGTTGTTAATATGGGTGTGTTGACAGTGTCAGTTTTTAAAGTGTGGGAATAGGTAAGTTTTCCATAATCTGGTTTCAGTTTATGTGCAACATGTGACTGTGTAGGTTTAGTAAAATTTGTGTTTATTTATTTTATTTTCATATCTGTTGGGCTAGTATGTGTTTATTAACATGAATAGTGTTTGGTTTGTTATGTTTATGTAGTCATTAAGAACTTGTTCACCAACGGTTATTGCTTTTTGAATGTGGTAGTTTTCATCTAGAGTGAAGGGATTGTCTCTGTAGCTGTTGATTGTGAGGATTTATATTTCTTAACTTATGCCTGTTGATATATGATCATTTTCTATGAGATATTTAACAATGTAGAATGGTTACCGTACTTCAGTACACTCATTTGTTCTTAAGATCTGGTTTGGAATCCTCTTTGTGTCAGTCCTATGTATATTTTGTCATTTTTTACATATAGGTTGCTTCAGTTGTTGCATACGTTGTGCCACAGTGAGACTTATTTGTTTGAGTACAGGGTTGTATGCTTGAATATCAATGATAATACCTTGTTTCTTAAAAATGTTAGCAATTCAGTGTTCGTAATTGTTCAAATACATGTTTTTGAGAGTACCATTTACTCCTATTTTTAGTGTCCTTAATGGTTTGTATGTTTTGACTGTTTGTATTGTGAGTGTGTTTTTTTGGTGGTTTCTGTGTAATTGTATTAATTTTTTTGTCTTTTTAATAGGTTTTTGAATCTTCTGTTTATTGCATCAACTATCTGTATTTTGCATCCATTTTTTGCTGCTATTTTCTTTATAGTGTTAAATTCGGTAGTGTTTTTTGCTGATGGGAGTTTTTTAACATCCTGTTAAAGTGTGAAGTGTATGGCAACTTGTTTGTGATTTTGTGCATGATTTGAAGTGGATTTTACTATCTGGTCTGTTGCTGCAAGTTTTCTGTATAACTGAAATTAGAGTTTGTTTGTATCTTTTGTGATGGTGGGATCCAAAAACTTTAATTAACGTTCGTCTTCCTTTTCTGTTGTGAATGCGATTTTTTTTATTTTTTTTGGCGTTTGTTTATGTCATGGTGTCAACCATTTATATGTTTGTGTTATCAACATTTCTCCACCAAAATATGATATTGAAACATGATCCCTTCAAAATTACTACATGTTGCAGTTAATATCTGTTCCTGAAATAAAATAGTTTTCTTAAGTAAGCAGTTCTAACGTGCTTTTAATTAGACCTGTGTGGCTGTTTTATTTATATTAATTTTTGTGTTGTTTTTATTAATTTTTGTTTGGATTAATTCAATAGTTCATTTAATATTGGTGTCACTATAAATATTTCAATGTGAAATGAAACCAGCATTGCTGTGTTTAGGGTGTGTTTGTCTTCTATATTCTTAATGAGTTTTGTTGCATTTTTTATATTTCTACTTTTATTTAATGTGTAATTTTGGTTAAGAATTTTGTCTTAGGATTGGCAGAACAACATGTTGGAGCTTTTCAAAATAATCATGGTGCTTGCTGAAACCTATGGCTTTTAAGTGTTGGGGCTTAAGGATTTGTCTGTGTGTGGTGTTGTTTCTGCCTTTCTGACAGAATGATATTAGTATTTTTCAATAATTTCTGTAGTTGATGTAAACTTCTAGGGTCTGCTTGTAGTATTGTAATGCCATTTCTTTTAGATCAATTCACCTTTCTTACTGGTGTTTCTGTTTTATCAATTAAAACTGTTCTACTGCCTTTATTCCCTTTTGTAATTATTGCATTTCGAGTACTGAGTTTCTACCATTTAATATTGTATTGTGTACATACTTCTCTTGTCAAATGGCTCACACCTCTCTACATGAATAAGGTATTAAACAGAAATATCGTAATATTATGTCCATCTCATGTTTTGTCTGTTTGTCACTGCACTCCTGCCTTCAACTTTTGTGAGTGATGGTTTCTATTCCCTACCCATATTATATATTACAAGGAAATTAAAACTGCTGGATAGCAAGACAAAAATAAGAAATTAGGATAGGGAAATACACCATCTCTTAGCACAGCACCACAGATAATAGTTGACCAAAACGGTATGAAAAAACATTTTGGGGGGGAGGGTGTTTCTATACACTTCTTCAGTAAAATAACATTGTATGATCGTAAGTTTTTCCCGGTGGAACTGTTGCTGGAAGATATCTTGGGCATGCCAGAGAGAACTGGTGACAAATTTACAGAAATGGTTAGCTTTCAGAGGTGGAGTTTAAGAGTAGTACCATGAGCACAGGTTGAAGCACAATATTTGTTTTTGTGCAAGCACTAGGGACTAATAGTGCGGATGAGTGTTTACAATAGAAGAGCAATTTTTATCAAAACAGCTGCATCTGCAGTAGATGACATTGCTATAAGGTTGGGAATGTTTGATGTGGAACAGCTTGCTGTGTAATGTGAAGGGTGCTAGAATGCTTCCATGGTCCGGATATTCAAAGATAAGGTACTGTAAATTTTTAGGCCTAAAGTGATTAAATGTATGAAGGCCACTTTTCTATAAGGATATGTCAACATCAGGGAACATGATTTGTGTGGTAATGAGTATAGGCAAAGTTGATAGAGTATCTATGTATAGGGAATGATGAAGTCTACTAGGTGGTTTTCTTAGGATACAAATCCTAAATACAACATCTGTGCCACAAAGGGGGTTTAGTGAGCTTTTGTACAGAAATTGTTGTTCCTGATGTCACAGGAATAGGTTGGCACAGGATAGGGCCTTTCAGATATCTATGGTAGTGTCTAGTCTCTAGTGACTTGTGGGAAGGAAAAGTTTTTAAGAAAGAAATGGGAAAGTGTGTGCTCTGGAGGGTGTGTGGGGCACATATCTAGGACGTGTTCCACAGCACTGAGGATCTTTAAATACTGGGATGAGACATTAATGAGACAGGAAGGAGCCTTGTCACAAAATTGTTCTTGGTTGGTTTCAGCTGGCCAATCCCTGATTCTTATATGCTTTACATGAAATAGTTACTTCTATCAATTCCACTGAAGGTGTCGGAAGTCGATTGTCCCCTTCACCCATGTAAATGGCCATCAATAATAGATGAATAATAGTCAATTTTAATTAGCGCTCTGATGGCTCAATGGTTACTGGTGCCTGACTGGGGAGCAAAAGGTCTCCGTTCGAATCCCTATAATCGGTGAGTATTTTCAAAGGCCCTTAACCCGGCCATCGACTCTGGCTGAGATTGCTGTGTAATGTGAAGGATGCTAGAATGCTTCCGTGGTTCAGATTCCATGGAATTATTATAATTACATTTAATTAGGTATAAGTTTCTTATCAAATTAAAGACTGTTCAAATTTCATTGCTTTTTTCTTTAAATTAATTATTAAAATGGTCTCCAATACCAATGCTGTTTTGTATTAAAATCATAATTAGATCCACTAAAGATTGCAGGTTGCTTTCAAAGCAAATTCAAATATTTATCAAAAAATACTCCCCTCAAAATTTAGAATTTTCCCAGCCCCAAGAACTTAACTCTAGGAATGAAGAATTGGCCATTTTAAAATCTTAGTGATGGGAGTTCTTCCCAAAAATCATATAAAATTTAGCATTATAGTTCTATATTACAAGTCCTGATGAAACATTCCAAATACGGTCCACTTCTGTGTTAACATTTCACATTATTAATAAATTGCTTTCAACACCTGTCTGCTCACTCCTGGAAGAGTACTCATCAGAGGCTGCTTTCCCTTAGTCTTTTATAGACAATCCGTTGAAAACTTCACATGACCGTAATCAGCCAATAAATGTTTCAACCCAAAATGGTATGTATTTGCTGGATCACTAAGTTTCATAGTTGCAATCCACCAGTTCTTTCCTAAGAAATGATATCTTAAAAATTATGAATTTCTGAAAATACTGATTTATTCTTCAAACTACCACAAAATGTAGTCTTGATTTTTCTAAGCACTTTTGTCTCTTAAAATTTTTATAAGCATGCTGTATTTTCTTCTCAAATATATGTTGTTGAAGTTTCATTATAATCCTTAGTTATAAAATCCTACGAAGCACTCAAATTAACCCTTGACATTATCTTTATTTAAGAAACCATTATAAGATTAATATTTCCCTTCTCTCCTAGCTTATTTATAACTATTTTCTTTCCTCAAATGCATTCTAGTTCCAAAAATATCCATGTTTAGAATCCTCACATTAGAATCTTCATATATTCATAATCCTCTTTCTCTGTTATTTTTCAGCCCTAAAAAATCATATTAATTTCTACTTTTCCATTTCTAATGTTACACCTTACTCAGTGATTTAAAAACTTGAAAATAAACTTCTAAGTTATTGCACGATATTTCTTTGTTTTCCCGCACAACTGTAGAATCAGGCAAATTGGGTGATAACTCCAATATTAAAATTCCTATATTTGCTAAACTTTTTCAAAACATTTCTTTGTGCCAAATGTGCTATGAACATATTCATTTTATATTAAGTCCTTGACTGTGTTTGACATACCCTGAAAAACCTGACATTGGTGGCTATATTTTGCTAATACAGACATTTACGCCTATATCACAGCCTGGTAGTACTGAAGTGGTGACTGTGGGTAGACACTTGAGGAAGTGTGCGATGTCTTTAATGACTGTATGGATGTTCCATTCAAAAGATTAGAAATGGTGATCAACAAGAGCTAAAATGCATTCAGGATTCTTGTGGAATAAGGATGGAAGTAGGTTTGACAGGAGAACCTGCAGGGAGGTCTGGAGGTCAAGGAAAGTATGAATTCTCTGGTAATTAGAAGAAGGGTACAAATGGTAGGTGCTGTTATTGGAACGCTGACTCAAAGCCTCAACCTCAATCACTATGGTCCATGACTAAAATGGTTGACCCCTTGACAGCTCAGATGATATTTTTATTCCCGTATATTCCTCCCATAGCTTTGATTTCAATGGAACTGAGATTGTCAGATCTAGGAACAGCAGGAAAGAGATTGTGAATAGGGAGGAAGTGAAAAAATCCTGGAATAGAAGGAGAGGATGGTTTTGGGGAAGGGGAATCCACTTAAGTTGGCAGAGAGGTCTGAATTACTGTAAGTTGGACTGAATATTATAATAGTGGTTAACAATCGCTTCTACAGTACCACAGTGATACTGCCAGCAGAGTGTGGCAGGATGGTAAAAAATTCCAGATCAATGTGGCCTCATCAAACTTAATATACATATATATATTCTAGTAGGTAGTAGAGGGGTTGGATATGAATGATTTAAATTGCAAGCAAGACACGACATTCTGACAATCAAGGGAGGAGTTGGCAAGTGCTTTATAGGGGTGGAGTGTTGGAGGGTTAAAGGCAGACTCTAAATAACATAGTTGTTTACCAGAATAGAAAGCTTGCTTTTGTACATGTTTTGCTGGGATCTTTCTGGAATCTGTAACGATCTGCCACAAATTACTGATTTTGTTAGGAGGTGACAGGCAGAGAATTTTGTGTTGGGAATCAAGTTAAGCAGTATGGTGGTCAGCTTTTAAAAATATTGTTAAATGCTTAAAATGTCTTAATGGTAAAGTAATTTCATATGGAATTTTGAGCTGGTGATAAATATTTTATTTGCCACAGATTCCACCTCTCTTATGGTCGTAACTACAGTCCAATACAGAAGATGAACCATGGAACATCCTAGTGCGTGTCCGCACAAAACCGCGAAGACAAAACCGCGAATGGATAAAACCGCGCATGGACAGAACCGCGAAACGGACAAAACCACGAACGGACAAAACAGCGAAACGGACAAAACCGCAAAACGGACAAATCTACGAGTTATCCCCTCACTGTTTGATCTCTTATGGTCCAAAATATTATCCTAACACAGTTTTTAAAAGATTTGGGGATCACAGCTAGGGTTACGTTATTATGGAGTACGGTAGTGTAATTTATTTTGTGTATATGTAATTTATAATCTACGAGTTATCCCCTCACTGTTTGATCTCTTATGCTCCAAAATATTATCTTAATGCAGTTTTTAAACGATTTAGGGATCACAGCTAGGGTTACGTTATTATGGAGTATGGTACTGTAATTTATTTTGTGTATATGTAATTTATAATCTACGAGTTATCCCCTTACTGTTTGATCTCTTATGCATCAAAATATTATCCTAACGCAGTTTTAAATGATTTGTGGATTGCAGCTAGGGTTACTTTATTATGGAGTACTGTAACTCATTTTGTGTATATGTTATTTATAATCTACAAGTTATCCCCTCACTCTTTGATCTCTTATGCACCAAAATATTATTCTGTCAAGCGTCATCACTTCGCATTTGATGATTTTGTTTTGGTTGAGGTTAATAAAGAATTAGACCCGATGCGCGGTGGGAATGCAGCTTAATGGGGCTTCTGTATACCTGAGAAGAGTGACAATGGCCTTAACAATGTAGTGAGTGGGAAGACCCTCTTATCTCCGGTAGGTTCGGCCTAACTGACCCTTCTCAAGTCGAGCGAACAATTTGCCTGGACGATCTTTTGTTGCCGTCGCAGGAGAAATCCCCGCATGCAAATGGAAAATTCGGCAGCCAAAGTCAAAACCCGGAGACGTTCGGGCATTTCCGAGGCAAGGCCGGTATGGCAGATCCAAGCATTCTGTGGTGGTCAGTTAACCGAAGAGATTGTGTATCTTCCTGAATAATGGCTCTCGTGTTTGTAAAAAATAACAAAGGGGGAAATCACCTCGTTTATAAAGGATATACATTTAGGCAAGAAAGGAAAGAAGTAAATCTCGACCGTCTTCCAAAATATTGGAGATGCACCAGTTATGACAGTACAAGATGCCCAGCAAGAGTTACATTGGAAAATCAATCAAACGTTGCAGAAACGAATGGATTACACAATCATTCTGCTAAACCAGTGAAAAGAAAAGCAAAAGAGGTTCGACTTGAAATGCTGAAAATGGCTACAACCACATTAGAGGCACCCCAAACTGTTCTTGCATCATTATTTGCAGGGATGCCCGATGAAGTTTCTGGAGCACTACCATCAACTGATTCACTTGCAAGAGAAATTAGAAGAGAAAGACAAAAATCTGGAGGAGTACCACCGAATCCATTATCAAGAACAGAACTTCAAATTCCTGAAGAATATACAAAAATAAACGGTGAAATTTTTCTTTTGCACGACAGTGGTCCAAGAGAGGATCGTATATTAATTTTTGGAATGAAAAAAAAACCTTGAAACTCTGAAAGAATCAAATGCAATTTTTGTCGATGGGACATTCTCTGTTTGTCCACTTATTTTCAGCCAGCTTTATACTATTCACGGATTTAAAGAAGATGCCTCACTACCATCCATTTTCGCTTTACTTCCAAACAAAAGGGAGGAGACATATAGAAGACTTATAAGAATTTTACAAGAAATAGAGCCGCAAATTGGATCAAATCTGCAAATGATAATGCTGGATTTCGAAAAAGCTGCAATGAACACTTTCGCAGAAGCTTTTCCTGGAGTAAAACTTACTGTATGTTTCTTCCATTTTAAACAGTGCATTTGGCGAAAAATTCAGGAAATACCAGGATTTCAAGAAAAGTACAATGACAAAGAAGACATCACGTTTCAAACAAAGATAAAGAAACTTGCAGCAATTGCCTTTCTTCCTGTTTCAGAAGTCATCTCTGTTTATGAAGAACTCTGTGATAGGGAGTTTGCAGACGAGGAATTCTCTCCACTTTTGGATTACATTGATGATACATGGATTGGACGTATTCTTCGAGGAAATCGACAATGAGAACCACTATATCCAATCGAAATTTGGAACCAAAACCAGAATGTTAAAAATTCGTTAGAGAGAACCAACAACTCCGTCGAAGGTTGGCACAATGGTTTTCAGTTATTACTTGGATCAAGCCATCCTACAATTTGGAAACTCATAGAAGCTTTCAAGAAGCAGCAAAATCTGACGGAGGTTAAATTGGTGCAATATGGAAGGGGAGATAGAAAAATACAGAAAATGACATATGCGAGAGTCACCAAGTCGATTTTCAATTTAGTTAGTGAATATGATTGTAGCGATGCACAGAAATTTCTTTCTAGTATAGTTCATAATTTCGATTATTAGATAGTCTGATTGTGTATTTTGTTACAATTTATATTAACTTATTAATGGTTTATTGATGTATATTTCATATAATCCATCTATATTGTATTTTTATTTTCCATAATGTTCATGCTTTTGTGTAATTTTTTTAAATAAAAAAAATAATGGGGTGTTACGTAGATCACCTCCTCATGGTGCACCCTGGGTAACGCTAAGAATCTACGAACCCTTGTGGTTTTATGTATTCCTTGTTTTTCTGTATTCGCGGTTTTGTCCTTTCGCGGTTTTGTCCGTTTGCTGTTTTGTCCGTCGCGGTTTTGTCCGTCACGGTTTTGTCCATCGCGGTTTTGCCCGTAGCCAACCTAGTGTAGCTCATATAATAAATCATAAATCCTAAAAATTCCTAGCCCAATCGGGATTCTAAACTTTGACCTCGAATTATGAAAGTGCCTTAACTACTGAGCTACCAGACTGATTAAGTTGATTAGTTGTAAGGAAGACACTAACTAACTTCCCAACAGAATGACTGGCCACAGGAAACAGTTTACAAGAGCAATTTAGACCATCCAGTGGTAGCCCATGCCTATTCCACAGTTTGAAATCTTGTTTTACAGTGAGTGCTGTAAATGTCTTATCAGAAACAACAACCACCACTGAACTCAATAGATGGGAATTATCTTACTAAACTATCTTTGATACCAGGCATCTCCCTTGGGTCAACCTTCAATAAGACCCTTCCATTAAAACAAGCACTTGCTTATTCATATATGTGTAACTTATAAATCTTAAATCTATCCCCCTAATTTGTTAATCACATTTATATTATGTAATGTTTGTGATGATTTCCCAAATACAGGGATAACATTTCCCTATAATAACTGATTCAGTATTAATTGCCCCCATCTATTGCCATCCCTGCTTTATTCTCTTGGTTCCTCATTCATATGGCAGTTGTGGTTGTGATCACATCAGATCTCCTTGCCATGTGTCTCAATTACTTACAAGATTGAGGTTCACCACTGAAGTAGTGTGTTATATGTATTCATTCTTTTTTTGTAAGTGTTCAATCGATGCTATGCCTCCTTCATCCATAGTAACTGTTGGGTCTACTTTCCCTACTATTTCTTATTTCTAATATTAATATAAATATAGTACTCCTTGAATAATTCTTACAGTAGTGATTCATATATGATGAACATCAATGCCTTCTATTCAACGAAGAGATTTTAATAAATGCAGTATAACTTTCACCTTATCTGAAGTCCTGTTTGCAGACTTGTAGAACTGCTACCACCACAGCCCTGAGAAGAAGAATACTGAGGCTGACTGTAGTTTATATTCGCTTCTTTCTCTAATTCATAATTGCGTTTTGCTAGCCACTTTTCTGCTTGAGAAAGTTTCTTCTCCTTTCGATCAACTAATAGTGATTCATGCTGGAAAGGTTCCTAATAATAAAAACACACAATTAGTTTTTACAATAATATATACCAACAAACACATAAGGTTACATAAATTACACATACAAACAAGTATAGTTTCAAATATTTATTTTTATGATTTTGTACAAATATGAGGTTTGTTCAAAAAGTAAGGTGACTGAATTTTGCCAGATATGTACAGTCAATTTTCTTTTTTCATTTTATTTTTCTAATTTTGGTGCAATTTTCCTGCACATATCTTCATAGTTTCAACAATATAGCATTATTTTCATTATTTGTGAGATGCATAATTGTTAGAAGTGTTTTGTGCAATTGGCGATTTTTCAATTTCGAAAAAAATTTAGCAAAGAGTATGCATCAGATTTTGTGTAAAATAAATGAAACTGAGTACTCCAAAACACACGAAATGTTGACAGTGGCATACGGTGAATCCACTTTGAGTAAAAAAAAAAGTTTATATGTGGTTCAATACCTTCCAAGATGGTCGAGAAGATGTCAAGGACGAATCTCACGCTGGAAACTGGATGCCCCAGCACGTCAACAATTGATGAAAACGTTGAAGAAGTGAAGAGAATGGTGTTGGAAATTGTCGAATCACTATTAGAGAAGTTGCTGATGAAGTTGGCTCATGCCATGTGGTTCTTTTTGGATGTTTTGGGCATGAGACGTGTGTCTGCAAAGTTTATTCTGAAACTGCTGAATTTTAACTGGAAGTATTGTCGCATGAGCATCGCTCAGGATCTGTTGAATGACATCACAGATAATCCTGATTTGCACAAAAGGGTCACAACTGGTGGTGAATCATGGGTATATTGTTATGACATCGAAGCCACGGCCCAATCATCACAATGAAAGAGTCCAGAAGAGCCAAGACCAAAAAAGCATGACAAGCTTGATCCAGTGTCAAGGATTTGCTCACTGTTTTCTTCAATTACTGTGGCATAATGCATAAGGAGTTTTTACCACAAGGTCATACAGTTAACAAGGAGTATTACCTTGAAAATATGTGCCATTTGCAAGAAGCAATATGAAGAAAAAAAAAAAAATGTCCAGATTTGTGGAAAAAGCATTCACGACAATGTATGTGCTCACTCATCGTTACTTGTGAGTGATTTTTTGGCCAAAAACACCAAAATCATGCCTCAGCCAACACATTCACTGGATTTGACCACCTGTGACTTTTTCCTGTTCCCAAGACTGAAGAGACCAATGAAAGGAGAAAGATTTGCAGTGACCGAGGAGATTGCACTGCTGAAAGAGCTTAAAACTGTACCAAAAACTGCTTATCTCAAGTGCTTCAAGGATTGTAAAAAATGTTCACACAAGTGCATTTTATCTGAGGGAGATTATTTTGAAGGGGACAACTTAAACACTGATGAATGAATAAATATTTTTTGATAAAAATTAAAAGTCGCCTTACTTCTTGAACAAACCTTGTACATGTATGAATTAATTTCAATATTTATAATAATGATAATTAAATGTGTATTTCAGCTACTCTATATTAGTTCTAATATATATTAATTAGGCTTAGTAAGAGATATATAAGAAATTAGAAAATGACTGACCTTTGAAAGGACATTGCTGTGTTTGTCCAGTATTTTTTGCATTACAACATCAATGTATTTCTCTTTCTCTTTACTAAAGTCTTTCACATCTCCATCCTGTTCATTGCCCCAGCATAAATTTGTAACCTCTTTATTGGATAAATGGGCATCAGGACTGCACTCATCAACCACACGATCAGCCATGCCTTGCTTATTAATCTGTCGATCATATATTTTCTTTTCCAGACAGTTGTCCATAACAAGACGGTATACAAAACAAGGTTTCTTTTGGCCATATCTAAAAAATAAAAATATTTCACAATAATATCAGGAAAAATAAAAGTTGATAGTGGAAAAAATAAGTATCAGAAATATTACTGCCGATAGTGAAAAAATTTATCTAGAACATAATATAATAAAATTCTGACTAATATCCTGTTTTTGTCTGGGAAGCTTTTTATGCGACTAATAATAAATAAATATTTATTATATTATATCCAATAAATGAATATATTTGTGTCTTGTGTTATAACAATTCTAACTAAGCCTGGCTAAGCTTAGCTGTGGTTGAGCCAAATGTGTGCACAGTGCCTTTGAAATCGGATAAAAACTGTAAATTTGTATGTAAATACAAGAGGTATAAAACAATTTTTAAATTTCAAATTTCAATTTGTTGATCAGCAACTGTCAGACTGAAATTAGTCCAATGCCATTTGACAGGAAGTGTTATGGACTCACAGAATATCACTGCCCACTTTGGCCGATTTCTCTACTATTTCCGAGATATTTGCAAAATGAATGATTTCAACTGTAATTTTTTTAAGTAGGGTCATGGGGGAGAGTCGATGTTTTTTTAAACCTAGTATATAGAGTATTTTTTCTTTATTTTCTAAAGTTCATGTGTGTAAGTTCCACCGAAATCTGAAAAAACTGTAGTTTTATTGAAAGAATATTTGCAAAAATTAAATGGAGTAAAGGGAGTGAACAGTTAGATTTTTGTAAACAGATTATAGACAATATTTTTTCCTTTGTTTTAAAGTATACATGTACAATGTCCCATCAACACAGCTGATTAAAACTGTGGGGTTCTAGAAACAAATTGGAAATTATGAGGTTTGTGTGTAAAGGTGTTTCGTTTTTGTAAACCAAATGTAGACAGCATTTTTCAGATTTTTTAAAAGCGTACATATGTTAAGTGCCATAGATATTGGATAAAGACTTGTATAAGGAACACCAATAAAAAATTAAGGGAGTGGAAAGAGGGATAGGTGTTTGGTTTCTGTAAACCAAAATTTTCTCCTTGTTGTAATATATAAGTTTCAAAATGTTCATTAAAATCATATAGAAACTACAGCTTTAACAAAAATGAAGGTGGTGGAAAATAAGAGAGGGGTTGGGTTTCTGAAAACCAAATGTAGACAGTATTTCATAATCATCAGTATTTTTCTGTTTGTGTTAAAGTATATGTATGCAGAGTTCGATTGAAATGAAATAAAAAGGGGGGTTTTATCAAAATTAAGGGGGTGAGTTTTAGATTTTTTTCAACCTTTATTTGTGCCATCCACCACATTCTCCCAAAAATTTTGAGTCAATCAACCAACTGCTTTTTGAGTTTTGGGAGAATAAACATGCAGAGGCAGAAGCATACAATTGTTATCTTTGTTTTTAATGTCAGAGAAATATTGGATGTCAGTGTAACAGATCTGACTACACCTATATCAGTGAACAGTAATGCAGAAGTAGGCAACTAGAAAATAGAAGTATTTAGGGATCTTCCTAGATTTATTTTTCACTTTTATGATTATCACGATTCAATGAATGGAGACAACAAAGATTTCAAATTCCAAGAAGAGAACAATCAAACACAGTATCTTCTGTTTTTGATATACAAATTGTTGCAGTTTCATGGCTCTGTGCCATCTGCTACAATCATGTTTGTTTACTTTCAAGACTTCTTGTTAATGGAACTATGTTTACCATTTAATTCACTCATAAGGTTCTTGCTGTGAAGACCATTCATTCAAAAAAATATTTTGCATTTGGTGAGTCACAGTGGTTGCAGATCATATAGTTCTTGGCCACATAGGGCAGCGAGAGTACCAATACATGTAGACAAAGTTATGTGCAACAATTAACGATGAATATTAGAGTTCCTTTTGCAAACATGATGCACTAGACAGTGGTTACAGGATGCTTTCAGTAATAGTGTACATTGCAATCCCTGTTGACTCCAAGGTCAACCTTTCTCACACCAATCTTAGCCAACATTTGCCCATTCTTACCACATTATAACAATGTAGTATGCTTTATTTCGGCAATGGAAGATAACACATGCCTTGTGCACATTAAAAGATGCAAATCAAAGCTCTTCTTCTCCCTTCAAGCCACTCTCAAAGAGCACACTTCAACTTGGTTATCCTTTGAAGCTGTAGACACCATTTTCTGTATTTTGGAGGTAAAGGTTACTTTTTATTCCTCCACTTAGGCTTAGGATAGAAGCTCAAAATTATTTACCATTTCTGTAATAGCAATTAATCAATTGAACTGCATTTCCACAGTGTCTGAATGTCATGTAAAATGTTTCATGAGTTAATTTTATTTCATTAGCATTCCTGCAAATCTTATAATTCTACCATTAATTCCTACTTTAACTTTGCTAGGAATAAGCGATAATGTCAGTATGCTTCTTGATATTAAGGTTGCATATTCTGAGTGAAATTGACTTAGAAGTGGACTCGTCAAGACATTGGGACTGTGGTGACCACTTGGGTTGCTGTATCCAATCACCAAGAAGCTTTCCCAAATAGGACATGCCACATGTGAAACCTCCCATATAATAAATTAGTTAAGCTGTAACTATTTTCCTGCTTCCTACATAGGTCTGACCACGAATCAACTGTCAATAAGAATTAATGGTTACAGACGAATCGTATTTACCCAGAATTCAGAGCAACCTGTATCAGCCCATGCTGCCTCTCATGGTGCCAATAATTTTTATTCACGTTCCACCATCTGTCAGAGTCCTACCACACAGCACTCAGATGATGGAATCTGGCCTGTCAATACAATCTAAGCACCAGGTTTCAAGATAATACCCTACAATTATATAAATTCTTTCTCCTTTCAACTCTATCTTCTATTGACCCCCTCCCAACCCTCTTTTACTATGTCTGCCTAAGATGAACCAGTGCTCATCAGAGGTGATGTTTAATTTCATATTTTTCTGTATTACTGTACATTTTTATTTATTTAATAATATTTGCCTTAAGCTCCTTCTATTTATGTTTTAATGATTTTTTGTAAAGAACAAGTACATATTTTCTTCAACTGACTAATCCTCCCCACCCCTCAAGCCCTTCTCAACTGTCAAAATTTGTGGCAGTTGGCCTATAATACCCACATCATTTTATTGCGAAGATAGGTTGTATGCCCAATAATTACAATATTTTGTACATTGTCTTCTCATGTATCAACTATGACCTGCCAGTATCTGTGATGGTTTATTCCCTTAGCCTAATTTTTAATTTTAGTCACTATCCAGCACCTATTTTCTTGTAAAATTATATGTAAAGGAAGAATGGAGAAAATAAACCCATTACTTAATACACATGAAGGCAGGAGAACCACAATGAATACATACTTATAAACACACTATAAATGTTTGTTAAGGGACTATGAGATTCAAAAGAAAGTTAAAGGCTTTTTTTGGCACCACCTTAAACCCTACTTTTTTACGTACAAAATCTATAAATAATGTGGCAGACGTAGTTAATAATTCCTATGATAAATATTAACTAAACTTGTACATCAGTCCCATTTAAAGTGGAGTGGATCAATATGTTTCCACATACAGCAAAGAAACACTGCAATCATTTGAATAAATTAATTTTGCTACAAGACATATTCACTAATAATTCCCTAAAGATTATATTAGTGGAATCGACATCTACAGGACTGTTGGACATAGTACCCAAACACAAAAACTCAGATGCACAATGTTAAGAGATTCTGTCAAGAAGGGACGAATATGAATACTGTGCAATGCAAAACTCTGAACATGGCTCCATTCAAATGTTCTTTAAGCAGTGTGTAAAAACGGGCAAATAATGTTTTTCCTCATCATATTATTATTGCTGTGGCTGTAATTAAATATGGGAGATATTTTCCATTCAAAATTCTGGCCCTTAACAAATATAAAGAAAGTAAAAAAGTAATACAGACCAAAAATAATTTTAAGCCATAAAAGGTCATTTATAGTAGTGAAATTCCACATATGTAAAGACCATTATTTGTTTGTTATGTGCAATACAGTATCTTAACACTACTGCAGTGTTGCTAAAAGAAGACAACAATTTTTACTGATAGTCTTTCACTAATATAGAAATTAAATTTAACAACCATCTCCCAAATATTTGAAAATATATCCAATCATCATCAGTAATACAAAGCACTGTTAATTATGCCAGGAAGCTATTCTCTAAAAATTTCCTTGCAGTATAAAATAGTTTCTGTAGCACAATGGTTAAATCACCAACATGCATATATTAAATACGGTAAATTCCAAATCCCAGAGGTACTTCCTCAACAGGGATCAATGGAGCAAAAATAGAAAATAAAACATAAAATAAGTAAATATCACCATTCGGTATAATAATAAGCAAAACTTCTACCTGTATAACCATGACTTGTCCTAAACCATTAAATATAAGACAACTTTCCCTTTCTCTACTTACTACCCTTTACATTGTGCTATACCTCACATGCTCTAAAAGGAGGGGGGGGTAGGGGAAAGGTAAATGTGAGAGTAGGTGCTAAGGAAGAAAAATTATGTTACTTACCTATAAACACGACAAACTGCTTGGGTGTCATGACAAGGATTCCACGATGCATCAAAGACAACCACTCTGTTAGCACCAACTAATTTTATACCAAGTGAGCCAGCCCTTGTTGAAACAAGGAACATGTGTATATTTGGATTGGAGTTGTATTCATTAATAAGTTTCTCACGCTCTAAGGCTGTGGTGCTTCCATCTAGTCCTAACAAAAGTAGAAAACTATGCTATATAATCTGAACTATGACATGAATATAGGCTTCTTAAAAATTAAGTTCTTACTTTTGTGAAATACATACAAACAAAAAATATAAAATATCATACTATTTCGCCAAAACATATTTTATAACCCTGAGACATGATATACATTGTAAAGAACATTGAGACTAAACTGATAATATATATTACAGTTAATATAACTGAACATGCAGTACACTAACACTATTTACATATCACAACATTTTTCAAATATAGTACTTACTGTAGTAATTCCAATTTCTTGCCCAAGTTTCCTGTCGCCCAGGTAAATTTGTTTGCTGAAGGAAATATTCAATTAGATTTAATGTAAATAAAGACTGGCTAAACACTAATATTCGATCACCCAGTGCCATTGATTCTTCCAAAATGCAAAAGAAAACAGCCATTTTTGCAGAGCTCTCTATAGAGCCTGGAACATAGTTCTTCAGCAATTCTGTAGCCTGTAAGGTATAAATAATCCCTCAAACTATGAAAAATTAACATTGAATCTTTGGAGAATCTGAATCGAAAGCAGCTTTAAAATTTAATGCTTTAAAATAATGAAACTTATTACACAATTGTGAGAAGCAGCAAAACCTACCCTACATTGATGTTAGGCTAGTAACTTATTTTATACAATGCTACTAATGTTGGTGAGTCATAACACCTTCTCACCACTTCAACTCCGTTACACTCAATAGTATTTTAGTATAGTATATCTAATTGTAAGCAATAACACATAAAAAATTCTACGTTTGCAAACACATTAAAAACAAGGTGAGACATAATTTAAAAATTGCTGCATTTTTTAAAAATTTTGTTTTCAGAAGGTATGTACCATTAAGGCTATATTATTGTTTCAATTAACAATGTAAAGTCAGATAAACACTTTTTAAAAAAATCACAAGTAAAAAAATAGAAAGCTTATCCACATATTTCCAGAAGCAATAAAAAATATACTACAAAATAACAAACAAATTACATTATTTTCAAGTGTAGAATGACTGTCACATGTTACAGAAATTTACTTGCCATATAAATAACTGGAATAGAACTATAGCTACTTAACATTTCTCTCTTATGAGGCCTAGTGAGTAGTTACACTATAAACACAAACTATATCAAAGTTTCATAAAAATCTGGTTCACCTGCATATATAGGCTGAAAGACTGACCAAGGCTAGTTTGAAAAATAAACACAATACTCATAATGCAAAGAAAAACTTTTCTGTATTAAGAAAAGTGTGCTGGCAAATGTAGTAATGTCTCTGATAACACAATATGAATCAGGAATTTAGAGAACATTATCAGAAGGCACCGTAGTTAGAATTTTTGTATCAAACACATATTAAAAAAAAACTGAAGGTGCACTAATGCATCTCCTCAAGTCGATAAGGAATGTTGAAACTGATTGGAATATGAGCCTCACTGTCCCAGAGTTCAATTTACTCTTTCACAAGAAACAGAAATCAACTAAATTAATTTAAGTATTCCACTTTAATCACTTGTTTGTGAACAGCATGCACTAATGATAGTAAGCAGTTGCAAATGCTCATACCTTTATTAAACTGTAAAAGGTAGAAAATATAAATCCATCAGTTAACAAAGATGAAACAAACTGGACTGTGGAAGGAGGAGGAAAACACACACACACAAAACAATATATCAGGTGACCCCCTTAATCATGTGAGGAATAAAGTAAAGCACATGGTTAGGTAATAATGGGTTTATTTACAACACACTGGTCAACCTAGCTATATGCAATGTTGTATTTCTAACATGCTTGAGCATTTGTCTGATTTTTAATGTGTGTGTGTTGCTGTTCAATTATGGTGTATATTCATTGCATAAACTGCTGCAATTTCTGCTAAACACTTTTCAATTTAATCCATTGCAAAATTGGCTGTGTTGAGACTTTATTTGTGGGGTAATAAGTGAAATGTTCCACTCATAATATCTGAGGATAAAGCTGCTTTGTTTTACTAATTGAATATATCATATATAATGTTTATGATTTTATTAAAACTTCTGGGGAAAAATTATTGGAACTAATTAAGGAAACAATTGTAATCTTTTCAAAATATAAAGAATACATGGCCATTTTCAGCTAGCAAACTTCATACCAAATCTTGCATCATGGTACATGAACCACTTGAAATATGAAATCGGAAGTAAATGGTTGCAGGGAACTATTCAAAAATTGCTTCACAAAGAAGATGCACAAAACTTGCATTTGAAGGTGGCTACAGAGCTAAGAGTAAAAACTGAAGCAGCAAAACACATACACACATGTACACATGCCCACACTCGCTATCTCTGACAGAGAGAGAGAGAGAGAGAAAGTGTGTGTGTGTGTCTGTGTGTGTGTGTGTGTGTGTGTAATACCCTCAATAAAATCAGGTAAGAGACTACCATATCAGAATACATTTATGTCCAAGCTGTCATGTACACAGATTAATAATTTTGTATTTTAAGTACTATTCAACTACAAAGAGAATGTAAATAGCATAACTGGTATGTTAGACTGCTGTCTAGAACTCATGTTTTTTACGTATCTTCTGTTTACTTTATCTTTTGCTGAGACTTTAAAGTTCTGTATATAGGTAATAGGTCATTAAGAATATTCTAACCTAAGGGAGGGAAGCGAGTGGTCTGCCATCTCTCTTTAAAACTGTAGATTTTGCACTGATGTGTGCTGTGTATAATATATACACTTCCTTGGTTGAAAGGTAAACCATCCAGCAACCAACTAGGTGATAACAGAAAACTGTCAAAATCTGGAATTAGGATAGACAGTATGCTGGCAGTGGTATTTGAACTTGTGCCTAATGTACATCTCCATATCCAGTGTGAGGACACATAATCGATGCTGTGGTAAATAAATGCAGGAATGGACTGGAGGCTAGTAACCAGAAGGAATTCGGCCATGGACTTTTGAATGAACCATCATGCCATTCACCTGGAATGATGTCGGGAAACCATACAAAACCTAAATCTGGATGGCCAGACAGGGAATCAAACCAGCATCCTCCCAAATGTGAGGCCAAAGTGTTACTGGTCACCCACCATACTTGGTGAATAGAACGGTGACCATCCAGTAGTCTGAGTTAGTATGGACGTCAATTTTTACTAGGGTCACATAGCTCAGGAATGAAATAAAAAAATTAGCCACAACCTACTTTTAGAAACAACCCTGGTAGCTGTAATGTTTAAAAATTATCTGAGCATTTGTAAATCTATGAGCAGTAATAAAATAATCAGGAGATAAAATAATTTCCTTCTATATGAAAAAATCTTAGTTTAAATTATATTACAAAGAAACAATGAAAATAAGTAGCTAACAATCTTTATGATAGAATAATTGACAAATAAACTTAATTAATCAACAGCTTGAATGAAATTTTAGCTTACCCAGTCATAAGGAATGCTAGAGTCTTCTTTGCTGAAGGCTTTGCCCATACAAGCCTCAGTCAACTTTGCTGCCTCTGGCATATATGTTTCCTGGGTTGGTCTAACTTCTGCATTTTCATGTTCACTTTTATCTAAAATTTCAGCACTTTTTTCACCATTTTCTGTCTCTTTATTTGTTTCTTTCAGTGTGGTAGTATCTGGATCAGAAACTGTGGCAAAAGATTGTAAATTGTTAATCTGATTCTGAGTATCAGCCTGATTCTGCAAAGTAACCATCTCAATCTGCATCTGCATTTGCATGTTTGTAATCTGACCTTGCTGATTTCCTCAATGGAAAACCTGACTTCCTATTTTACTTAACTGATTCCCCATCTGCACCTGCATATTTCCTATCAAAGCTGAAGTATTATCTGGTAGACCAAGTGAATCTATTTGATTCTATGGAGGCAACTGACTATGATTTACTATTTGATTGTGGTACGTAACTAGGTTTTGTTGATTCTGTATTTGTATTTGTGTTTGTATTTATTTGCCCCTTAGCATCATACATAGTACGAAGTACAAATGATATAGGGCAAGTCAAAATTGGTCTGCACACAGACAGACAAACAAACATATAACAAACATTCTATTATATACTATGAGATAACATACTATACAGATATGATATAGACAAAAAGAATTACAGTTACAAATATACAATTAATTCTTTACAAATTTAAATGATACTAATGACATCACCTATGTTTAAAACTAATATTTGGTTCGAAAATACTCATCAATACAGTAGAACCAGTGGTCGAGCAAGTACTCCTTCACTGATGATATGAATTTAATATTTTGTCTTACAGACTTGATCCTCTGTGGTAGTTTATTAAACAATCTGATTCCCATATGAATGTCTGAGAGTTATCCATTTGATCTTGAGTCATTATCTGACTTTGTACCACATGATTTTGTTGATTTCCTATCTGATTGGACATATTATCAACTGAATTTGTTATTGAAGACATATGATTCTGAATATAAATCTCTAGAGAACTTCCCATACTCACCTTTGTTTGTATCATTTGGCCTTGATATGCTTGAATCTGAAACTGTCCTGCCATTTGTTCATTTTCTCCCATACAATACATATGACTACAGTCTGAATTTGTTTGTGCTGCAAAATGGTCTTCAATCATACAATCTGCATTGCCCTCACTCACGAAATACTGGGAATTGTTGGAACTTACATAAATCCCACAATCTATATTATTTCCAGCATAATATTGATTCTAATTATTTTGCTGTAAATAAGAAGACTGACCATTCTGCCAGTATGCTGAAGCTGAATTGCACTGATATGAATTGTTGCTCATACCTTGTTCATTTGCACCATGTTGATAATAAGATGATACATCGGTTGAAGTTTGATTATTGTTACTATGCGTTTGATAATACAAATTTGTCACACTACCTGTATAAGACATACCTGTTGAATTTCCTTGGTTGCTACTATAAACACTTCTACCAAAATTTCCAAATGCATTGTTAGTAGGATTATGTCCATATTTTGAAGGACCATTATTTCCTTGTGAGCTATCTTGATGTGCAACATCTGTGTTGGAATTGTGATACTGCATCTTATGGTAAGAACCAGCCTGTTCACTACTAAATGACTGAGTCTGGTTTGTGTAAGTCAACATGTTGAAATTATGATTATATAGTTGTTGGTTCTCTTGAATTTGAGTTTGAAGATCTGTTGTAACTGCAGTGTGTACTCCAATTCCTGGTGTCACCATACGGCTTGATGAATCTGAATTATTCATGTATGTACCACTTGGAATTACAGAAGCAGTTGGTTTAGCAGGTGATCCAGGATCTTGTTGTTGTGCAGATGATCCCTGAAAAAATAAACACATGAGCTTCTAGTTCAAAATTATTTATTTCATGATTTAATACGTTCTTCTTGTTCAAGTCAGTGACTCAACTGCAATGAAATATTATATAAGTACTAAGAATTACAATACACATTACATTGTTGGCCATACTATACTAAAAAAAGTACTTTACATCAGAGTTCTAATTTTCTATTTTTCATACATTATACTAGTTTCAGTTCCTTTTAACTAATCTCCACTAAATGCTTTATCTTATAATAATGAATTACAAATAATTTAGGGGTATCAAACATTTCCCGAAGTTTTAAAATAAACTAAATTGTTAACTTGTCACTTTTACTTATATCTTATCTCAAACAGAGGTTGTCACTAATTTACTAGTCTGTATATATATATATATATATATTTCTTTGTTCAAAAGTTTTATTTGATTTTCATTAATGGTTTTTTCCTTATCCAGAACATTAAGACAGTTAATACAAAATCTCGGTTAACTGGCTTAGTTACTCTTGCACATTTCTTTCTAGAAACATACACCTATAAGGCATCATCATCAAAATTTCTGCAACTAGATATTTGCAACAAATTCATTGTATCTTTCATTCCTGTAAACCGTTCTTAACTTAATCAACCTTGACCTCCAGAAATACACTGATCTGGCAAAGCAATGCTATTTGCACCTTGTACCCCTCTATTAAATAGTCCTTCTTTAATGCTGACAAATTATTCCCCACATGCAACAGGTCCTATATCAATCTGAAAAGACAATAAGTACTGATGTACAAAACCACCTGTATAAGTTATTGAATTTGTACAAGTCTCATATCACAACTGGTTTATTCTTTCCCTGATATATTAACTTTACACCCTGTCTATGATCCAGATTGCAGCCTTTATTTAATTTCCTAGAAACCAGCCATTACATGCATCAGCAATACCCCTTAAAACCAATTCCCATTCCCAATCCAGCTTGGAAGCCCAAAGAGTCAAATACCCCTCTTATTAAGCAGCCTAGCTTTCACACTTCTAAAATGGCCTAACTTTCCCTCTCCCATCCTCATATTTCCCAAAACCAAAATCTGACCATGCTAGCCAATTCAATTACTCTATGACACTCTGCTGCAAATTTTGTTTCTGGCATCAAGGAGTAGGTGTGGCAGGATGACAGTGAGCCAAGGCTCCAGAAATATCTGCCATACTCCCAACTTGAAAAACCATCAATTCCGCAGAACCATACTCTTAACTGTTTCCGGATTTTAAATCCACAAGTCTCTTCAACCATTTTCCTGAAATTGTTACCTCAGACCAGTAACCTTAGCCCTTCCAAAGTAATGCCACTAAAGACCTCCGTATCAACCTCAACACAATCATACTACCAATAGATAAGGGATCAACGACAGTGATCAGGAATCAGTCTGACAATGGGGCCAATAATTTTTATTAAAATAACTACCACTTCCTTCCCTGTGATCCTACCACCTCCTTTAACAAGGAACTGTATAAGCCAATTCTTTCAATCCCTTAAACTTCTAACAACAGAATAGTCACACACCATCCATGACTGTATTTGCCTCCCAAAATCCATAAGCTCGGTAACTAGGTTATACCATATGTCATCCATCTCTAATACTGTAAGCAAATGGCCTCTACCCATAGTCATTTAGTTAAATTCCTACAATAAGTACACCCAACATTTCCTCAAATGTCTTGCTGCAGCCCCTGCAGTACTTCCTACCAACTGTATACTGGAGGTCATTGATGTCACATCATTGTACACCAATATTCTACTGTGGATTAAGTGCAATAGCACATTTTTAGACCAGCAAACTATGAACCCCTTTCTGTAGACTTTCCTTACCTCCTTAGCCAATCTGATACTAAATAACTACTTCTTCTTCAGAAACCAGATCTACCATAAAATCTGCAGTACTGCCATGGGTACCTATATGGTGCTCTGCTATGCGAACCTCTTCCTTGGCAGTACTGCTTTTCTTTCTGGCCTCATGCCTTGTTAATGTGGAGGTATTTAGAGGTAGGAAAGGACTGGGGATAAGGAACAGGAAGGAATTCATCAATGTCCTTCTGAAGGTACCATCCTGGCATTTACATGAAATGATTTGGGTAAACCATAAAACCCAAATCTGGATGGCCAGATGGGACCTGAACCTGCATCCTCCCAAATGCAAAGTCAGAGCATTTTAACTCACCCAACACTGTCGACAGCAGTATTGAATATTGATTTCTAGGTTTAAGTCCATCTGAAACCTTAAATAAGGTTCAGGCCTACAATAAAAAAAATTATGATTTGGTCAGATGGAGAAAATAACCTCCTAAGATTTAATGACAACCTGAACTCCTGATAATATACTAAATTTCACAATATCTTACTCCAAGACCCAGGTCACCTAACTGAATACTGAAGTTTCTCTCATAATGGCTTCTTCAGCATCTAAGTCCACAACAGACCAATTAACCAGCACCAGTACCTCAACTTCCAGCTGCCAGCCAGCTCAGACCCAACAGTTACCACTTATAAACCGGGTATTTGTGACAGAAATTTATGCAATGAACAAGCTTCTTCCATAGTATTCCAACAACTTCTATCAAGTCTTAATATCATACAACAACCCTCCAGACCTCATTCACAATATCCATGCTAACCATCTAAAACAATTACATCCCCTTTCAGAACAACAGTTTGTCCTAGGCCATAAACCCATTTATCACATCCTATAGCAGAGTTATGATATTTTTTTCAAACCCACTCTACAATCAGGTAAGTCCTCAAAAAATATTCTGTTTGCCTCCCAGAAGATGCTTCATTAGACCCCCTGAACTATATTAGCCTGTCATCCAACAGTAACACTCTACTTCTTCCACAAGAAAGAGTTGTACACCCAACTTACATCAATACCATTGTGTAAGTTTTAAATAAAACTGTAGTGAACGTTTTCGTGTTTTAAGAATGACTGACTTTTTATTTAATAAGCAGAGATCATAGAAGCACACATATATAGCATAGATAATATTGTAGATGTACATGGAACACAGATTATACTTAACAAATGTTGCTACTAGTACCTAACTTAACATATTTTGATATATGACCAGTGCCCCCACTATATCAAAATAAAATAACAACATTACTTTTCTTGTATTCCCAATAGTTTTAAAAGTTTTCAATGCCTTACATGACATAAAGACTTTGTGAGTATGTCTGGAGGCATACTTGCTGTTTCTAAGTATTCTACTTTAACAATATTCTTATTAATACAATCTTGACCAAAATGGTATTTTATGTCAACATGTTTTGATCTATTGTGAAAGACAGGATTATACAATAACTTATGAGCAGTCTGAGTATCATTAAAGATTACAATACACTGTAAATCACCAGTTATTTCCTTATTTATATTTCTCAGTTAAATGGCCTCCCTACAACATTCTGATTTTCCTTCATATTCAGCCTCAGTGCTTGATAATGTAATATTGTTTTGCTTTTTACTCCCCCAAGATATCACACCACCTGAGAGACTAAAACAGAATCCTGTGTAGGACTTCCTATCTAATATGTCATTAGCCCCTAAATGGTTTTCCTTAGTCATAGAACTTTACCAGGATTTGAACAGTTAAATCCTTCAGGAATTTGTATGTAAATATTCTTGCAATTCTAGAATGCAGTAACTACATCTATATGCATAGTATCAAATCCAAGCTTCACAGACAAAGCAAATAGTAATCACAAAGTACTATGTCTTACCACAGGCGAAATTGTTTTTGTTATAGTCTATACCAGGTTGTTGAGTAAAACCTTTAGCTACTAACCTTGCTCGAAAACACACATTATTGTCGCACTCAATCTTTTTCTTAAGCATGGACTTACACTGCACTATAGTAGAGTTACATGGAGGCTCTACTATCTCCCAAGCATCATTTTCTTCAAAGTTTTTTTAACTTCTACTGTACCGCCTGTAACCATTGATTTTTCTCAGGTCCTTCCAATTCCTGTTTCAATATAAGTTCAGTCACATTGTCTAAATTATTTTCTGTATAACAAATACCACCAAAACCATATCTGTCTGGTGCACATCTTTCTCTGAAAGGCCTATTTGGTTCATCACCTGTACCCTGAGCATCCAAACATTCTTCATAGTCTGTTGGAACATAATCAGAATCTGATGAAGCTTTTAGTGACTCTTCTGTTAATGTTAAGTCTGTGATGTCCCCCACTGAATCTTGTAATGTCTTATTTTCTGACATGTTCTCTTCAGTTATACATTACTTTTCACTATCTACAGATGCTATAACTACCATTATTGATGGCTTTTCCATAATGATCACATCTCTGCTTGTAAATATTTGTCTTTTTATTGGATCATATACTCTGTATCCTCTGATATTATCAGGAAATCCATGAAGGGTACACTCAACTGACTTTTTATCCTACTTAGATCTTTTTTCTTTATTGACATGAACCGTAACAGGAGATCCAAAAATTCTCTAATTACTTAAATCTGGCTTAACTCCCATCCATAGCTCATATGGTGTTTTAACATCCAGAACTGACGATACAGTACGATTAGTTAAGTATACAGCTGTGTTACATACCTCAGCCCAAAACTTCTTACTTAAGTCAGCATCATACAGCATACATTTTACCTTCTCAATAATCGTCCTAATCACCCGCTCACATAACCCATTTTGTTGCTGTGTATATGGATTTGTTGTCTGGTGTATTATTCCAAACTGCTTTAAGTAATTATCAAAATCTGAATTGCAGAATTCTCTCCCATTATCACTTCTGAAGACTTTCACTTTTCTATTAATTTGATTTACAGCTAGAGCCTTAAATTCTTTAAAGTATTGTAATGCTTCATTTTTATTTTTCAAAAAATAGATAAATTTCATCCGACTGAAGTCATCTACAAATTATAGAAAGTAGAATGAATCTCCTAGTGATTACAGCTCCACCGGTCCACACAGATCACTGTGAACGGTTTGTAATAATTCAGTACCTCTTGTACCACTACTTGAAAAAGGTAGCTGACATTGTTTTCCTTCACAACAATCCTTACAAGATGATTTGTTTACATTGACTTTATCATCAAACTTCATTACTTCTACTGCTTCTTAGTTTTCAGTAAGCAATCACTGTTCACGTGACCTAGTCTGCGATGCCAAGTGAGACCTGTAGTTGTCACAGCTGCAACCACCCGTTCTTGCCGGTTTAATTTATAAACACCATTCGTCAAAGAAGCAGTAGCAACTAATTCTCCACATTTATTGTAGATGTCACAACCATTTTATGTGAAAATCACATTGTTGCCTTTCTGAAATAACTTGCTAACTGAGATGAGATTTGTTGTTAAGTTTGGAACACAAAACACATCTTCAATGTTTGTATCGATTGGACTGCCTTTAACTGAGGTTACTATCTTTACATCGCCAACACATGTAATTGAAACAGTTTCCTAATTTGCTACCATTGTTTGTTGTTGTGCTTCACGACATTTATTGGTGATCCAGTTCTGATTAGCCGTTACACATTTGTTTTCAAGTTGTTTGGGCATTGGGTTCTGTAGTGACCAATCTGTTTGCACTTATAGCATTTAACATTGACAGTCTTTAAATTGGTACTATTTGACTTATTTGAACTGCCATCTTTGTTGCCATATAATTGTTTCCTTTTATGTTGGCTATTCTTTAAAACAACGAATGCACCCTCTTCATTATGACTACTTTCTTTTCCGGTCTCCATGTCTAAAAGTTTGCTTTTAATAGCGTCCGATTTCACTTGAATCCCTGAATGCTCAATGGTCATAATCATTGGCTCATATATTTCAGGTAGTCCAGCTAGGAGCAACGAACCAATCCATTCATCATATATCGCAAATCCTGTTCCATTTAGCTTTTGACTCGTCTTATTTATCTGCGTAACATGCAAGGTCATTGAACTGCTATTCTCCAATCGAATGGATATCAAATGCCGTAAAAGACTTATCCTTCTTGTAAAACCGGAATCATCAAAGAGCGACTTGAGATTTTCCTATAGCTCTTTTGTAGACTTGACAGTTTTTATGTGGACATATAGAGATGAGTCTATTGTAAGAATCAATTTCACCTTTGTCTTGGCATCATCAACAGCCGAAACTGTAATTTCAGCACCACTTTCGTTTCTCTCAGGCCTGATACACTCATCATGCCTTCAAGTATACGTTTTCGTCAAAGAAGTTTGAATATTATACACTAGAAGGAGCAACAGCGCTAGTGTTCCTTCGCAAATTGAACGATGCGCGCGCCGCCATACTGATGGCAAACTGTTGGTTTGAGTGTGTGGTTCTGTACAGTTGAGACGTGCCGAAGTGATCGAGTGCTCGTATTTTTTTTTTTTATTAGAAGTGTTTGCTACCATGGTTAAGTCTTGCGCTGCATATAACTGCACCAACCGTGCTACAAAAGGCACAAATTTATCATTTCACAAGTAAGTATGCATTTAAATAAGTTCCGAATCGTCTATCGTAACAGGTGGATGTTATGTTCCGACGTGTTGGTCACAGGCTTAATATTTTCGTTCGATACAGGTTTCCGCTCCGAGATAAGAATAAATTGAGTGAGTGGTTAGCTAAAATACGCCGGGACAGTTTTACTCCCACGGAACATAGTTTTATATGTTCTCAACATTTCGAGAAGGAATGTTTCTGGAAAAATGGGAATATAAAGATTCTGAAACCTTCTGCAGTTCCAACCATTTTCTCCTTTCCAGACAATAAATCGAAGGTAAGGGTTATAAGCTTTGCAATAATGTATATGCAAAATACTATAATATTTTAGGGTCAAAACTTTATTTTTTTAGTTGCGTAATATATAGAACTAATAGCCCTACACTATTTGTGATTAAAGATATGGGAAATTGTTTCTTATATTCTATTTTTTTTTTTTTTAGAAGATTGTTGCTCGACCTCCTCCAAAGGAAAGAAATATGCCAGTTCTTTCTGAAAATGTTAATCAGGAAGTGAGAAATGAAGAGTACTGTGTGCAGCATGACCATACATATGACATAGACAAATCTGTGAAATGTTTGAAATATGAAGCAGTAATAAACAGGAAGAAACACAGCATTGCAAAGTACAAGATGAAATATGAAAAGGAAGTTGCCAAAAATATGACAAAGTGCAAGAAAATAGAATCTATGTCACAGATGGTGCAAGAGTTAAAAGAAAAGTGCCAAATTACTGGAGATTTGAGCCATATGTTAGAGAACTCTTTTTTTAGTGTTTTTTCAGAGCTGGTTGCTCTTTCAAAATCTGGCAGAAATGCAGGTTACAGCAACAACATAAAAAGATTTGCCTTAACTTTGTATTTTCATTCACCTGCAGGGTACAAATTTGTAAGAGAATCATTTGACAATTGTTTACCTCATCCATCTACACTTCGTAGATGGTACAATGTGGTTGATGGCAATCCAGGGTTTACTGCAGAGTCATTGGCTTATATTAAATACTTCACCTCTCACTGTAAATATGAAGTATATGGAAGTTTAATACTAGATGAGATGGCTATCAGAAAAGGTGTTATGTGGAATGGTGAAGAATTTGTGGGCTATGTGAACATGGGTCATGTGCATTGTGCTGCCAGTGAAGAAGGAAGAGAAGCAAAGGAAGCATTGGCGGTTATGTGTGTTGCTATTAATGCTTCTTGGAAAATTCCTATAGGTTATTTTTTAGGTGATGGCATAAGTAGCTGTGATAAATGCAACATTATACTACAAAGTCTGAAAATTTTAAATGATGTTGGAGTTCATGTTGTATGTGTGACATGTGATGGACTTTCCACAAACCTGAGTATGGCAAGACAGTTAGGGTGTATTTTTAGTGCAAATGAGTTCAAATCATCTTTTAAACATCCTGTCACTGGGGACAATGTTTATGTTTTGTTGGATCCCTGCCATATGATGAAATTGGCAAGGAATGTCCTGGGAGACATGAAAGTGTTGAAAGATCAGCAGGGTAGATTAATAAAATGGCAGTATATTGTAGATTTAAGTACTGTACAGGAGAAAGAAGGTTTATCTCTTTCAAATAAGTTAAGGAGAAAGCATGTTATTTATGCAACACAAAAAATGAAAGTAAATTTAGCAGTACAGTTGTTAAGTTCTTCAGTAGCTAGGGCCCTGGAATTTTTGGAAAGGGATGTAAAACATCCTAATTTCACAGAATCTTCAGCAACTGCTAAATATTGTGAAATGTTTGACAGGCTCTTTGACTTGGGAAATTCAATGAATAATCTCGCTAAGGGATTCAAATCAGCTCTGTCTGAAAAGAATTTTCAAACTGTTGATGTGTTCCTCAAAGAAGCAGAATCATATATAGTAAATCTTAAAAGGGAGGATGGGATTTGTTTGGTAGAGTCCCCAAGGAAGGTTTTTGTTTTAGGATTTCTAAGTCTCATTCATATTATTAGGGGCTTGTTTCAAGATTTAATTCAGAGCAAGAAACTATTATATATTCCCATGTACAAAATGAGTCAGGACCATGTGGAAATGTTTTTTTCTTGTATTAGAGGCCGTTTAGGTTGGAACAATAACCCTAATGTGATACAGTTCAAAGCTGCATACAAACAGCTGCTTGTATTTAACTGCATTAAATCAAGCAATTGTGGTAATTGTACTCCCCAAGATACAACTGTAATACTGCAGAGTGGGCATACAATCTCGTTGGAAATGGATCCTGTGTTGTTTTCTAAAAACAAATTGTTAGGGAAAGATTCCTTGGAAATGTCATCAACTATGACTGATCAGGAATTGTTTTCAGATTATATTCTACCAGAAAATCTTTCCAGTTATGTTGAAAATGTAATTGTTTATATAGCAGGTTTTGTAGCCATGAAAGTTGCAAAGACTTTCTCTTGCAATATTTGTACATCTTCCCTGTTCACAGAAAAGATTGTTTCCTCTACTTTTATGTTTATTGCTGCTAAGGATAATGGTGGACTACATTATCCCTCAGCAAGTGTGGTACATATATGCAGAGTTGCTGAAAAATGTGTAAGGAATGAATTCATTCGCTCTGATTTGAAAGTAATGAAAGGTGATTTAAAGCAAAAACTAAAAACAGCTATTTTGCAGGAATGTAATTTTAATAATTTGTTTGGTGAACTTACGGATCACATGTTTGAAAATGTTTATCCTGAGAATCATATTATACTACTTTCTAAGAAAATTATTGATTTGTTTGTCAGACTGAGAATGTTTCATATTGCAAAAATGCACAATGAAAAGGAGAAAGTTTCAATCAGACAAAAATTAAACAAAACTGTATTGTTTAATAATCAATAAAAGAAGTAAAAATGTTAATTTATTTTCTTTACTTCCCTTTTATTCTCATATAAATGATGATGTTATTAATTTTGTAATTTCATTCTCCAGATACTGAATGATGGTATAAAATTAATACAGGCATTTGCAACTGGTGGTAGTCTATACAAAAAGTGGTAAGAAATAAAATGGAAAGTGGCTTTAACATATAATGTTTTAATTTCATACCAGGGGATGTAGCTGCATTCTAGTAGTATATAATGTGAAAAACATGTTTTTTTGGTTTTTACCTTTAAAAAATCTGATTAACAATGAGTAAATCATGCTTATATTTCCTAAAGTTGTTAAGTCTTTAGAAGGGAAAGATCTTAAACAATGAACAAAAATATTCACCTTTCCTTCTGTTGTATTTATACTGAAAGAACTGTTTCATCATATTCTTCATTTCAGTGTGATTAATATCAGATTCTGTCTATGAACTGAACAGAAAATGGTGTCTCAGCTTCAGAAGTAAACTGAGTTTGGACCTATTAAATGTGTGTACCTCTACTTCATTGGTTTTACTTCATAACTTTTATAAATGGGTTACTATTATTATAACATTTACACCTTTCTGGATCAGTTACATTAACCTGCTTGAAGAAGGACAAAAATCTTGCCACTGCTGGGACTGAAGAAAACAAGTCCAAAAAGGTAATATAGTCAGTTGAATTTCAGTAATTAGCCTGTGATTTGCCATTTTATCTTCGTTGAGCAAGTAAAGACCCTTAACAGCATAAAAGTTTCAAATTTTGCAGTGATTTGTTATATGACTGTACGAGGGTTTCGAAGTTCCCGCGATCACTCGCCACTAGCATGGCGGCGCCAGCCGTCTTCAATTCGCTAAGAACTCTGGGATCCTTCAACACGCGATAGGAGGGGCCCGGTTTTCGTGCTTTAAGAATGACTGACTTTTTATTTAATAAGCAGTGATCATAGAAGCACACATACATAGCATAGATAATATTGTAGACATACATGGAATACAGATTATACTTAACAAATGTTGCTACTACTATCTAACTTAACATATTTTGATATATGACCAATACATCTACATCTACATATATACTCTGCAATTCACAAAACTGTGGGTGGCAGAGGGTGCTCAGCACCAAATCTAATCTCTTTTTTGCGCATTCCAATCCTTAATGGTACGAGGGAAAAAAGAATTCATATAAGAATCAGTGCGGCACCTTATTTCTCTAATTTTATCTTTCATGTCATTCCGACCCAAATAGGTTGGTGGACGATGTATTTCACTACGCTTGTAAGTGGAAGTGGGAGTATGCATGTTTACCGATAAGTTTATACGAAACATGAGTCTCCTATCTACCAGAGACTCCCAGCCTAGTCTACTAATCAGTTCTGTAACGCTTTCATAAGGACTGTAGCGGTCACGAATCGAGTGGCTCTTCTCTGTACTTTCTCTGTACTCTCAATCAGCCCCTTACGAAACGGATCCCAGATGGCACAACAATAGTCCAAATGTGGATGCACAAGAGATTTGCACGCTATGTCCTTTGTTTGTTCATTACAATTTTTCAAATTTCGACCTAGGAACCGCAGCCTAGAATTAGCTCTACCTACCAACGTATTAAAATGTAAGTCCCATTTGCCTGTCTGTCAGAGAACTACCAAAGCTTCCAAATTGGAGACTGATGTTCAGACTGGTTTCAACTTCCAAAGGTGTTCAACAAGGTAGTGCAATATCACCACTGTTGTTTATCACTGTAATGTATCAAATTATGAAGAGAGTAAAACTGCAACTCAACATTGATTACTTTAAAACATTTGCTATTGCAGATGATGATGTAATATGGTGATATAAGCATATTCTTGTGAATCTCAGTTGGTAGGTTATATGCAAGAAGTTTCAGATGAAATGGACAAGGGAGGTCAAATTGATAGAGTAGCATTAGATCGTTCAAAGGCGTTTGACATAGTAAGCCATAGAATGGTAGTAAATAAGGTAAAGACTGTTGTAGTGGATGAGAAAGTGATTAGCTGGGTAGAAGAATTTTTAAAAGGCAGAGAACAGAAAGTCATGGTAGGAAATGTGGTACCAAAGGAAGTGGAAGTAAAAATGGGAGTGCCGCAGGGTAGTGTATTGGGACCATTGCTATTCATTATTGTAATGAATAATTGTGTTGATTGTTTAATATGTGAAATTAGATTGTTTGCCGTTGACATAATGCTATATAAAAGGAGGACTGTAAACAGTTGCAGGGTGATTTGGACAGGATATCTAGATTGGTTGGTAAATGTGGGATGAAGATAAATGCAAAGAAGAGTCAGCTAAGATACACAAATAAAAAAAAAAGATTAATTATAAATATAAGAATACAAGAATTGCTTGCTGAAGAAATGTATATATCTTGGCATTACTTTTGATAACAAGCTTAACTGGGCAGGACACATGAGACAGGTGGTAGGAAAAGGTTTCAAAATTCTGCACTTGTTGGAGAGAGTGATGAGGGGATGCATGAGAGAAGTAAAGGAATTGGGTTACAAAACTTTGGTCAGACTGTTGCTAGAATATGGTAGTGTACTATGGGACTCACATTTTGTGTATCAAATATAAGAATTAGAGAGGGTGCAAAAAAGGGCTGCTAGATTTGTCTCTGGAAATTACCACAGAATGCAATCAGTGACGGATATGATAAAGGAGCTGGAATGGGATTCATTGCAAGACAGGAGGAAGATGAGGAGGGTCATGGGAGTGTACAGGGTGTATACTGGTGATGAGGCATGGAAAGATATTGGAGTAGGTATGAAAAGTAGTTCATGGAAGGGAATAGATGACCATGACCACAAGCTGTCACTCGATTTCAGGTACAAGGGTGTGGGAAGATTTTCTTTTTTAGGTAAGGGTATCGGGGATTAGAATGAGTTTCCAAGAGAAATGACGAATAATTTACGAAAACGTTGAAAGAATTGAAAGTTAAAATTTGCAGAGGGCAAATATAGGTGGGTACATGAAAGTGGGAAGATTTGTGTGTAGGCAAATTGCCACCAGTGTGTGCCCTCCATTGCAATTTAATTAAATATTATTATTATCTCTCACTTTAACCTACAAGGGTTATTTTTTAAAACGATATTCGATCACTGCAGTATATATGCGTCTCCACTCCCAGCACGTTTGGATGCCATTTGCCGTCATATCATCTGTCTGTGTACTGAGTTGTAGAAGTTTAAAATGTTTAAGAAAACTGATTTGCCTAAAACTGTGAAATACATTTTGTAATTTAACTCTTGAGTGCAAGAAACTTGGCTATGGTAGATATTCACAATGAGATTTATGAAATGAATGGTGTTAATACTATAAGTAATAGTAAACTTCGAAAATGAGTAAGAATGTGCAAGAACAGGTGGGTTAAAGTGAATGATGAGCCCCGCTCCCCCCACCCCCTCCCCCACTGTCCCAGGTCGACTTCCTCTGATTTCTGAAGATTTGGTTTGTGAAGTAAATGACAAAATTTGAGAGGGCCGACAATTGATGATAAGTTGATTTTCCAGTTTTGCATACCATTGCTTTTGAGTAACTGAAATATAAAAATTGTGTTGTTGATGGGATCCAAGATGCTTTCTAATGAACACAAAACAAAAAATTTGCATTGTTCTTTATTATTTTTGACTCGATACTGCCAGGCAAGAGATGAATTTTTGT
>JARYHS010007075.1:2752647-2775645 GCA_031002005.1 Vandiemenella viatica
CACGCGCAAAATTCTCCTTATGTCACTTCCAAAAAAACTGTCTACCAAATTGAAAATTGCAATACTTCCGAGCCATTTTTAGTTTTATACCAAATACAACATTAACCACAACTATTTGTCAATTTGTCCATATGGCTGTAACTGAAGTTCTATTTACATGTAAATTGAAGAAGCAGTGACTTAATGGAAACAATGTGACGGTAACATAAACAGATACTGTTACTTCCAGCATCAATAAAACTAAACTAAATTACTAATAACACACAAAATAAATCATCCCCACTCACTGTGCCCACTGACCTTTTGGTTCACCAGAAACTTGTTGCATCGCTGTCTCTTCATGATCAGAGTTATCATCTGCTTCAGAGCCAGAGTCTGACTGATGATGACTGGATACAACTGGTGCCATTGACACTGATGATGTTATCACGTGGATGGGATCTCGCGCGCTACTTCGTGACAGAACCCCTCGACCACTGACCGAAGTTGTCCCTTTATGAACATGCAGAAGTTCATACACCTGTAACCAGCATATTAAACACACATCCTTCCAGATTTTCTTTTAACAAGATACATTTCAGTTTTAAAAATATTGTAATGCCTTAGTCATTTCAACATAATAGACAACTGACCTTCTTGGTTGCCGAAGCAGTCTGTGAACTAGAGGAGCCAGAACCACTGCTTGAACTCAAAGCAACCTGTTGAGAAGCCAGTTTAACCAGCACAGTACTAGACAATTGCAGCTGTGTACTGCAACTGTAGGCTGCAGCTGAGCTTGAACTTGAAGAAGCTTTGCTCAGAAGAGGAGGGGTGAAATTACTCGTGTCTGGGTCTTAGTGTTCTGATAGTTGAGCACAATTTGTCTGAACCTGCAAAAAAAAAAAATATTTTCATTTGAATAACTAAATGTAATGTTTTGAGACACAACAATATATAATTTAAACTGGAAAATTTCTTATTTTAAATTATATCTGTACATGTGTAAGAGGTCAAGGCTAAAAAAAAATTAATTAGAAAATATACAGACAAATATATATAGAAAGATTGGAGGCCACATAGCTCAGATAATAGTGTGACCAACTGTAGTTCATGATCTATCCTCAGGGAAGATAAAGATTTTCCTAACAGAACAGCTCCCAAGATGCACTAAGCCTTCTATGCCGTGGGTGTAAAGGAGGAATCTTCTGATAGAGGTAAATAATGGGTGCAGTGTGGTGCTGACCCCATTACCTTAGTACTGATAGGCCAACTATGGTAGTCCTGCTATTCCTCAAAACAGGAAAAAATGTGGAAAGAAACTATCTTTTAAAATCCTACCATCTTGACAGGAAAATTCCTTGGAGTGAAATTAGACCCGCCATGTGTTCGACTGGGGCAAGTTTGTCCTAGTGATTGTCATGTTTTTCTTAAGGTCAATGAATGTTTATTTTTGGAACATAAATGAAAGACCTTTCATCAAATTTCACAACTTCTCAAAAGGCAAGTGATATTAAACAAAATATTACAAGTAATTGATGTAGACTTATAAATTTAATAATGTTATACACTCAGGAACTTGTACCTTTTTTTTTGCTTATGGCTTTACACCTTATTGATGTCAAGATCATTAGAGGTTGGAAAGAACTGGAGGCAGGGAATGGGAAGGAATTTGGCCATGGCCATTCGATGGAAGCATCCCAGAATTTGCTTGGAGTGATTTGGGGAAACTATGGAAACCCCAAATCTGGATACCCGGACAAGGATTCGAAGTCATATCATCACAAATGTAATATCAGAGCATCACTGCTCACCCACCATGCTCAGTAGCTTGTCCTACTAGTTTGGGGTTTACATACTGTGTGGTCCCACTTTATTACGTACAGCAATCTTTCCTTCAAGAAAATGCTGAGGGCATACTATGTAATATTCAAATGATTCTTATGTGAACAATGTATTATCTGACTGCAAGAAATAACCTGATTGTATATTATAAATATTAACAATTGTATTCAGAAATTAATCTATGGTCATCAATGATTACTAATGTGTGTTAGAATATTTATAACATAATACTCTCCAAACCAACTTGTACAGTTTGCAAATAGACCAACTCTATCATTTTCACCATTGTCTTGGTCAGCTATAATTATGTAGCAGAAACTTTAACTTAATAGTTTTTGATGTTCCAGTGATCCAATACCATTGAAACTGTTAACACATTATTCTTTTGTGGCAATGATGCATGATATATCTTTTGATTACTATAGTGTATCTGCAACAAGGTGGTCTAACAATCTATTTGAATATGCTTTGATGCCCATCCAGACTGAAATGTAAAGTCTTTCAAATTCTGTCATCAATATGCTGTTTTCTTCTGTGGGATTGTCACTGACTTGGCACATAAAAATGTACAGAATAGCCATTTCTGGTACACTTCATTGACATGGTTTTGCATCAACTACCACTCAATATTCAAAGTTTCTTCCTGATAAGAAGGGGTCCATTTTCTTTTTACACACTATAACTGTAGCTGTGGTAGCATAGTGGAATGACACCTTGTAGTGAACCAAATGGATGCAGAAACAAAGAGCTAAAACCAATATTCTTTGGCAGAGAATCTATACTATTATAAATCTGAAAGCAAGCTGCATTTGTAGTGAGGCTTGATCTCTAATAACGCAAAAACTACCGCATCAATTTGCATGGTGTTTCCAAATTTTTAAAGCTAATGTTGCTGATCAACATCTGCAGAAGTAGCTAACGACTAATATGTACCATGGGAAGAAGCAAGTCAGTAAAAAAACTTCACAAATGTGAAACTGTAGACCACAGATAATTATACACATTCAGACGGTCACTCCTTTCATAAAGAGACCTGACAAAATTTAGGATTTCCCTTTCTTTTTTTTTTTTTTTTTTTTTTTTTTTTTTTTTTTTTTTTACTTCTGCAATTCATTTTTCTGGACCACAGTACTTCAAAATAAAAAGAATACGTGAATCAAGTATAATCAGCATTTACTTGAATCGTAACAGGACTATTGAATTACGAAAAAGTTATATTACTAATATTGAAGACAATTATTGTCTCTGGTAGACTGTTATACAGTTTGTCTCTGGAGTCTGGAACAAAATTGCTACGTGAATGCTGTACAATACAGCCACAATAAACCAATACTTAATACGAAATTCAGTTTTTTCTCGAAGAGCGATGTCTGAAAAACAGCTATTATAAATATCAGCAAGTGATAAAACATACTTCTTTCATAATGACTTGTGCGGAATTGCACATATTTGGAAGTACTTTATTCGATTAATATGTCTCATGGCTATAACGTGCAAATATAACTAGGCATCCGAAAATTCAGGTTCATGCGACTCAAATAATTACATAGAAAATACAGATATATTGAAAGAAACTCAAATAAAAAATTTTCATATCCTAATGCTACACCGCGTAAATTATAAAGCTAAAAGCATCGTCCCTTTGGCCTATAACAAAGCATCATATCAGCTGTCATCACTGTTTAGGTTCCATTTCAATCGATTTACAACTTGCGATAATTTTGCCACTCAGAAATAATTGCTTGAGTTACATGCACATTAGTACATATACTGTACCGTGATCCAGTTTGACATTTTTGAATTAATTATATTTGACTGAAATAATGACAATAATGATACAACGATTTGAAACCAAGATTAACTCCAATTCACGTAAATTTCTATTTTAAAGCAGGAATAATTGATGGTGTATCAACATAAAATAAAAACCAATATCCAAACAGCAAAAAATAAATAAATCAGAAAAAATTGAGATGCTGTGATTATTGGAAACGAATTTAATTCTATTCTACACGGCGTAAATTTTAAAACTAAACCCATTATGCCTGATGCTAAACAAAACGAGTCAATTGTCATCTGGTCCAGGCTGTTGTTTCGCCAGGTACTTATATGCGACTGAAATAATTACATAGAAAATACGGCTATATTGAAAGAAACTTAAATTAAAAATGTTTCATATCCTAATGCTACACCGCGTAGATTATAAAGCTGCAGGCATCGTCTCTTAGGCCTATAACAAAGCATCATATCAGCTGTTAGGTTGCATTTCAAGCGAATCACAACTTGCGATAATGTTGCCACTCAGAAATAATTGTTTCAGTTACATGCACAATACTACATAAACTGTACCGTGATCACATCTCGACATTTTTGGATTAATTATATCTGACTGAAATAATGACAGTAATGATACGACGATTTGAAATCAAGAGTAGCTCCAATTAATGTAAATTTCTATTTTAAAGCAGGAATAATTGATGGTGTATCAACATAAAATAAAACCAATATCCAAACAACAAAAAATAAAAAAACAACACAAAATAAATAAATCAGAAAAATTGAGTTGCTGTGATTATTCGTAACGAATTTTTATATTTCAGCACACTTCCAAAAGGACTAAGTCGTAGATTACTGCTATATTTACATAAATTTATGGCACCACGGTTATGTTGCAATCCTTGGTATCCACATTTAAAAATAAACTTTTTTTAGTTAAGTATCATGGAAACAATATTTTTCATTATATCCACATATACATCCTTAACAAAGCTTATACCTAGCTATATAATCCCAGGCAAAGTTTACACATAAAATCGCCAAAAAAAAATTACACATCATGATTATAATATCAGCTTTCTTAACGTTACAACTGTTATATATCCATTTAAATTTTCGGCACCACGGTTAACGTGGAATCCTCCATATCAGCATTTAAAAATATTATGTTTTAGCAGAGTTAAATATTGCTTTCAGAAATAATATTATTTATTATTACCACAGATATTCTATATCGTAACCAAGATATGCTCATCTATATACTCGCAGCCAAAGTTCACGCATAGTGATAATTACAGCTGTGAAAATGTTTTAATTGTTAGTGCTGTGAGTTGGGTAAGTATAAAAGTTTATGATATGCCCTTGCGAAAGAGATCTAATCTGTCGAAGTCAACTTCTGCAGCTAAAAGATGTCACCGAAATTGGCTAAATGAGAGTGAAATAGACCGACAACATCGTCTGCAACGTCAAAGAGAACGAGATGAAATAGCTAGAGCAAATGAAAGTAACCTGCACCGAGAAAAGCGATTGACCTATAACCGGTTTCTATACGCTAAATCCATAGCTTCTGAAAGCGCACAGAAGAAAGAATGTTGTTTGAACCGTGAAAGCCTTTCTAAACAATAAATGTTTATACTTTGCACAATAATTACAACCACGAATTACTACTGTTAATTTTTCAGGAACCTTTTCTACTATTGAATCAATTGCGTCACGTTAAAATATGAATAAAACAACTCTCTGACATCAGTATGAAAACCGAACCTAATGTATTAACCGAAACAAATGAAACTATTCAGAATACATTAACAGTTCATGCCTTTCCACGTTAATGTCTGATAAGAGAATAAAATCGGTAAATAATTTCTACACCTGCCAAGGCACGCGCGCGTGAAGCAGCGGGCAAATGCTAGTATTATATAACATTAACAAAACTTTATTCAAAGTGCTTTGGATTATGAATAGAAAACCCACGAAGTATCTTATGTATATGAAAAGATATTTCTGATCATCTGCAGATTAAAAGCACAGTCTAGGAAAGATGAAGAATTACACTGATGAAATGAAAAAGACAGCAATTTTCCACTTTTAAATACAGAGACTAAATACTGTAAATTACACAAAACGAATAAAGAAATAATTTTGTTGATAAAACAAATATTGTCTTACAAAGTAATTTTCAATAAGAGAGAGCCTAAATGTCAACACTACAGCAATATAATGCATGTCATTAGTTTTTCTTTTACAACTTAAGGAGGAAGGTTTCTTTTAATTTTCTGCAGGCACTAAATATGTATACAGTAAGTCTCTGTTAATGTTTGTTAGTTCACCAACCGCTGCTAAATGACTTCACAAGTCAACAAACAAGATATTTCACGGTATGTGGCTACCCTAGTTGGAAGAATGTAATAAAATTTAATATTGAAACCAATAAGTTTTGTCAATTTAATTAAAAACATCTTAGATGAGCACATTACTGAGATACACACTTAATTTAACAATGTATAGATCGCTGGGATAAGGATATACGTCGAGTTACAGGCGTGAACTGGAAGAGGGTGGCTCAAGATCGATCAGCCTGGAAAAAGCTACAACAAAACTATGTAGAATTAAATTCTAATATATAGCTCATTAGACTTAAAGAGGCTACATCCGGAAAAAAGGATCGATATAGCTACAATAATAATAATAATAATAGTATATTAGATGTGTTCAAACTGAAACTCTACTTGGCTTTTGAATACAATTAAAAACAATCAAGTAATTCATTCCATGTTGTTGCACAAGTCATACAATTAACATGTTTCATGTGGCACAAAATTTTTTTGTTGGTCAGATATCCACAGAACATTTGTATAATGTTCAAAACAACCATACACCACTTCAGTGAAAATTAACCAATGACAACATTACACAAACTGACTATTTCATAATTAGAGGGGCAACCAAATGTACAGTAAGAGATTAAAAGAGTGTGCAGGAAAATCTGTACTACTGGCCATGTCACAATTTACGCCTAAACTAATAGACAGATGTCATACTGTACATTTCTATTCCAAAAAGAGTTACCAGCTGTTTCAGGAATGTGTACACATGCATCAGTTTTTCTTACTTCTCTGTCAGTAAATTTTTTGTGTGGAAACAAAACCATGTAAGTATTAACCTAATTTACTATTGATAATCTTCTTCTATCCAAAAGAAAAACCAAATCTAAAATATTACACAGTAAAACTTAAGAAACAAGAGTTAAAATATATTAAGTTTGATATCCTGTTACCAACCTCCCTAATAATATGCTGCTGCTCTTGAACTCATCACAACCTTTCCATTTCCTGTCTCTGTGCTGCTAAGGTTTCTTCATCCAGCTGGCTTTCACTCATGACTTCTGTAATGTTTCATCACATATTTGATAGCTTTCTCTCCATTGCTGTTTTGTTTTGCTCTCGTTCTGGCATGTCTTCTCCTTCAGATGATGATCTATTTGTATCATTTACAGCCCCATCATCAGCTGAAAAACGGTATGATAGTCAGTAATTAAACTGTTTAAACTATCTGATTAAAATAAAGAAATGTCAAAATTATTTTTTAAAAGTAAATCTAGTATATTACAATTCCTTATTTTACATACTTAAAACTGAACTGCATTTAAAATATTCCATGGTGCTGAAAACAAAACTCACAACTATTCACTGCCTAAACTTTCTACAAAAATTCAGTTTCTGATCCAGCCAAAACCACATTTCCCTTATTTTTAAACTTCAAATCTGTGACTAACATCTGTAGTAAAATAAGTTTATACCAATTTCATGGTGAATTTTCAGAGTGAAAAAAAAGAGAGTAATATAATCAATTTCCAGCTTCCTCAGATAAACAATGACAATATTCCAACTTTTCTTAGAATTCTTATGTCAAAAAACTTTGCATTTCTGCAGTTTGATTATACATACTTACAGCCATGCAATTTCTGTAATTTTACAAAAGAAAATCAAGAGAATAAGTAACAGTGGCAGTATCTTGGCATTGTTTTCTGGAGTAACTGGGTAGAATTTTTTTAAATTAAAATAGTACCCACCAACTACAAATCCACTTTGTTACAAGCTACATAATTATGTATCAGAGATTTTCAACTGCCCTAAGAAACTGTTGTGAGAGTTGATTTTTTTTTCATATCAGAAAATGTAGCATTGTTTTATCCAACCTACCAAAAAAGAAAATAATTTTTGGAGAACTTGACAAGGTTTTCAAATTTAGAGAAGTAATTCAGACATTTCATATTTTTTTTTTTTTTTTTTTTTAAGTTTTTTGACATCACAAATAAGTTCATGGTCGCACGAAATTGCTTTTGTCCCCAACTTATCTCTTTTACAAGCCGATCATTTTCTCACCTGTTTCACTGTGCAATTATGTGAGTTGGGATATTACTCTGTTACCTGGAAGATGGCTTGAGGTAGGGTGAAGGAATGATTAGTGCTGCCATCTGTCTGCAAATTTTGAAAACTAATTTTGAGTTATTGTGAAACAACTGTTTCTGAGGTGCAAAGTGGAGATCATTCCAACATTTTCCCTTATTTTACTATCATAATAACTGGTGGCAGGATTTGATATGATAACCACATGACCTCATCATATCCATTAAGGTGACACATCAAATCCAATTCAGCCAAGCTGCTGGGATGAAGTTGATAGCAATATTGTACCAAAATAATTCCAGGTATTGTGTGAAACCGAGACCTTTTCACCATCCATTTCAGTTCCACAAAAGGAGGGTACAAAAAACAAACCTCAAGCTAATCTGTTAGTGAAATATAAGAGATTATTCTTGTTGCCCAGCTAGGGATTATTGGCAAATTTTATGACCATTCACTGAATAACAAAAATAATTTTCCAAGTCTGCAAGTAAAATCTTTCACCAAATATTTTTATCTCAAAAAGAAATGTTTATCAATGACTTTGGCCATTGCAAAGATTTAACTGAACCAATTTTAGTTAGTTTATTGGCAATCTCATTTTCAGTTTACCAGAACCCAAAAAATTCATATTCAGTAATCATCCTTTAAAGACACCATTGCCTTTAATCACTCAGCTATTAATTCAGATGTTTTGATTAAGAATTTTAAATGATTAGATGTGTGGGTTTTTTTTGTGTTGAGAATTTTAACACCACAAGGTAACTACCATTTTTTTAAAAAAAAACTTTCAGAGTACAGAAAATAGGATATAAAAGTTATCTTGAATATTAAACACTGTTTACATAGTATCAGGTTGCCTGTTCAGACATGGATAAATCTCTGAAAATTCAATTACTAAAAAACTCTGTACTGTTGTTTTAGGGACTTTACAGCTCATTAACTTTGAGGTCAATAGTGCTGGGAGCAGATTGGGCCAAGAGGACAGAATTCAGCCATGGTATTTCAGGAAACATGAGAAAAAATCTGTCGCCAGGATGGGGAAGAAACATTTGTCCTCCTAAATGCCAAGCCTGAGTGTTAACTGCACACCCACCAGGCTCTGTATGACTGGTTTAATTATGTTTGCTGTGGTTAAACAAGAATGGAAATGCTGAACAATTTACCACAACCTCTTTAAGAACTTAAAATTTGTGAAGAGCAGAAGTATGTACAAGGTAAAATTGGACTTGAAGAATTTACCATCACAATTAAATTATCATCTTTCAAGCTGATTTAGTTGTAATTATATTTGTACTAGTCTTACATAGGTTTAAACTAAAGGAAATCTATACCATAAACATAACCTTCACTGCAAAAAATACTATTTCAGGATAAGTAACTATCGGCTGTATTTCCATGTGTGCAGGTTAGACCAAAAACTAACATTAGTACTGGTAACTATAAAATTAATTATTGGATCATATAAAGTGTATTTCCAGAAGAAGAAAAAAATACTAGTGTAAAAAAAGTGGTCCTAAATTTACATGTTAATGCAACTGGAGCAGAGTTGGCAAAAGTTACTGATCACTGGCAGGTCAACATGGTGTTATCTTACTGCTTAATGATGCAGTTGCCAACTCATATGGTGCAATAGTGTGAACTGATACAGAGATGTAAAATGTTTAGCAATTTTTAGGTCATAAATATTGGGGAAATTAAAAAAAAAAAAAAAAAATGCACAACTTGCTTCAATATCAACAAGAGTGAATGTAACCACAAGACAGAACTGAAGGGCAGGTTCTGAGAGCAACACAAAACTGGAAAGACTACCAAAAAATAACTGACAGATCAAAACGCATTACTGCCCCACTAGAATATGGTGCCTTAGAAAAGCATTGCTCTTTAATATATTTAAAAACTGATAGAAATTTATAGGAATATGGTTTAATATGTGGAATCTGTAAATATGAAAGTACACAGAAAAATATCAATAAAACATGTGCCATAATAGACAACATAGAAGATGATGATCAAGAACTCATATTTCACATGCTTGACATCTTTCTATGTACAGCTGTTTTCACTTTTACAGCTTCGACCATCACTGCTCCTCTTTCATGCTAATTTTGTGCTGAACTTTGCACTGTTACTTGTTTCTTACTGGCTCTACAATTTCTTGAAGATTTATCCTAAAGAAGTCTCTTCATACTGTAGTAATCTGGAGTGGTTACATTTGCTTCTACTATATATTCATGAAAATTGCTATTAATTTTTGAACTTTCCTTGCATATAAAGAATATATAGATGTTTCAAGAATAGGCTAAATGTTCAACTCCTTTTACAGTTTTCCCTGGTCCAAGTGACATCTAAATCTAAAATTATCAAAATAATGAGATACAAATATATAATTTAAAAAATGTTAATAAATAACCTATCTTTAAATGGGTTAATGCCATATGCATTTCACCACTCATCAAGACATCATCAGCAATGAATCTATGTTGAAATTATCTTTAGTCTACAAACTTATTATATAATGTTTAACATAATCTGAAAATGAGACATTTACTGATTCATTATATCTCACTATTTACATTGGTGTTATTAGGGTTTGTAGCCACACATCTCTGCAATGAGTATTGTGCACTGTAGGGGTAATTTCTACATAGGACAAAAAAAATCAGAAAATCCTATAGCCCACAATATTTATCCTGCTGGAAGTAAATACAGAGCTTTGCATTTGTTATAAAACCTCACACCCAATCATCTAGACAGAGCCAAACATGACCTTTGGTTAAATAGGTGCACAAAGAATAGTAATATTTTATCCAATCTTGTCAGAAGAAACAGATCAGCAATTTCACAGGACCATCACAATTGTTATTTGGATAGAAAAATATCACACTATTTCAAAAAGGTTTCAACAGTTCAAACACACTGTCTTCTGGTATTGCTAATTTTGGTTCCAACAGCATTTTATACAGTAACTCTTCTAATGAACGTAACATACGGGGGAAATCAAAAAAAAAAAATCTCATTTCTGGATTTTACAATACTTTTTTTTTTTTTTTTTTTTTTTTTTTTCAAAGGGCTCCATTCTGATGGCCAATGTACATCTAATTATTTGCAATAAACTGGAAGAACATAAAATATGACTAACTTTGATGTAAGAACGAAGACTTTCCCGGCGTATGACTGCAATGTAGTCTTCACGGGTGTACCGCCGGATAGTGTTGTGGAAACACATCTCAGTATCTGTGGGTCAGCCGACCATTACACATGTCTCATCACCTGAAGAAGATGGCAGAGCCAGCCGTCGAAATATTGTGTTTCCACAACACTATCCGGCGGTACACCTGTGAAGACTACATTGCATGACTAACTTTAGCTAAAACAAGACATAAAGACAATAAGATAAAACAACTACTATCTGTTGGCTTCAGAAGTCTGGATCATTTGAAACATTCTTCTATTAGATAACCATAAACAAATACAGATAAAACGACCATATAGAAATCATGGTACACAAACCAAATGGCATTTCAATGATGAATTGGAATGTCTGTTACACTTAATAACAAAAAAAAATGGATGTATAGTCTATTACCCAAAAAAAATAATAATAATTAATTTCCTGACATATTTAATATTTAATTAAATTGTGATGGAGTGCACGCTCTGGTGGATATTTCCCTACACACCCATCTTCTCCCATTCCTACATCCACCTACATTTTCACTCTACTAATTTTATCTTTAAATTCTTTCAACATTTTTAGTAAATTATACACCATTTCTATTAGTAAATTATTCCAATCCCTGGCATCCTTACCCAAAAAAGAGAAAGGGCTGCTAGATTTGTTTCTGGCAATTATCGCAGATTGCAATCAGTAACAGATATGTTAAAAGAGCTGTAATGGGATTCATTGGAAGATAGGAGGTGGGAGAAGAGGGTCATAGGAGTGTACAAGGGGTATATTGGTGATGAGCAATGGAAAGATAATGGTGTAAGAATACTGGCACTTGATTTCAGGCACAAGGGAGTAGGAAGAATTTATTTTTTAGGTAAGGGTGTTTAGGGATTGGAATGGGTTACTGAGAGAAATGATGAATAATTTGCCAAAAATTTAGATTTAAAATTTGTAAAGGGCAAATGTAGGTGGGTGCAGACTAAGGGGAAGATGGTTGTTTTGGGAAATTGCCACCGGAGCGTGCGCTCCATTGCAATTAAATTAAATTAATTAATTAATCGTCCTACACCCTAGTGCCTGACATGGAGTGCCAGCTAGTGGTCATGGTCATCTTTTCCCTTCAATGCATAACTTTTAATTCTTACGCCAATATTTTTCCATGCCTGATCACCAATATAGGACTTGTACACTTCATGACCCTCTTCACCCTCCTCCTGTCTTTCCAATGAATCACATTCCAGCTGTTTTATCATATCTATTACTGATTGCATTATTTCTAAATCGTAGTGAAAGATTTCCACAGCAATAGATCATTGGGAACAATAACAGTTTAAAAAATAATCTGATTCAACATAGTAAAACTCCACTAATTAGCATTCATAAGTTCTCTAAAGCAATTTTCCCATGAAAAACTAGAAAATAATACACACGGCGAAACTTGTATGATTCAACTTATACATACTGCACACAATATTTGAACTCATCTTACACTTGTTAGTAAAGAAAATGGTCTGTTTTAGAATAGTACACTGGCAAACACATAGTGAAAACACCTTTCTTCAATTAATCATTGGTTGAATACGTGATCTTTTACTCTCCGATTTGTAATAGGCAATGCTAACGTTTGAAAGATAAAGAACATACCTCCTGGTTACTGTGTGTTACATCTATTCCTTCCAAATCATTTGCTTCCGCGTCTTTGCACCTTAATAAGTAATACTACAACTTCCACCACAAATCAGCTAACAATGAGACTACTGCAAAGATACTACACCCTGAGAGTGCGAACATAACGCTGTTGCTTTCTATTTGCATTATTGTCTGATATGTTCGTCATTCATTATACAGTATTCCTGTGTTCTTGATTGTCGTTTCCTCTGTCACTTTTCACAAATTGGACAAGTGTAGGTGGATTTGGAGAAGTTAACATGCTGGTTATGACAACATGGAATGAAGATAAATGGCAAAACAGTGATCCTGTTAGGTACATTTAAACTAACTTAGTTCACGACATGAAAGCAGGTTGGATACTCCAGAAGGATACATACTAACCCACTGTGTTAGAGGCAGAACGGCCAGTTACTTTCCTACATTTTAACATGGAATCCGATCAAATACATCTCCTAAAAATTGAACCTGGAACAGGAGCAGCGAAATTTTTTAAAAATAAATCATCTTAACCACCTTCTAGACTGCTCAGTTAAATCACTAAAGATTCGTTATTACTGTAGGATGAGGTGAAAATTGCTTGGTATAGACTTTAAGACGAATTATCTTGGCATAACATTCCATAGTAAACACAATTGAGCAGATGGTAGAGAGAAGTTTGAAAATATTTTTTTGCTGAACAGGGTGACGAAGGAATATAATAGAGCAGACACAGAACTTGGTTCTAGGACCTTGCTTGAATATTGGTGGTGCAGTTTAATTTAATTTAATTGCGATGCGGCAATTGAATGTGTAATATTGGATCCTACACATTTTGGGTTTAACTACTGGCGTTGGAAGGGGTGCAAAGAAAGGCAGCTAGATTTGTCTGTGGAAACTACTGAACACAATTGGTAACTAATATGATAAAGGAACTGGATAATACCTTATTTTCTGCAATACAATACAACACAATACAATAAATTCATTTTCCATTGTTCCAAATATAAGAGACTGGCTCTGTGGGACGTGGAAAGTTGTCAATTTACAGACAAACAATTGAATAACAAAATAATTCATACACCAGAAGATGTACACTCAAAGCATACATGATACTTTAAACAATTAGTTTATAATTAAAAACTGGTTTATAACTTTTGAATCTGTAAAACGTGGTGACAGAAAGGTGAAACAGCAGGGATTAGTGACAATTTGTCCTGTGACTGACATTAAACCAAAAGTGAAGTTATCCTTTTCAGTGTATAGTGTCTTTGCTTTTGTTTTGTTTCGTATCAGCTGATTCATGGTGGAACGTTGTGTGTTTGCTCTATTAATTCATACTGCGGTGTAATCACAAGTAATCGAATTGATGTGAAATCAATAAATGTGACACGTATTAACCAGACGACAAACGTGTCATCCACATATCTGTAGAAAATCGTTGGTTTTAACTGAGCCGATTCCAGTGCTTCATCCTCAAAATGCTCCATGTACATGTTCGCAACCACAGGTGATAGAGGGCTACCTATAGCTACTCCATCTTTGAGGATGAAGCACTGGAATCGGCACAGTTAAAACCAACGGTCATCCTCAAAATGCTCCATGTACATGTTCGCAACCACAGTTGATAGAGGGCTACCATAGCTATTCCATCCTTGAGGATGAAGCACTGGAATCGGCACAGTTAAAACCAACGGTTTTCTACAGATATGTGGATGACACGTTTGTCGTCTGGCCACACGGATAAGAAGATTTTCAATCTTTCCTGTAACACCTGAACTCCATCCACAGCCAGATAGAATTCTCCATGGAGGTGGAACAGAACGGCCAACTACCCTTTTTGGATGTGGTGGTAATGACAAGACCGGATGGCACACTAGGGAATAGTGTTTACCTAAAAGCTACTCACACGGACCAGTTTTTACATGCCACCAGCTGCCACCACCCGTCACAGAGGGAAGGAGTGCTAAATACACTGGTTCACAGAGCACGTGTGACTTCTAACAAGGACAGTCTGTCTGCTGAACTAACACACCTAAAGAACGTGTTCCAGAGTAATGGCTACGACAACCGCCAAATTCGGTGCGCCTTCAGGCGGAAGACCACTCGAGAACCAACTGAGGAAGAGGACAAGCCAAGAGCCACAGTCTTCATCCCGTACGTCGGCAATGTATCAAGCAAGATAGGCAGCATTCTACGCCGGCAAAACATCAAGTGCGTTTACCGCCCGCCGGCCAAGATTAAAGCCCTACTTGGCTCGGTTTAAAGATGATTTGGGTCTCAGGAAACCTGGCGTATATCACATTCCGTGCCAGTGCGGTAAAGCATACGTCGGCCAGACAATTCGAACCATCGAAGAACGGTGTAGAGAACATAAACGCCACACCGAGCTACAGCAGCCATCAAAATCCGCGATTGCTGAACATTGTCTCGTGACCCGGCATACTATTAAATATGAGGACACCGAAGTTCTGATGAACACATCTCACGTCTGGGACTGTGTGTATAAGGAAGCCATTGAGATCCGGCTGCGGAGTAAACTCATAAAAAAAAGACAACGGGTTCCAACTAAGCTAAGCTTGGAACCCAGCATTGAAGTGGCTCCTCAAATACCAGAGCCGAGGCACTGTGCGCGACAGAGGTGGCGTACAAACTGATGGTCACTGCTCGACGCGTATCAACCCACCACCCCGACCACTGCTATCGGAGCGCCGCGCCGAGGCGGGAGTGGGAGGGCGGGGTCGGAGGCTATAAATATCGATGCCCCCAGAGCAGACCAGCAGTCGCGTCCTGGACTGCGCTCCTCACGCCGACCAGTGAACGCTACCTGTAGATGATGGCATGTTACGCCATCGAAAATTCGTACATCTGCGATCAATTGACCCGGCTATACGCCCTAGAAATCTTCAAGCATTAGTTGAACTTGCTTGTGCATTCTGTGCAGACACTTTTTCTTCATGGTGCTCCCTAACAAAACATGTGTTCAGCCACGCCTCAGCTGTTTCAGGTCCCATGTATGTTTGTACGTACTGCTCCAAAGTATTCAGAGATCTGGCGAAACTTAAATATCATAAATACACCAACAGGATTACACATAGAAGGTAAGATAATGCCTTATGGATTTGTACTGCTGCTATAATTTTTTCATGTTTGATTTCAATTTTTTCCTATGATATAAATTTTTGCATTAATACTGGTTATATCTGCTTATTATTAGTTTCATCAGTTCAGAAGTTGATGTTTATCCAGTAGCTAATATTCGTGCCGTTGTCTGATCAGTTGGGAATGTAATTATTAAGTGAGCTATAATAATACAAAGCTAGCGTCTTTGGTTTCTAGTGTCTAGATAGCTTCATATGGCAGCAATGGCTAACCAGCAAACTATTGAGATTTTTGGTAGGGTAGGTCTATTAAAATTTATTAAAAAATGAACATTTTATTAGTATCTCTTTCTTATGAGACAGGAATTTTTAGGTTTAAAAATTATATATTTCTATATCTAAAAATATATGGTTGGAAATTCATGGAAATCAGTTTATTTCTTGTCTGTGATACTACTAGTGAATTTTGACTTAATATGAGAGTCTTGTTATTTGGTTAAGAGATGATAGGGTGCTGTTAGGTAGGTAGTTGCTGCAAGAGAGATTGATGTATTTGATGATGCCAAATGATATCATTAATGACCTGTTGAATAATGGATGAAAAATGGGTGATATTGTATGGAAAGGAAAGTAGAACTGTGACCTTACATTAATAGTTCATTTCAGGCATAGGCTCGTGGCAGAGTTTTGGTTTTGTAGTTGAGTTGTTATGTATTTGTATGACTTTTGCAGGAAGTGCTGGATAATTTATATAATACTCTAAAATAATTTAAATTGGTAATCCAGCTACATATTAAGCACAAGTAGGTGTATAGGGGGAACTTACTGCAAAGGTATGAACTCTAGTTAATAATAGTTACATGGTATCTGTGTTAATCATGTGTTCTCAGTGATTTTGTTTGTTTTTAACATATAGATTCTCTTGCAATCAGAAATACATCCTGGTTCTTGTACATAGAGTTTACCTAGTTATGTAGTATAGAAACAATATAAAACATGACAGTATGTATAAAACAACAAACTATTGCTATGTTTTACTTAGGTGACTAATTTATTGTAATTTTAGTTTATATAATAGAAAAATGTTAATTCACTTTTAGATAAGATTTTACCAAACAGATAATGGAAGAAATATTGAATATATAAGTTAAATACTTGTTTCACTGTTGCCGATACCTATTCTATCTTAGTATTAGGGTAAACTGGGTTTCCATGGTCATTAAGGTAATCGTATTTATATATAAACATAGACGTGAGTTTCCATATATTTCACATTTCAGCCACCACTACCTAGCACAGATCACTGGTGTTTGTGTGCGGAAATAGTATGGAGTTTCCTGCCGCGCACAACGTTGGCCAAATGCCGATAGCTGTGTGGATGTGGGAGATATGATGGTCCATGCAGGGCATTTTCATGTTTCGACCAGAGACATGTGTATCCTTATACTTCTCTTTCCTGACACAACTACATAGGATAGACCATTCATGTTTCTGTGATGTAATAACATCGAATCTCCCATCGTGCACTATGGTGGTCAGATGTCAGTAGCTTGGAGGTGTGGGAGATATGGTGGTTTAAAATGGTCATCCTGCGCCACTTTCATATTTCTACCAAAGACGTATGTGTCATGATGTATAACTTTTCGGCCAAAACTATTTAGCGCAGATCACTGGTGTTTGTGTGTGGTAGTAGCCCAGAGCCACCCATTGATCACTGCGTCGGATGAATTTCGGTAACTGTTCGAGTGTGGGAGATATGGTGGTTGAAAGTGGCCTATCAAGGATATTTTCGTATTCCGACCAAAGGCATGTGTCTCCGTATACGTCACTTTTTTGCCTCAACTACATTGCGTAGATCATTTGTGTTTCTTTGTGGTAGTGATATCGTGTTTCCTATCGTGTACTATGGCGATTAGATGTCGGTAGCTATGGAGATATGGGAGTTGAAATTTGTCGACCAGCGCCACTTAAATATTTCTACCAAAGACGTATGTGTGATGGTGTATCACTTTTCAGCCAAATCTATCTAGCCCAGTTCACTGATGTTTGTGTGTGATAGTAGCACAGAGTCACCCCTCGATCACAACGTTGGCCGAATTTCGGTTTGGGAAAGTGGGAGATATTATGGTTGAAAGTGGCCAATCAAGAATATTTTCGTATTTCGGCCAATGACAAGTATCTCCTGATATTGCACTTTGCTGCCACAGCTTCAAAGTGTAAATCATTGGTGTTTTTGTGTGGTAGTGGTATCGTGTACTTTGATGGTTAGATGTCGGTACCTATGGAAATGTGGTGGACATGGTGGTTGAAATTGGTCGATCAGTCGCTCCTTCATATTTCTACCAAAGATGTATGTGTTACGGTGTATCACTTTTAAGCCAAAACTATCTAGCCCAGTACACTGATGTTTGTGTGTGATAGTAGCACAGAGTCACCCCTCGATCAGAACGTTGGCCAAATTGCGGTAACTCTGTTAGTGTGGGAGTTATGGTGTTTGAAATTGGCCGATCAATGATATGTTTATATTTCGACCAAATCCATGTGTATATGTTACTTTGGTGCAACAGCTACATAGCGTAGATCATAGGTGTTTTTGTGTGATAGTGTTTTTCATGTCTCCTATCATATACTATGATGGATTTTTTATATTTTCACCAAGTATCAAATACAACAAAGTTTGGTGCAGTGATGGATATCGAAATTCTTATATGCTGTTCAAATTCTAATTTTGAAACTAGTTTTTCATTAATGTTTGGACAATTTTAACTAGCTTCTCATCAGTTTTGTGTTGCAATTTGTACTACTTTAGAGACAAGAGTCCACCACTACATGCGAGATAGATAACACTAATGGGTGTAATACCAGTAGATCAGCTACAAAAAACGAGAAATCGTTGCATCTATCTGAATGACAATGGTCTATGTTATTCATTTGAAAAGAATATTTTCAAGAGTATGTTATCTTGAAAAGGCTGAAATTATAAATAGTAAATATTACGCACCTACTAGTTAAAATCATCATCAATACTTGAATTACAAATAAAAAATTTGTGTTGTACTAGGACAGTATACCTGCTTTGGTTTTTAGAAAACTTCAGAGATGTGAATTACAAATTTTAAGGAATATCTATTATATATACCAGACTTTGTTTTCTCTGTCACATATTCGTAAGGCTAAAACACTTTAGATGGAATATATTTCGAATCAAATCAAGTGATAGCAGACACATATAGATATTTTTCAGGCCAACCAGAATCGCACTTCATGGATAAAATCCATTCTTGAAAAGATGGACATAATGCTTTAAAATAAAGGTGATCGTTATAAATAATTCATTTTTGATTAAAAATAACCTGTGTGTCACTGCCAATTTCCATCAAGTCCATTTTTGGTTGAAATGTCTGCAAAAATCATTACTTACCACTTCGAAAAATGTGATCATAATTCCTTGCTGTCCCTCGTTTTTTGAGGATCATGACTTTTTCACTCATTATATGATCTTTCCATCGCGATTTATAATATTCAACTTGAAAACCTTCACCGATAATTGATTGAGATATCAATTATCAGTGTCCAGGCTTCGATTCCTGCAATATTGCCGACATCGCATAACTTATCACAATTCCTTAACGAGTGCAAGCTCGAAATCTCGACTACACAAGATGTTAAGGCATTTTTTATTGTTGCCTTAGCTTAATGATCATCACTTCTTTTGTATGACCTCCATTTCTGTTCAACCAGAATCCAAGATATTTTAGTAGGTCACTATTTTATATCTGTTATCATCAAACTGATTACCATGTTGTTTTTCAAGATTGTTTTCAAGTTCACATTTGTTTGCTGTATTACTTCTTTCTGGAAGACACTAGCTGAGATGTAGATGAATATCGCAGTATTAACTGCACAGCGGTTGTTGTTTATCCATTTGCCCCTTTTCTTGTTTTGTTCATCAACTTTTTGATTGGTTTTCTGAAAAGTGTCTTCTGGATTCAGGTTGAAGAGTGTAGGAAACAGTGTACATCTCTGTAACACCTATCAGTATGCTGATCTATTAAAACCGAGCGTGGTGGTGTAACGGATAGCGTTCTGGCCTCGCATTCGGGAGGACGGCGGTTCGAATCCCCGTCCGGGCATCCAGATTTGGGTTTTCCATGGTTTCCCCAAATCACTCCAGGTGAATGCCGGGATGCTTCCTTCAAAAGGCCATGGCCGAATTCCTTCCCATTCCTTGCCCCCATCCTTTCCCGTCTCTAAAGACCACGTTGTTAAAAAGGGACGTTAAACTGTTAGAAAAAAAAAAAAAAAAAAAAGAAAATCTATTAAAGCAGTCTCCAACTTTATGTGTGATTCCGGTACAACTTTCTTCTGTGTCAGGAGCTATATATTTCAATCAACTGAGATGGATACATTGACTGACATTGCAAATTGCCTTTGGATATTTAATAAAGTATATGAAGAAATTTGTTTGCAGGTGAAGACATTTCTGAAATAACATCTAAACACAAAATGAGGGAGCTTTATAGTTAGTGTTGTTTCTTTATTCTTCTCTTTTAAGTACTTCTATTAAATATTTAATTTGAAGTGAATTTCAGGGATAATCTAGTTAACTGATCTTGGCTGTCCACAAGAACCATTTTTATAAAATTTAATATTAAAAGAATCTCATCTATTTTACCACACATATTACCCGATAAACAGCTGCAATGTGTTTCTTGATTTTAGGTTTCCATGAGGAGCAATTTTTTTTTTTGGTAATATCAATTTTATTTATATTGCTACTATTTTATAAATATGCATTAATTTATTTTGTCAGAGTTTAAGTTTATAAGTTTTTAATTTAATAATGGATAATCCAATATTTTTACTGTTGATTTCTTCTTCGTCATTTTTCCTGTAACACAACTCTTGTGTTTTTACTCAAAAAAGTCATTTAAAAATAATAAGCAATTTATTTTAAAGAGTAGGATAGTTCGTTGCTTACAAACATGGCTTTCTACAGCTTATGATTATACTACTGCATATACCAATGAAGTATATATTTAAAGAATTTACTCTACTACTAGAAAAACTGGGACCATACCTAAAAGTTGTGAGTAATCGTGATATGTTTTAACCACATAATAATATGCAACTTTTATTGTTTGTAGGGATTTCTGTGACTGCAGAAAAAGCAGTTATGCTTACGAGCAGCACCGCCCTATTGAAGAATCAGATTTGTCTTGTGCTATTTGGATGTGGAAGGTCCCCAGTTCAAATCCGAGTCTCAGCTGCCACTTTTACAGGCCATAAAATCAACCTTCACCTTTAGCAAAGCTTTGACTTTTTTTTTTTTTTTTTTTTTTACTCCGACATGCTCCCAAATTTTTACAAACGCATGATGTCCTGGAAATAATTTTATAGGAAAAGAGACTTTTCTAAAATAACTAAAATAACATTTGACAGTAAGAGACCAAAAATTTCCGAAGATTTTCTATATGCTTCTTCACGTTCACCAGCCCCACGCTGGTCCGCACCGCCTAAAAGTAAACGAAACTAATGACGGTTGAGTGTCAGATGACACGCAGTGTCGTTTGAACTCACTTAAATTGAGTGAGCGCCAACAATAAGAAATATTTCGGTGCGGACATGTATTGCGCAAGTGTGGTCCTACCTGTATTCAGAATAAAGTTTAAATATAAGCGATAAATATGGCCACAAGTGAACTCCAGACTCAATTAGCAATCTGTTGTAAACACATGACAGGCACCATTGCAGGAAAAGTTTCAGACACAAGATTGTCGTGAGAGGATTTTTTTCCTTCCATATGAGTTTTCACTTTGTCTACGTCGAGGTGATTAGAGGACGGAAGGGACTGGGGGGAATGATTTCGGCAATAGCCAATTGAAGGGCATATTCAGCATTATTCTGATATGATTTCAGGAAACCGCGTAAAATCGAAATCTGGATTGCCGAACAAGGATTTGAACCAACATCTTCTCGACTGCCAAACCAAGCGTTACCGCCCACCCACCACGCATGGTAACTGGTCTCTTCCTTGTTTGTGTTTCCTTAATGGTGTCCTAAACATCACTCAGGAAGCTGACACCAACAATAAGTGATCCAGTGACCAGACGACAGCAACAAAATATTGAACATAAATATAACATAACAGAATTATGCATCAATGGCAAGTTATTTTCTACTTTCATCAAGTAATCTGTGTTGTCTTAATGACTTGGAAAACAGATTCAAATTGCCATGCATTCCAACTCACCAGTGGACGGACCTACTGAAAAAAACTAAATATGTCCGCTTTCACGAAGCAGCCATCACTGTTCCAAGCGAAAGGCTTCAGGAATTCTAAGGGCCCAACTGCAATCGTCAACAGTTCAGTGGAAGAAAGGTGAACAAAATTATGGTCGCGACTTAGTCTCGCAAATAGACTTGATACAGAAGGGATACACAAATCTGGTAAATACCAAAATCAAATTGATGTAATGTTACAGAAAAATTAATACAGAAAGAGTCCTATTACCTATTGAAAGTAAGCTGATAACACAACAGTAAAAAGAACTAGCTTAACAGTATGTGATAGACAAACCGATCACTCAAAAAATCTACAAATATAAATCAATGAAAATGCAATCCCAAACAACAAATAGAAAATATGAGTAGGAATGTACAGCTATAAAATATTTTAGAACGCTCACAATACCAGCTCCCTGTGTAAAATATTGGCAAAAATCATGTGTTATCGGCAAAGTGGGGTGTTTGTAACTGTAATTAGGAGCACAAACGATCACAACAGTGAGACATTACCACAAACTGGAAGCACTGACATCAACTACCTTTACGATCTCTTTGCACAAGACTGCTTTGTACGTACAGTAAAATATCGTACATCCACAATTCTATAGCTGTGTGAAAAGATGGATGGCCCATTCCACACTGCGTGACCGGCAGCGGACAACGCCGTGGCATCAAGTCTGTCACCTACAGCAACAAAGGCAGACTTGACGGATTTTTGTCGTCGTATGACAGCTGAAATGAGGATTGGCTTGAATGTCGACTGTAAAGTTCTTATTTCTCTGGCTGA
>JARYHS010007075.1:2776645-2982152 GCA_031002005.1 Vandiemenella viatica
AAAGTAATATAATACATCAGGATGATTCCATATCTGCAATGTAAAAAAATACACTATTTGTTTAAGACTTTCAAACTGCCTATACGTTAATAGAGCTACTTTCATACTGCATCATCATATTGTGACAGTGAGTAGTGAGGGAAGATATACTCCGATTATTTTTATTTCCACCACAAGTAATCATCACTCATTTCACTCAAGATCAAATAGGTCTTCAGTAATTATGGGGCTGTAGAGGATAAAATACACAAGTACTAGTTTAGATACATTATGTAAAGAAATATTATCAAATATCTGATACCGATGAGGTAAGTTTTTCAATTCTGATCCCATCATAAGCAACATGACTGGAAACATTAGCACAGTTCTGAAAATTTAGCACAATACATAATATTTCTATCTCTCTGACCTGTAATACTTTAATTTCCAATCAAAATAATAAAAACAAGGTATCCAACAATGCAGTAATTTACAATCTCTTTAATATGAAGAAACATACTAATGCAATCAAAAAGGATTAAGATAGCTATAATTCATCTTTGCTTCTCTGTATGCCTACTGCTGGGGTTTAATAAAAGAAACTGTATTAGGCTCAAAGAAGAGAGCAGGCCAAGTGCATGCACATGGTAAAATTTGGAAAATGCAAATGCCTTGATCTGGCCGTGTGATTAATTTCTTCCTCATGATTCGGGAGCCAACCAAAACAAATAATGTGTTTACTTTCCCTATCTTTATTTGTTTTCATTTTGCCATATTTTATTTTTCACTATCATCATCATCAATAATAATAATAATTATAATAATAATAATAATAATGACTCAACTATACTTCATCATAAATCCATTTAGGTATTTATTCATTCAATATGCTTTATATTTTAATTAAAAATTTAAAGCAACTAAATACTGCTAATGAGACTTGCTGGATGCAGAAACTGGTACACCAAGATAATGTGATAGATGTCTAGTCTTCACTGGATTAGTTAATCAAAAGATGCTGAAGGAAAAATAAAGTCGGAGATATGAATATCAAAAAGATGAACACATTTTATAATAGATAACTATGTACGTTTTCGCGGCGGCAATGCTTTATAAAAACTTTTCAGGTTTCAAGCCGCAACAGAATTCTGAAGCAGCTGGAAACCCGATAAGTTTTTATAAAATACTTTATAATATTTTGGTATGAAACTTTATTCAATCATTATCATAAAGAAATAATCAGTATTTCAACAGAATATAAACTATGCAGACTAAATCAGTGGATGGAGTGCTGACAAAAAGCCTTTGAAACTTATTATATTTAACTGGTAATCAGAATGATAATACAATCACTTGCCGACCAGGTATCAAACACAATGCCAGTAATCATTACAAAAGGATAATGCAGTTGTGATTCCAAAATCGTTCAACTCATGACAATTTTCAGAAGAGCCCACAATTTTTATCACCAAACAAGAACATTTAATCAGAAAAAAATTATTACAGAAGTCCTCTACGTTTTCACTGTTCATTCGAAATATTGTCATTATTATGCCTCCAGGAATGGGTTCCAAAACGGCTTCAGTAAATATTGCAACTGTTTATAAATATAATAAAGAAACAAACTATAGAGAATTAGGTAACAGATTCATCTGTGCAAATTGAGAAACCACTGTCCTTGTGAGACCAATGCATTATCATCAAGATGAACCAACCTTCTTCTCTAAACACTGGTCATTCTTACAATTAGTTAATCAATATCAACAGGTAATCTTTCTTCTGTTCGTTTGTCAAGGATAACCTTGGCAATAGAAGTCACAAGCATTTAAGCCATGCTGTGAAACGTTATTACAGAAGGCATTAGTATAATGTGTCACTATTAACTAATGTTATAGATAAAGCAGTTATGAAAATTCTTTTGTCTGAGCCCAGAAAAGATCTATATCTCTGGTAATGAAATCATTCTCAGCATACTCCCCCTACTACATAACCACTAGCCTCCAAAGAAATATTTCACTATCCCACATTGACGATCTCTCTCAAAGTACATCTACATATATACTCTGCAATTCACAAAATTGGGGGTGGCAGAGGGTGCTCAGCACCAAAGCTAATCTCTTTGCTGTGCATTCCAATCCCTAATGGTACGAGGGAAAAAAGAATTCATATAAGAATCAGTCTGGCACCTTATTTCTCTAATTTTATCTTTCCTGTCTTTCCGACTCAAATAGGTTGGTGGAAGAAGAATTTCACTACACTCAGAAGTGAAAGTGGGAGTACGCATGTTTACCAGTAAGTTTAAGTGAAATGTGTGTCGTTTATCTACCAGAGACTCCCAACCTAATCTACTAATCAGTTCTGTGATGCTTTCATAAGGACTATAGCAAGTGGTAATGAATCGAGCGGCTCTTCTCTGTACTTTTTCTATACTTTCGATCAACCCCTTACGAAACGGGTCCCAAATGGCACAACAATAATCCAAATGTGGATGCACAAAACATTTGTACGCTATCTCCTTTGTATGTTCATTACAATTTTTCAAGATTCGACCTATGAATCGCAGCCTAGAATTTGCTATAACTACTAACAAATTAATGTGTATGTCACATTTCATGTTCCTTTGTACTGTTACTCCCAAATAATTCATAGAATCGACCATATCAATAACTGTATTGTTTAACTCGTATTTCTGAACAATTGGATTCTTTTTGTTAGTTATGCTCATTGTCTTACACTTTTTACAATTTAGAGTAAGTTGCCACTCAGCGCACCAAGCAAAAACAACATCCAGATCGTGCTGAATTTCTAAGCAATCAGCCAAATTTCTTACTTCCCTATAAATAACCGCATCATCAGCAAACAATCTAAAAAGGCATTTCACTTTGTTTCCGAGATGGTTTATAAAAATTAAGAAAAGAAGTGGTCCTATTACACTTCCTTGAGGTACACCCGATGTAACATCTAGATTAGAAGAACTTTCTCCTTCAACAACAACATACTGCGACCGACCAGTTAGAAAATCCTTTATCCATTCACAAAGCTGATCCGATATACCGTATGCTCGAAGCTTCACTAAAAGGCGGTTGTGTGGCACAGAGTCAAAGGATTTCTGGAAATCTAAAAAAATTGCATATACTTGTGAACCTGTATTGATAACTCTCATTACATCATGTGTAAATAGGGCCAGCTGTGTTTCACATGATCTTTTCTTCCGAAATCCGTGTTGATTTGTTGTAAGCAAATTATTATCATCTAGAAAATTCATAATGTTCGAGCATATAATTGGCTCCACAACGAGGCGTATTTTTTAAGTAAGATCAGTTTTGTCACACTGTGGCTGCAGTGCTACAGTCGGCGTTCCGCACATGCATCTGGGTACCAGCATCTCTTGCCTACACACTGACGCCATTACAGTCTAATTCTTCCTTGTCTACATTGTTCACTGAGTGTTTAAGATGCCTCCAATAATTGTGAGTCCCGCCGACTGTAAGGTATGGGCTGTTATAAGATCAATATTCATTGTGAGATCTGTGCAGTTTATGGACAAAACATTATGAGTGATAGAATGGTGAGAAAGTGGGTGAGAGCATTTAAAGATGGCTGCACAAATGTGCATGATGAGCAACAGAGTGGGCGTCCTTTGGTCATTAATTAAAGTTTGGTGCAGAAAGTGGACAATAAGGTGAGAGAAAACAGACGCTTTACGATTTCCTCCTTGTGTGATGACTTTCCTAATGTTTCTCGTAGTGTTTGTATGGTATTGTGACCGAGCAATTGAATTGCCGAAAATTATGCTCACATTGGGTACCAAAAATGTTAACGGATGTGCAAAAAACCAAACGTTTAGGCAGTGCATTGACTTTCCTTCAGTGGTACCACAACAATGGTGATGATTTCCTAAGCCAAATTGTTATGGGCGATGAGACATGGGGGCCTATGTCACACCTGAATCAAAGCAACAGTCCATGGAATGGCGGCATTCAGATTCACCCAAAAAAGTGAAGTTCAAGCAAAGAAATTCTGCCCAGAAAATCATGTGCACAGTTTTTTGGGACAGAAAAGGAGTATTTCTTGTGGAATTTCTGCCTCATAATGAGACAATAAATGCAGCAGCTTATTGGGAGACATTAAACAATCTGCGTGCGCCATTCAATCCAGAACAAAAGACGTGGCAAGTTGAGCAATGGCATCGATTTGCTGCATGACAATGCCCGTCCACATGTAGCTAATCAGACCAAAGATCTCATCACATCTTTTTGATCTGGCGCCCAGTGACTACCATCTGTTCCTGCACTTGAAGAAACACCTGGGCGGTCAGCATCTTGAAGATGATAACAAAGTCAAAACAGTTGTGATGCAGTGATTAACAAGTCAGGTGGCTGAATTCTATGAGGAGGGTTTTCAAAAACTGGTACTACGTAATGACAAGTGCCTCAATATTGAAGGGAATTATGTAGAAAAGTAGAGTAAGGTACAGGCTTTCATGTAAAAATGAAATTATTGAGATATATTAACATGTGTTTTTTTAATTATTTCAATACGGTACCTACTTAAAAAACATGCCTCGTAATTAAATTGAAATAACACAAATATCCACTGGTTTGTAAGCACTGGCAGTTTAAAACATCAACAACCATTTTCAAAAATAGGATGGTCCTCTATCCTGAAACCCTATGTTTAATGAAATGCCTACATTTCCTTCAAAACAGCCTGCAAAACATATCTTTTTTTAAAAAAGGCTGCAATGCGGATTTAAAAACAACAACGTGTAAAAAGTTGTGAGGAGGGTGATCACAGAGAAGAAAGAACATTAAAAGTTATTTTCCAATAGCTTACTTTGCTACAGACAGCAAATGCCTTCAGAGGATTTGGAACAGCTTTTGTTCTCACAACTTCATTCTTGAAAGTATCATACAATTTTCGTTGAAATTCAGTCATTCTAAGAAGTAACACATATTCTTCCTTTTGAGGTAATGACCTTTGTAGGATAGAGTGGCTTCTCCTATGGAAAAAAATGTTATGTAATTAACTATACTGACATTAAACAGGGAAAAAGAGTTTCTAAGGTAAGAACAATTGTGAAGTTACAATTTCTTCTTAATATTCTCTGCAATACCTATAATTAAAATTAGAAACCGGTAAAATAAATACGAAACTTACATAAAAAGAATATAGCAGAAATAAGTCTTGAGAAAAAAATCTTGAATGGGATCACAACATGTATAAATATAAGTTTGACGGTTTCCAAGAGATGGTACAGAAACAAAGAAAAATTATTTGGATTGATAAAACAGATGAAAGAAACTCTAATAGAATGAAGAAATATTAAGAAAGGGAAGGAAAAGAAGGTATAGAAACATATTATTTGGTCTACAACACCACCCTATATCTTTGCAGATGGTATGGAGAGTAATCATAACACTAATCTCTCCAAAACAAAAATTTAATAGAAAATATTTTCATATCATAACTATATGCACATAACCTGAACTTCTAACTAATTGTTTTATTAGAAAGGAACATACCTCTGAACAAATCCTTCTAGCAAAGAATGTAGTACATGAGCACGATAACGCATCAGCCTGATACCCTGTGGAGTGGAATCTTTGCACTGACCATTCTGAATTGGCCTTTCAAACATATTGCAAAATTCTGACCTTGATCCCAGATAATTAGGGCGAACAAAATCAACCATAAACCAATATTCAAGTAAATTATTTTGCAAAGGGTAGCCTGTCAACACCACTCGTCTCTTGCTATGAATTTGTTTCAGGGCCTGAGAAACTGATGCATGGTTATTTTTGATTCTATGTCCTTCATCACAGATAACTAGATCAGGTCCTGGTTTCACCAAAGCAGCCTGCATTTCTGAAAATGATAATGTAGATATAAAGAACAGTTTCTGGGGAATAAAAAGATGATAAAAATCAAGTTTGCACTAAATCAGTAATTGTTTATATAAGACAAGACATTAATGGTAATGAGAGGTAAAGTAATATTGTTCTCATAAGGAGGCTAAAGGAGATCACATTAACTGGTCTGAAATGAGCAAAGATGTCAAAGGAGTAAAGGAATTGCATTAAACACAAGGCTAGAAAATTTAAAAGCATTAAAAAATGTTCCTTTTATACTGCAGTTCTATATTGTCTAAAACAAAAAATTGATATTTTTATCCGCTATGATACATACCATCAAGGAGAATTTTAGTTTTATCATATTCATCAATATCAACTAGATCAGCAGATTTCTTGAGACGTTTCTTTGTCTTGTGTGCTCGTTTTAAACTCAGCTGACGGTACAGCTCATACCCAATGAAGAGAACACCTCCATTTTTTGACCACTCCTGAATAACCTATAAATCAAAATAATAATTTTTTGATAAATATCACACAAGACATGCATCTGTAGTATCTTTCATAATCTACATTGAAAATTAACTTCTAGAGAGGTGATATTTTCTAACCCATAAAATTTGCAAATTTCCCAGTACTTGAAAAATTCAAAATGACTTTGGATTCATTTCTCGACATACCATTAGCATTAGACCTTGATAAAAAATTAATATGGATCAAAATAAATGTTTTTAAAAGAATAGATTAAATTTTAATAAAAGATTTTGCAGTAGTTACAGCTGTCATGTTTTGAGCCAAATACATAAACAGTTATTTGTTATGCTTATCATACTCTCTACTCCACTTTCACCTAAGGTTTCAACAATGGTGTAGAGTCACTTCACCAGGGAATGCTTTCCCATCATTGTACATGGCACCTGCAAAATCTGCCATGCAATATTCCAGTTAACATGGAAATGTTATCCAGCCTCCAACTAATAAACTGTCCATTACAATGGATGGCAACAGACAAAACGGTATTAGCTCCTCACACCACCTAGCATTATACCAACCGTTTTATTTCTTGCATCACCAACTGCACCATAAGAGTACTCTCAAGCAGCAGCTCCTCTGACCTCAGAAGGTGGGAACTTGCCTACCAGTTCAAACATATGACCAGGCAATCACCTGGTATGTACATTTATTTTACTAATATTTAATTATAATGGAATAAACAATCCAGTGGCAATTTCAACTATTTTATATACATTTTTTTTTATTTCTTTTGTAATTGGAATCTTAAATAAGAATTAAATTAGATAATACCCAAGACATTCCTTCTCCATCACTTCTATCCTATATCCCCACTACCTATTCGGAACATAAACAACCAGAGGTGATGTTTAAATCAGTTTCTAATAACTTTAAAATTTTATGTTTATTTATTTAAAGTATTATATTTTCTACATTTAAAAAAGGAATTATTGTACTGTATTTGTTGCCATCTCCTTTGACCATGCCATGTAGTGTTTTCACAATATAGTTTCCAATTCTGCAATACTCAGGTCTATCCTCTTCAAACTAACACCCCCACTCCTCTCCTCCAAGAAGGTTTCTTTCCCCACCCCCAGCCACCAATCTATCAGTGCACCAGTCTGCCACCATCATCCACCATGTGGCTACCTTGTTCTACAGCTAAAGAAGGGCCAGAAACAGGAAAATTGAATGTTAAGTATGTGTACTTGTGTGTCCTTTTTTGACACCTACCTTGTCAACGGTGATAAGTGGTAGTTATTCTCCTATATGTATACATACCAACAAAAACAATTTTGCTATTTTCCATTCAAATACAGAAATGGAAGAAATATAAAAATTAAGAACTTGTTCAAAAGAAAGACTTTAAAACTAGATAGACCAAAAAGCCCAGATAAAGACTACAAGGTAGCATTTTCAGCATTTTGTACTATTCAACTAGTATATTGCTGCACTAATATTGCATAGTTTGAAAGGTAAGACATTATATGTCAGGAGACTGATAAAGAAGTGAATTATAAGTCCATGATATCATGATTATAGTAATACCATTTGCCTCTTCAAGATTAACATATTCCTATACTGGTATTTGTTTTATGGCAACAGCAGCCCTTAGCAAGGTCTGCAGCGAGATCAGGTTATCCCAGATCAGACAGTCCACACTGAAACCTACTCAGTGACAACAGACAAGGAGATGGTTTACCATTTTCTCTAGTGGCTTTCCCAGGCAGCTTATTAAGGCAGTAAAACCACAGTTACAAGTGGCCTTAGCTTTTACACCAGGGTAACCAATCCTATGCAGAAGCTATCAAGTACTGGAGCCCACTGACCATGGCCTATGCTGCGCAACACTGCACTGCTAGGGCTTCATATATCTGCAGTGAGGAGTAGATGGTTGAGCACATTGTGGAAAATTGTCCCACTAGATTTTTATTGGGAGGTCTGTCTGCTCCCCATGCTGCTAATAGATGCACAATCCAATAGATAGACTCCCTGAACATCACTCTGCAGCTGTTATAATTGTATTTGTAGGTAACATAAATGAAATATCCATACATGTATAAACATGTAAGCCTAGCAAGTAAACACCATCAGCTGTAATATGCTACAAGCATCTCTAACAATACTTACGTGAGACAGTATCCCCAGGTAAATTGTCTGACTAACATGCACACATATACATTAGCAGATGACTGGAAATAGTTACGTATTTTACCATGTCTAAGTTTTGAGGTAGAGCAATGCTGTTGAAATATGGGCTTAATAGGTCAGTCAATGCAAACAGCACATTTAAAGGGGGCTCATTTAGCGAGCAGGAAGTCAGCTGGCATGCAGCAAGGTATAAAAGAGAGACCAATGTAGAGACATCATTGCTTAAGAATCCATTTTGAGGCCAAAACAAGGATTTTGAGACCCGGCGATACTTGTTTAAACTTCTAGTGAATGAAACTGTAAGTATTGCCATAATACTCTATTGAGCTGTACACTATTGTACAGTAAGTATTTATTAGCAGGTATTTCTTGACTATGTTGGTTCCTTACTGTGAAAGGTTTTGTATATATACATGCCTTTGATATAACTACAGGTTATTCCTAGAAATAGCAGAAGTCTCCCTAACTGAGCTATGGCAATAGCAGGAGCTGCTTCCTGAAGAATAATCACATTCTGCTTGGTAGCTGAATCCAAACTACCTATCTAACATCCTATACTGCTCAAGGAATAATAGGTGAAAACCACTCCTACAGTACTGCCCTTGGATTTTAGCACAGTTTTATCTGGCAGTTACCTCAAATCCTTTTAAAATACTGCCACTGGATCTTAGCGTACGCGAATCTGGCAGTTATCTGTAAGGAGTGGTCCAAGGTCTTGGCGGAATGGGAGTACAACAAATTACTAGAGACTTGACTTTTGGTTTTTTTTTACCATGTCCTGTTTCTATGATGATTCAACAAATCTTAGTGCTTGATATCCAGAATACAGTGAAGCTCTCCAATCAGATATTCTTTTGACTTAATATAATTCAGGTCTACATTTCCTAATAGTCAAATGGTAGAACTCATTGCACTGTTGGAAATGTGTTCAACTCACAATATCTTCCAAACAAATTGTCTGAACAGCTCCCATATTGTATTGCTGATGATCCATTAACATCACTCATCTCCAGGTTCTATTCTTGCCAACATATGCAGTCCAATGGTAAAGAAATTGTTTCCATAGAGATTACTATCAACTTCTGTGTAAATATTTCTGCAATGAATCGACAGCATAGGAGGGTCAATAGCAGAAAAGTTCACTAGTAAATGATATCAAATAATTTATTTTGCTTGCATTCAAAGATCTTCTGGCTCTATAAGATCACAAATTTTGATGCCAAAGCTTCAAACAAACACAGCTAATTCACCTTTCTCCATTATCCACTTGGCAAAATATCGTGTGCCAGTCCAAAATTTGTATTTTCGAGAAAGGGGTATAAATAATTTGACCATGCCAAGCACTGTACAGCCTCTATACACTTTTGGAAACTGTTAGCAGTCTAGTGAATTATAGAAGTTAACCTATCTTTCCAATTTTGATTGTAGAGTGTGAACGAGGCCACATTCTCAAATTGTGAAATCTTCTGAAACAAATTGAGTGAAGCTCTCAAACAAATTTGTATTTCTCTCTTCTATCATCCTCTTCCCCATTCTCCCTGTTATATGGTAAGTAGGAGAAAAGGTATACATACACTTTGCTATATATATAGCCTCTTTGCACTGTAGATTACCTTTGTCATGTACTTAGACATATGCTTGACAATAAAAACTAGGTGCAAATCATATAAAGAACTCTTGTATCAATTTGTCCTGTTATATAGATCGTATACAGCCTTACCAATTAGTTGCAAATAGGACACATTTTTAATGATGCTGTCATATGCCAACCAATGGTTCTGAAAACACCATATCTAGTCTAGCAAGTATGGCCTGGTTAATAAAAACTAAACATTAAATTATTTATGAGGCAGAATATTGAATTTCAGTATGATGATAGCACAGGCCACCATTTGAACTTTGGGTAACCTGTCTCACTTTAACTTGAGATCAATTTCTTCTCAAAAAACTTCAAAATAACCTGCCACATTATTCAGCATCAAGTATAATAGGTATCGGATCCAATGATCACTTCCTCACAGTATGAAAGAATTGAGTACAATTCACTTTCTCTTAATATTGGCTTCAAATGTGAGACTCCTTTTCCTTAGAAAACTTAGAGACCATCCACCTTCATTTCAACATAAAACTTCCAGAAATGAATTTCACCAAACAACTCACCTTACTGCGAGCCACCATTGAGTTGTGAGAATCATTCAGTACATGAAGAGGAAAATTTCGAGTACGAACTTCTTGATGAACAGGTAGAGGAGTGTTCTCAGGAAGCCACATGTTGAATTCTGCCAACCAATTTTGTAATGTGTTTATTGGCATTATACAAAGAACTGTTCTGGCATCAGTATGTCGCAGGAATACATCACAGAATGAAATCACCTGGTGACAAACACAAGTATGAAAGAGAGGCACTACTGAACTATTTTCAGTTTTGTCCAGAAAAACAATAATGCAATACTTAGTACTAGAGAGCATTTTTTTCTTTTGGCACACTCATAATACCTGCAAAGTTTTCCCCAGTCCCATTGAGTGGGCTAAAATACAACCAAATCCTGTTGAGGTATTGAAACGATCCAAGGATTCGACAATATTATCATAAAGGAATCGTACACCACCAATCTGGAACAAACAAAATAATGTTGGTGCAATGTAGCAAATAATGGTATTACTGAAAAACTGAAAACTAGGGAAATTGTCATCACATTTACTTGATATTGCAAGTTAGTTAATAAATGATATGTTTTAGATATAATACTAATTAATGTGGTAGAATAGTCAACTGAAATGTATCACTGATAACACTAGGTACAGAATGAAAACACCAAAACACATTTCTATTTATTTCTTTTAAATAAACAAATTGTTTTTATTTTTTAATAAAGCAATGTTTTTATTTTTAAAAAAAATCTTGAGAAAATGATAACAAAGTTTTATAGCTTTGTGTCTTCCTGTTCAAACATAATGCCCACATCATTCATCATTAGAAATATCTATCAGGTATAATGTGAATGTTGCATTATTAGACAGCTGATCTATGTCAACATTTTTCTAGTCTGTTCTGAGCCTGTTATGAGTGTGGTGGGAGGGAAATACACGCACTAAAATATTTAATGAAGATTGATCACAGTACACTTGTCAATGACCAAGACAGCAGATTCTATTTTCTAGTACTATGACACTTGAAAGTAATTTTGAAGTATTTTGACTGTGTGATAAATGGAATAGATTGGGAAAATAATAATAGATTCTAAAAACACACTCCAGCAAAATGAATATGGGTAAGTGTATCTTTTAATATTGAGAAAAACTGTGCAGCTAAAACTAGCAGGATAGAAATCACAACAGAAGTTGCAACATGTCTTTGTCAATATAAATAAAATTCGACTACTCCCAGCCCACCTTTTCTCGAGTCCTCATATTACACACCAGTTATAAGTAATGTTTCCCCAAAGTTATTGAAAATAACTGTTTTATGTCTGAAAGATACATTTTATGGCTGAATGAATCCAGATTCACATTAAATCAAACTAACAAGAAGATACAAGTCTGATGAGAGCAAGATGAGGTGTTGTAAGCTCATAGTGATGGTGCATAGGCATAAAATTTTTAGTACACCTTTACTTTGACAGAACAGGTCTCTTGACAATTGACTATTTGACAACAGGTTATGTGACTAATATTATACAATCATTTTAAATTGTTTATTAACACACTTTATTCACTTAATATTACTTTGTGATCACGTAAAAGCATTTGATTCTGTAAATCATGAATTACTTCTGAAAAAATGGAATACTATGGTATTTATGGAACCACAGGTAAATTGTTTAAATCATACATGGAAAGTTGAATGCAAAAATTTTCCACTATTATTCCAAAATAAGTAAAGATGCTTCATCAGACTGGTATAAAATAAAATGTGGATTTTCCACAATGGCTTCTGTCCTAGGATCCCTCTTTTTGTTATACATCAATGACCTTCATAGGAAACTTATCAAACAAAGAGAGAGTTTTATTTGCAGCATGACACTAACCTGATTGTGAGAAAAATACTAATCAGTAATCTAGAATTTAATGTAAATAAAGTAGTTAGTGATGTAGAATATAGGTTTAAGGTAAATTCATTTAAATTAAATTAAAAAATCACATTACTATTAGGATTAAAACAAAAAATTTTGCACAGCCAGATTCACAAATAAACTATAAAAATAACACAATCTTAGGAACAAAGAGTATAAAATTCAATGGCATTAAAATAGATGAGAAAATTTGTTGGTACCAACATATCACTTCACTACTGAAGAAGTTAAGTAGTGCCAGCTTTGCAGTATGAACATTTTCACTAAGAACTTATCTAGAATTAACAAAACAAGTGTATTTCTCATATTTTCATTCAGTGATATCATATGGCATAATTTTTTGGGGAAAAACTTCACAAAGTCAAAAAGTTTTCATAGGACAGAAAAGTGTTTATTGGAGACAGCTCTTTAAAAATCTCAATATTCTTACAATGACTTTTCAGTATATATATTATCTCATGTGTTTTGTTATAGAACATCTTAACCTGTTTACAGCTAATACACAAGCACACAATTTCAACACAAGAAACAGCAATAACTTGCACGAAACACAAACATCACTGTCATTAGTATAAAAATGAGTTAATCATTCTGGGATACATTTGTTTAATAATATTATAATAATATAAAACAGTTTGCAGATACTAAAAATATATAAAGAAAAACAGATATTATGTTATTCGCAACTCATTCTACTCCATTCAAGAATTTGAAGAAAATAACTGATTGTATTCAATATGACCTTTTGCAAAACTCAGTTGAAAAAATTAACATTTATTTGTATTATCTTTATTTATCTTTGTAACATTTAATTGTTTTTACTATAATTATGATTCATGTTGTACGTATGTGTAATAACCATGACATGTTTCACATCCCAGAGGTCCTTCCTCAGCAGGGATCCATGGAACAAGATTGATAAATAAATAAAAATAAATTTAGTTTTTAAAGAAGTGCCATATTTTTAGGAAAAATCAATGTTAAACTTTAAAGTAAAATTCAATATTGATATTTAAATAAACTAATTGAAAAGACTGCCAAAAAAAACTATATATTGTAATATGTCTATAAACTTTTTAAAACCATTTTGAGATAGGTTTAATCCAGAAAACAAGTACAGAAAAGCATTTTGACTGCTTATTTCCATCAGTTAAATATGTTGTAGTCTGAATTATAGACTGCCTTTGTGAAAGATAAATTTGAGTTAGAATAGGTTTTCATGTACAACAGTTTTTGTTACATTATTTTCACAGCTAAAAGTCATTATATAGATAATTTTAAAGTGTATTCATCATGCTTGGAAAAATTTTGTTTAGAAGATATTTCAGTTTTTTGTGTGGTGAAACCATGGGGACAGGAGACATCAAACATAAAACCTTAAACAACTATTTAATGAAAAAGCCACATAAGATCTGTTACCACCAGGTGTAGTCACCATCCCCTAGCTTGTTTTGAACATAAAATTAATTAATTAGGGAAAGTATAAGTATGATTTTTAAGTAAAAGAAAAAATCTAAATCTAAAATAAATTAGGCAGAAACAGGAAATTAGTTTTAGATGGTATGTAAAATCAAGCTGGTTAAAAAGATATATTCATCTAATTGGACAGTTAAAGACTATATTATAAGATAAATGAGATTTTATAAATGTATTGTCAAGATATTATACCAGTATATGGTGTACCAAGATGGATGACACGAAAGAATTTGCAATTAATTCAATATGAGCCTCCTTGAGGCTTAAGCTACGTTAAAGCAAGCAGCATAAGTTACCCAAAGGCACATATATTAATTACAGTGTGAAATATTAAATACTTATCCAGATATTAATTTTCAAAGTGGCAAGCTGACGTCACAAAGTCAACCAATTTGATAAATAGAAGGTAGCCATCTAGGCTGGCACTCAGTCTTCAGCAGTTTTCAGAGAGTTCAGGTCCTGTAATAATGTAGGCCAGTCCGTGGGTAGTTGGTTGAACCATGCCCCCTCGTGTTAGATGTTAACAGTAAGATTTAGTATGCAACAGTTTCAGTTTCATCCTAGTAAGGGGACTTGATGAGAGTTTGTCTTTTCTCGGGTATGTGTTGAATTTGTAATTGATAATGGAACTGTTCGTCTGATAGCATTGTCCAAAAATTTTGAATCTGGTACCAAAATGTTGTATAAGAACTTTCTAAAGATTATAATTTTCATGCAACTCCAAATTGTGTGCAGTGCACTTTATTTTTGCTATCACCTTTCACAATTGAGTTTTATTTCAATCATGTTGTGACCAAATTATTTAAAAATTACCAGTACTAGAAGGCAATTGTCATTCTCATTGTTAAAGTACAGACAGTGTGTATTTGCTTAACCCCTATCAACAGCATGTCTTACAATGCCATAATGCAGGTTAGTATAACTCTCTTGATGAGAGTGAGAATGATATTGTGACTAATTCAAAAATCTTTTATTGTGAAAATAATTTAAACTATAATTTCATTGTATAAAATGCATTACTAAAATAAAATAAACACATGTACATGCAGTAAACACAAAACATTGCTGAAGATGCCACTGAGAATCAAGTGAAATTTGTTTAGTAAGTAGAACTTTGAAGACAGCTACATTGGTAGATATAATTTATTATATACTTATATTTCATTTCGATGATGGATCAAATATAATGAGATTCTTTTAACAGAGTGAACAATAATTGTCCCAGAGACTGCGCACTTCCTAGACGTATTGGATATGGATGTCAGGAGTAGGAAGGGTGACTGTTGGCCTCCCAGTGAGCAGACACTATTACGGGTAACTACGTTATATATAGGCATGCAACTTTCAGTTGTATAAGTTGAAATTATTAAATTTGGAGAGCCACCTTAAAATGGATGCGTTTTGATTCTTGGCAAAAATGCTAAATGTCTTCATACTTTTTGAATTTGCATTTCTTTGGATAAGTGAATGTATTTTTTTGGATTGATGACTATCAGGAATAGTCTGAAATGAAGATGATTAAACCAAAATAACTTATCAATATAGTGAATAAAATATCATTGTTCACTGTGCTTTTCTGTAGAGATACATGAGATATGACCACATCAGTCTGGTAGCCATTAGAATAAACAGAAATTAAATTTAGTTTTGTGAATTTACATGTTCAAACGTTCTAGGACATTAACTACTATAAGACAGTGTAATTACTTAGAGCCATTAGCTAAACACAAAGCAAACCCACTCCTTAAGAAAACATGGCTGTATAAGACACTTGACAAATTGCAGCTTTTCTTGCAAATTTTTCTTGTCATCGCCACTTTCATCTACAAAAATGTTCACCTCAACAAGACAATGTCAATTATTTGAACCATTAAAAACATCATCTTGACCTTAATAGACATTTGGGTCTGCACCATCGGTCTCAATCCTACCTCTCACTCCCCTGCTGATCCAAAATGTCAAGCCCCCTGGGATTACAGACAAATGAGGTATTCCTTAATGAACTAGGTAAGACTAGCTCCAGCCTACATGTATATTTTCAGCAATTTGCCAAAATAAGGAAATTATAGAAAATGATACATATTTTATGCATACAGGAATCTTGCTGTAGCATAAAAAAAAACAATCTGATACATGTACAATTTTGTTTTTGTTCCTAAATTTCTCAAAGAAAAGATGATGGTAGAATCAGTACATCCCACATAGCCAGTCTCTTATTTTGGGATCAATGTAAAATGAATGTATTATATTGTATTATATTGTATTGTAGTGCCACCACTCTACTCACACCAGTGAGAAGCCTGGTGGCTCAGTGGATAAAGTACTTGCTTTCAAAAGTTCAAAGATCTGCCTCTTCGTGCCCAAGGACATTCCGTGATTCAGATTCCACATTAAACTATAGGGCCACACACGACAAGAGGTTTTATTTGTAGCAAATCAAAACTCTATTGGCTGAACTATTCTTTGGCATATATGTGACATATGTGTTTACTTTATCAAGATCAATCCGTATGTATGGAAGTTCAGCCATGATCTTGATTGAAACTACTAAAAACAATAGAACTGATGTTGTAGGACAGTCACAAATCTGAAATACTTCTGGGCTACTTTGACCTGAAGGATAAGAGTTATTTCATTTCAGACTGAGAAATTATGCCATTTCAGTGACCCATTATTTTAAATTGTCAGCTGATGTATTGGAGAAAAGTTGCTTGTAAGCACCTCGGAATTTGTTAAATTCTTCACCTCGTCACTAGAGGATAAGGAGGACAGGAATCATATAGCAGATGATACTGCAGCTGATAGCCTTACTCAGGGTGATTTAAAATCTAAAAACTCACTCAGTATGTAATAACAGCTTTAAATAGATAACTAAAAATAGAAAACAACTTTTAAACTCACCTGAATCATTGCAGTCATCAATAATTCGGCTTGTAAACACTCGATTTGTGTTGCGAGACCACATTGTCATCTTTACACACTTTTCGTCACAGTAACGTACATTTATAATAAAAATTAAATGGGGGAAAGTAAAATTTACTATAAATCAATAGTTTCAGGCAGAATAAATTCAGAAAACACGATTTTAAAACTTCATTAAACACACTCGCATCTTCAACACCATGTAACGTCATGTTTTCAGTAATTTTCGGAGACAACAAATAAATTTTATGTAATAGTAAAGAATACTGCACAGTATATAAAAGTTTAGAAGCATTCCACACAGTTAAACAAGCATAAAATCAGTTTAAAATTAATCACGATGTAGAAAATAATGACGCCAATACAGATTTGAATTGTGGCCGATTTAACACATGTCGGTAAATAAAATCACTTTCAAAGTGTGGAATGAATAAAGCTGGAGGTCATGCCACAAATCATACCTCACATATAAACACACCTTCAATAGTAATTTTCATAAAATAGTAAATTGGCTCAATTGCTGTTTCTGGTCTCTCCACTTCCAATTTTGTAAGATTAATAACTTCTAAAATACACCATGTACAGAAAAAAATATAAACAATTCTGTAAACTGGAGGGACTATAGAACACTGTGACATAGGTTTTAAAATCTAAATTTGAAAAATCATACAAAATGTTGAAAAATGTTGAACCGGATTGCCAGTTTTGGAAAGCCCCATAGCTGACTCAAAAAATGGTAATGCTGCATGGAATATATTTGATTTATTTACTTTAGAGGGATAGCCATTATAAACTAAATCAATCAACAGATCACAAACAATGAACTGTAAAATTTTGAGCACTTGAAGTTACAGAATTTTCGCAAACTATATTTGGTAGGTCGAAGCAACAGGTTTCGTGGGTCCAAGGGTATATAATGACTAGTGGGCACGAGGATGCCATCATTTGATCGAAAGTCTTGGAAGCAAACTCTGTGTTTCATTGCACCATGCTCTGCCACCCGAAGCCTTCTGGGTATTCCCAGAAGTGGCACAAACCATCATACTGTTTTGACAGACATGATGAATTTTTCAGAACGTGTGACTTGTAAATTTTAAAATGAGATTAAAAATTTTTCAACAAGGGTTAGTTGGAATTTATTCCTCCTCATTACTTACAGTTTAGGAAATGGTTTGTTTGATAGCCAATTTCAACTGTAAAACTGTTTTATAATGTGACTTTGAAGAATATAGTGAAATTTTAATCTGAACTGTGCATCTCTTTTTCCTATTAGTATTCATGAACATTTCTTTCCTGAAGGCAATTAGGAAAGCGGTGACCGTAATTAATTACAGTTGATTCATCCAGGCTTTTCCACAGTTTAACAGTTTGAACAGTTTAATATCTTGACAATAATGAATGCAAGTTGGAGGTTGGTTAAGGTGATAAAACCAATGCTGCACCCCGGTATTGGTTTAGACCCTTGCATACTATACAGACTAGTTATAAGAACTCAGATACTAAATTCTGCAAGATGCACCTTGAAACAACTTATCTATACAGAGTGAATTAGCACACTACGACAAACACAAACCAAATTAAGAAAAAAAAAAAAAAAAAAAAAAAGTTTGTTGAGGAAATCCTATAACAAATAACTCACATCCTATTTTTCATATTTGAGAGGTAGATAGAGAAAGCTTCCTTTCATGACCTGTGGCAATTCCTGTAATATGAAATACAATTAAAAATATCTAGAAGTATTTCTTTAATTGTCAACCACATTATCTTGCACTTCATACTGCTCTCTCTGTCAGCTGTAATATCATGTAACAAGACTAACTCAAATGCTGACACCAAGAAATAACAGTAATAACAATTCCATTTTTCTTTCTTGAGGAAACAAAATTCAAATTTCTCAGAAAGAGTAATTTTCATCAAAAATACTTGCACATTGGCTGATCTGTACTCACTAAAGATAACCATCACTTAAAATTCCCAATAATGAGATACGGTTTTACCTTACAGACAAATTACAGATTAGCACCCAAATGTTAATTGATGAGATAGAAACAACAATTAAGATTAAAATTTAAGTGCTGCCTTGAACTCCACTTATCTGCCTTCATAACCCAGAGTAACACCAAAATTCAGCATATTGCTTTACTGTAAGCCAGAAATTTCTTGTATGAACTGATCAGCAGTCTGGTATATTATCAGTGTGAAGCTATTTAATTCATTGGACACTATTACAGTCTCTGAATATAGGTAGACAGTTATGACCAATCTATTGAACCTTATCAGTAAACATTTTTTCCCTATGGAATGTTTGTTGCTACATATGCAGCCAAATTTTATCACGATTACTGCCATAGGGATCAAAATCAGCCTCCAATTATAGTTTTTATAGCAGCACAAGCATTTCAATAAGTCAGTGGCAGGGAATGTAACATGTTATTAAAGTAAGTTTGTCCTGCAGAGATCTTCCTGCTCTATGAGATTACAAATCAATTAATGATTGGGAAATCCACTGTAAAATGAAGAAGGAATTAAGTTATTAGCCTGGCACAAACATGGCATTGGATTAAATACAATTTTTTTTGTATCCAACTTTTGTGTTTGATTTAAATTGTGCTAGTTTTTGTCGTTATCTTTGAATATTTCCTGTTTAGGTAGTGTGCCAGTTAGTTGAGGCTCTGCAGCTGTAGCAGCAGTAGCCACGAGCCTTAGCAGCTATTAGTAGCGGTCGCCAATTTTTGTGTATCCGTTTGTAGTTCCGTTTTTGTCTGTTTCAGGTGACATGGCTTGTGCAAAGTGTTCTGGTAGGCATCTGGCTCTCGAGGAGATTCTTAATACTATGGTATCTCTTCAAGCACAGGTATGGAGCATCCTAGACGAAGAGCAGCAGTGCGTCGAAGAAATTCCGCAGCCAACTGTAGTGGAACCGGAAAGTTTGAAATTTTCAGGTTCCAGTTGCAGAAAAACGTCTGGCATCGTGTAGATCGGAGAAAGGCGTCGGAATTCCCAATTAGCCGAAGGGAAAATGATACCTTGCCACTAAGTAACGCGTTTTTGTGTTGCAGGAGGCTGTAGATTCAAGCGTGAATGGCCCAGAAGAGCAGCAGGGAAGATTTACTCGCAGACCCCAAGCCTTGCCAGGAAAAGGTTTACTGGTCATTGGCAGCTCCAACGTGCGACGGCTGGAGAAACCGCTACGGGAATTAGCCACGAAGAATGGTGCAGATCCTCATACTAATGTTCATTCCGTTTCTCTTTCAGGAGCAACCGTACCACGTGTCATGGAGGCCATTCCAAAAGCGATTAGGGAATCGAACTGCCGTCAGTTAAGAGTAGCTGCGCACGTTGGTACTAATGACTCATGTCATGTTTCTGTTCCATATATAGTTAAATCCATGGACAAGTTGGGTTGAAAGGCGTATGAAGCAGCCCGGGAAAATTCAGTTTCATTGCAGGTCTCATTGTAGTGTGGAGCCGCGTGTCGATTGTGGGGAGGCTGTGTGGTGGAAGATCTTTAATTTAAATAGTAATTTGCAGGAGCTGTGTCGCAAAAACAACTGGGGCTTTGTCAACCTTCGTCTGATGATAGCTGCCAGCTGGGAAGCATTAGACAGGTCGCGCGTCCACTACTCACCGAGAATGGGGTCCAATGAATTATTTTTTAGGAACAGCGTGAGGCCCGAGGATCCTTCATTTCATCGAAGAGGATGTGCCGATAACATAGAAACTGGTCCTGGTAGTGATGGCGCGAATAATTTTAATATTACAGCTCCAATTACTTCACCCGTTTACCATCAGAGTGCAGGTATGAAAAATGCTATTTTAGACTCCACAAATAACAATACGAAGCAGCTAAGGATAATGGTACTAAATTGTTGGAGTATTAGAGGGAAAGTAGCGGATTTTCATGTCTCAGTTGTGACTAATGATGTCAATATAATACTAGGAACCGAGAGCTGGTTGACGCCTGAAGTTGAATCTAGCGAAGTATTTGGCCCTCATTTCAATGTTTTTCGGAAGGACAGAACTGTCTCAATGGGCGGGGGTGTGTTCGTGGCCTTAACTAAAATCGTTAATTGCTCAGTCGTAACTGAAACAGAAAATTTTTGCGAGTTAATATGGGTCAAGGTAAAAATTGGGAAAATTTAAAGTTCATACTCGGGTCATTTTATCGACCTCCGGATTCTGATTTGGCTAACGCAGAATACTTCAGAGAGTCTGTAACTATTTTAAATTTTATCTTCTTGTCTGTATAATATTGCAGTTGTACACACAAGAAATCAGTGCACATTTGAAACTTATTTATTTTATCGTTAAACTTGCTCCTCACTACAGAAGCAAGTTTTCAAACATTTCGTCTCCTCAGATTGCAGGTTTCTGTACAATTAAAGGTAGGAAAAAATAGTAAATAATAACATTATTTTTAATCCAGATTAATACTTCAATACAATTCATGCGCCATCACTCGTGTCAGCGATACTCCTCCTACAATGCCTCTACTTCAGAGAGCTTATATTAACACTGTTAGTTCTGTGAAATTAAATAAATTACACTAAAAGGCATTATGCCTGTTCTATTACACTCCCACCGATGGAACCAGGCGGAAGTTGGCATTGAGAAAGCCCCGACTTCCGTCGCCAGGTAACCCTTAAACTAAGTTTGACATGATTATACATATCAGACAATATTAAATGAATTATGAAATACAAAAGTTTTGTCTGGCAGCCGCTCGACTACTCTTATGTTAATAACAACAATTTTTAACATTATTGCACAAACCTTGAAGTCACATACAAATGGAGAAAGAAATACAATGGAACATTAAAACAAACAAAAAAAAAAAAAAAAACAAAGAAGAAGACAATCAAATACCACTCTTTGAACAAAGGTTGATATTGATCTTCATAGTCTTTTTTTTTTTTTTTTTTTCATTGTCCCCCAAAACCCAAATGCACACCTTACCACAGGGCTACAACGGTTAACACTTCACCTACGAAACACAACATGACAAGAGTTGTTATTATTTTCTTCCAATTGGTCCTATTATCTTTGCCTATGTCGAATCGTAAGTTAAAACAAAATACCTCCTATTGGACTCTAATGGCCTCAGAAAAGTGAGAAACGTGGAGTATTTGTCTGCATACAAATGCACTTTCAATCAGTGCTTGACCCCGCGCTCCCATTCAATTCGACACTTTTATAAGGTTTTAGAGAAACCACATTGAAAACACTAAGAAACAGCGTTCTTTCTGAACCTGAATATATAATTCGAAGATTATTTCCTAAATCTTAAATATCACAGTGCAAAGTGTACATATTAGTTCATGATCCACCTATTCTTACGGAAAGACCTGCACCTGTAGATCTGTGGAATACTTAAGTTGAAGACCATTCTCAATCTCGGTATTTTAAAACCCATACTGTCCCACACAATATTCATACCCCTACATGATCTAGTAATACTGATTCTCGATATCCGTTGCTTAATGCAGCTCAAAACATTTATTGCCTAATCTACCCTGTCTACACCAAGTATCCTTGTGATTTATCTTAAACAAAGAAAAAGCCTACGGAGAAATATTAAAACTAAACAAACTTACAAGAAACAAGACTTAAGAAAGAAACAAAGTATGAACAAAACCATTATATTGAAGATACATTTCAAAGTTTAATTCTGTGAAACTCACTTTGTCCCAAAATAGGTTCCTTAAAATACAACTAAAATGTAGTACATAAATAACGCGAATCCCTTATGCTAAAAGGAAGAATGTTTGTATTTGAATTTAAGTATGTTGATGCCCTCATCAAACAATTCCAGTTTACTTTTGGACCAGAATAGATTTATTTCTTTTTTCTTATCGTGTACTCCTGGTTCTTCCCTATTAACCTTTCTTTTCTTCCTACGTTTCCTGCTTTGCATTGTGGCATTACACATTTCAAAAGGCTCTAGTGAATGTTGGAGAATGAAACCATTCATTAGATTCATTGAAAAAACTGCAGTATGACAATCTGAGCTAGTACTGTGGAAATGTTCAGCATGCACCAAAAATTCGGAACCAATGGTAATATCATTCGCCAATGCTTTAGTAATGTGGTGAGAGGGGAAAACGGGGTCTTTACCGAAAGGAAACATCAAATTATGAATTTGGTCTGCAAACTTAGTGACAAAAGTGGGTTTGCGACATTTGAAAATAGCTGTGGATATAGCCAGCTTGTTCTCCTCCAGAAAAATAGTAGGAATATTACTTCTATGAATACCTGTCATTGGACAAGGATTGTTTGAAATTGATTGAACACTAACTCGTTTAATTTGAGCAATAGGATGAGAGTTAACAAGCAAGGTATCACGCGATATAGGGGTTGCTTCCTGGACCAAAACAATGTTCTTATCTTTTACTGGTACTCGGGGTACCACCTGTGAGTCATCAAAGGGTTTCAAATTATCCTGTCGTAACAGTATTGTCTCCCTACTCACACTATGCTTTAACCTAGTTAGCCGTTCCGCTAGCCGTTCAGCTTGTTCCTTACAATCAACATTATGTTGTCTTAATTCTAATTTGACATTCTCTAATTGTCGGACATTGTCTATTAGCATCGTATTTAAATTCCCCACTGTACTCTCAAGTGATTGCAATCGACCCCCAAGCTCAGTCTTCAAATTACTTTCTACTGATTTTAAATCAGCCCTCAAGTTGTAATTCATTGACTACATACTATTTTGAAAAGATTGCAACTGTACCAAGATAGCACGAACTGACCCATCTGTGAACTCAGGACCTGAGTCATTCAAGGACTCACTTCCTATTGCTGCCATCCCCTCCACCATTTCACTCTCTTCTGTAGCCATGTTGTCAACACTTTCAATACAATCGCACAATATTCTGATTGCAAAGAAAAAAATTAAAATTAAAACAGATAAATTCTGCTCCAACACTAATCAAAGTTATTGTTAAACAAGGTGTACGCTATTGCATGCAATGAAATGCAAACAAGGTAACAACTATTAATTAATAAAATTCGACAGGAAAGTTGAAACTAATTTTTTTTTTTTTTTCAATATCAACTCAAACTGACTTTTACTCGTGAAGAAAATAATTTAATTTTTTTTTCTTTATGAAAATTAATTTTTTTCCTTTATGAAAATTAATTTTTTTCTCAATGCAAATTTTCATATGAAAATTTTCTCATATCAGTTTGTGTTTCTTACAAAGATAAAAAAATTTGGCACTTTCCTTTTGAAGAAAAGAACTGCTAGCTTCTAGGACTGCGTCCCGCTCTGCAATGCCGCCCCTTACAGTCTCCCGTAAATGAAGCTGGTACGTACTCCGTGTCGGTCAAGTCGCTCTCGCTGCTGGTGTTACCTATACGCCGTTCTGGATAATACTGAGCGGATCGGCTCTCCTCGGGAATCGTCGGCTCACTTAGGTTGTCGCGTTCTGGTGGAAATGGCTGCTCGCTTGTTAAATATCATTACTTTATGTAATTCACTTTTCCTACCTTTTGTTTCAGTATGTGTCCGTGCTTTTAATTAATCCCACTTCGAAACACACTGTCCTGTCGCGGTATCGCCATGTAACTATTTTAAATTTTATTTCTTCTTGTCTGTATAATATTGCAGTTGTACACACAAGAAATCAGTGCACATTTGAAACTTATTTATTTTATCGTTAAACTTGCTCCTCACTACAGAAGCAAGTTTTCAAACACTTAGTCTCCTCAGATTGCAGGTTTCTGTACAATTAAAGGTAGAAAAAATAGTAAATAATAACATTATTTTTAATCCAGATTAATACTTCAATACAATTCATGCGCCATCACTCGTGTCAGCAATACTCCTCCTACAATGCCTCTACTTCAGAGAGCTTATATTAACACTGTTAGTTCTGTGAAATTAAATAAATTACACTAAAGGCATTATGCCTGTTCTATTACAAGTCGCTTAATAACATTTACAAAAAATTTCAAGGACATATATTGATCGTGGGTGGTGACTTTAAACTACCGTCGGTAGGGTGGGACACATACACATTCAGGTTGGGTGGAAGAGATAGGTTAATTACCGAAACATTCCTAGAATCATATGCAGAAAGATCTCTTGAACAGATGGTCGAAGAGCCAACGCGGTGCGACAAAGATTTCTCGTCCATTCTGGATCTTTTTCTAATTAGCAATCCTGATATTGTAGATAAAGTTTGTATAGAAGACGGTATAAGTGATCACAAGGCGGTTGTGGTAAAGTTAAACTCTAGTCTGAGTCTGAAGCATGACAAAGAGAAACTCAATTTTTGCTTCGATAAGACAAACGATGAAGGTATGGTTGATCACTTTGCGAAGAATTTTGAAACGTACACGCTAAATACAAATGTTGAGGAACTTAGGTTTAATTTAAAAGAACCAACATGGACCAGTTAAAACCAGTTTGTTCCTAAGAAGTGTATTAAGGTCAGTAATAACTTCCCTTGGTTCAATAGGGAAGTGAAACGTTTGCTCAGGAGGCAAAGGCGTTTGCATGCCGCGGTGAAAAAATCGGGGGACTCATCAAATCGTGCTAAATTAGTCCAGTTGCGTGCGGAAGTGCGTAAGGTAATGCGCAATGTGTATAAAGAATTCCAAGCCAGGAATTTATCCGAAGATCTGATTACTAATCCAAAAAAGTTCTGGTTGTATAACAAAGTAATAAGAGCCTCTTGTAAGGTTATGCCGTTGCTGATTATAGAAAATGGTGAATTATCAGAAACAAGCATAGAGAAAGCAGAAATTTTGAATGATATATTTAAAAAGGTTTTCACGATAGAAAACTCAGAGGAGATACCAATATTTAACAATCATACCGACAAAATTATGAATGATCTCGCTCTTGATGTGGAGGGAATAACTAAACTGCTTATGAATGTAAAAACCAATAAGGCTCCTGGACCAGACGGTATTCCAACAAGATTCTACTCAAGATACGCAAAGGAAATTGCACTGTAGTTGATAAAATTGTATACCGTCTCTCTGGATCAAAGAAAAATACCAGCCGAATGGAAGAACACTATGGTAACTCCAGTGTTTAAAAATGGGAATGTTAATGATCCTCAGAATTATAGGCTGATCTCGTTTACTTCAATATTTTGCAGGATTTTAGAACATATCATCTATTCAAATGTCATGCAGTTCTTGGATGAAGGTGAGCTTTTAAATCCAAATCAACATGGATTCAGAAAAGGCCGATGCTGCGAAACACAACTAGCACTTCTAATTCACGACTTGTGCCGAATTATAGATGAACAATCCCAGGTAGATTTGGTTCTATTAGACTTTAAAAAAGCTTTCGACACTGTGCCTCACACTAGGTTACTTAGGAAACTTCGCGGTTACGGCATATCTAGACAAATATGTGTCTGGGTTGCAGACTTCCTGAAGGGCAGAACACAGTTTGTAGTTCTCGACGGTGAGCGTTCATCACTTACTGAAGTGGGGGTCTGGAGTTCCCCAGGGAAGCGTGTTAGGGCCTCTGTTGTTTCTCATATACATCAATGATCTATGCGACATAATAGGGGGGTTGAAAAGATTATTTGCTGATGATGCTATTATTTATCGTGAAATCAAAACCCAGGACAACTGCGCTTTGTTACAAGACGATATTATGAAAATAATTGAGTGGTGTAAAGATTGACTGTTGGAGTTAAACGCTAAAAAGTGCCAAGTTATGCTTGTAAATAAAAAGGTGACACCATTTAGCTATGAATATACATTTAATGGCACTGTCCTTAGAACGGTAGATTCCGCTAAATACCTAGGGGTAACAATTCATAATAATTTGTCGTGGAATGAGCATATCGAGAATGTAATGGGAAAAGCAAATCGTATGCTCCGATTTCTAGGTCGTAATTTAAATCAATGCACTCAGGAAGTTAAATCGATTGTATACAAGTCACTAATATGTCCTCACTTAGCGTATTGTTGTTCTGTATGGGGTCCCCATCAAAAGGGGTTAATAGAGGCTTTAGAGAAGGTCCAAACGAGAGCCGCCTGATTCATGACAGGTATATATAGTTGGAGGGAAAGCATAAGTGTGATGTTGAAGGAGTTAGGTTGGGAAGACCTGGAACACCGAAGGCGTTGCTCTCGATGGAATCTAATTGAAAAATTCACAACAGACATACTTTGGAATGACAGCCAGCAAATATTGCTACCAGCAACATTCATATCTCGAAATGACCGCAAAAATAAGATAAGAGAAATCAGGGCCAGAATCGATTCAATTCTGTACTTATTTTTCCCACCAGCGATTAGGGAATGGAATAGAAAGGATTTACCGGGCGAGTAAACTTAAAATCCGACAAGAGAATCTTTCGATAAAGCACTCCAGCCATCCTGATCTGGGTTTTCCATGGTTTTCCCAGATCACTCCACGCGAATGCGGGGATGGTTCCTCACAATAGCCCATGGGCACCTCCTGCCATATCCCTTATAACCTTTCCAAACCATAACCCTTTTCGATAGGTGCAATGCACCCTCCGCCACACACTTTTAGTGAATCGTGGAGTAATAATAATAATAATAATGAATGCAAATTTCAAATTGATGAATGAAGAAGTTTTTTTATTTGGCTTTTAGACTAGACAAGTTGTGTGTGTGTCTAGTTGAAGTGAATAAACTGGAACACTGTGCAGTAATGAAATTAATAATTTAGGGCAATTTATCATCAACAGATAAAATTGGTAAAAGTTTATATGGATTCTACTGCATTTTTAACAATGAACAAATAGGCAACTGAATTTGAATATGGTTATACATATCTTGAAGAGAAACCACCTTATAGATGATCAAAACCAGAAATTACAAATGAAAACATCAAGTATATTCTAACAAAGCGAGGCAACACAAGTATATGCACAATATGGTAATAAATGACAGGTAATTAGAGATATATTACACAACTGAGAATGTAGGCAAATCAGTAGAAAATTTGTGTACATTTAACATCAAGAATTAAAACTGACAAAGCTTCAGGCAAGATTGATGATGCATTTGTTAAAATTAATTTCTTAAGAATGTCTGGATCATTTTAATGAGTGTGCTAACACTTTTGTGTGCCAATTTGTTGATGTGGTTAAGATGTGGGCTCATCACAGCATGGTTAGAAATGAAACAGCAATCAAAACAGATGTCAGAAGCTACTGGCTCTGCACCAAAGAGGGCGAAACTGATTTCATCTGCCAGAAAGGTCATAGTCAGTTTTGTCTAACATGCAAAAGAGATTATTTTTAATGATTATTTTGAAAAGGGTAAAGCAGTAAATGGACCAAAGGTGTGAAATTTTTTTTGAGATGATAACTGGATATCAAAAGAAAAAACTCACCATTCATCAGGGAAATGAACCTGCCAACAAAGGTGCTTTGGCAATGGGTATACTGAGGGAGCTGATGAAAGAATTGTTGGAACATCCACCATGTCTACTAGATTTGGCTCCCTCTCTACCTATTTCAAAATCTAAAGAAATTAATGGCTGGAAATGTTTTAGTCAAATGAATAGATGACAGGAGCTGAGTATTTTTAAACATTCAGGGAATTACACTTCAGGAATTGGAGAGATGTTGGACATTATATGTTAAGCTAAAAGGGGACTATAGAGAAATATAAATTTATTTTTTAACTAATAATTACACCATTTCACTGCCAAGTCAAGAAATTTTCATTTCCCTTGTAAATTACAAGCTCATAGTCTTAAACAAGAAGAAATGGTTAAGAAGTTGCCTTGAAAAATCAGAAGATGTCTAGAAATTAAGTTCTGTTTAAATATAGGATTCAGACAGTACGTATTTTAATTTTATTTGTCTCCCATTTGGCATCATTCATCTCTTATCTTCAAGTGATTTACATGAAAGTTAATTTGAACCAAATGCTCTTGAAATTTAGGAATATGCATGTGTCACACAGGTTCATCTTTCATACTCTTATAGGTTTTCACAACTGAAGAGTAATTTGTTCAATCAGATGTTGAGGTTCATTACGTTGGCTAATTGTGTTGTTCAATCAAACAATCACTGCAATTAATAGACATATAGCAGCTCAGTACCAAATTGAGTGAATTAAGACTTGTCTGCCTTCTACTCACAGTTTTTTCTACCTGAAAACAGTGTTGTAAACCCCTCTTAAAAGCATCACTTAGCACTGCTTAAGGCTTTTCACCTTGTAAACATCATTAGAGGTTGGACTATACATTTGTCTACCTTCTACGTTTGTAAGCATTTTTAAAACAGATATTTCCTCCACTGATGTACCCAGGCAATTAAACTATGATTCACTACCTCTGTATCACATGACATTGCCATATAAAGCCTTATGGAGATCACTTAAACATGTATACAATCACTGTATAGGGAAGGTCAAAAATCTCTGCTCATATATTGGAGCTCAACTAGACCAATAATGTCTAGCCTTCCCTGGTCTAATCTATAGATCACTAAGGTACAAAAATAAAAAAAGATGCACTAGCATTGAAGCTTCTGAGTTCATGAGATTTTCAGATGCTGCCAGGTGCACAGATTCTTGAAAGAGCCAGAAATTTGATATACTGGTTGACATGAATATTCTACTGCTAAAAATTATGTCCAAATTAACAAAATTGAGGGTGAAATATATCAAAAATATATCTACTCCAGTGTATTATAAAACCTAATGGTATGAGAGATGTGCCACAGAGAAGCAATGGAGTAATCTACCACACATTCTACGTGCCTATCTTGACGTATGCTGCTCAAACATGAATAAGTGGGACATCAGCAGAGTACAAGCAAGTGAGAAGAATGATTCTTAACACTTCTGCGGCCGTCTTTGTACATGATTTATAGCTTAATGGGCTATGCCGTGTCGTTTATTGGATAATTTATCTAAGCTTTTGGCTGTTTTACTCCAGCCATCGTCAGAGATACTGTTTATATTTATGTTCATATAGCAACACGTGCCAAGCATCACAGAGGAAAAGGCCACTATCTTCGTTGATGTTGTTGGAATTCCTTAAGATTTCTGGGAAACTATTTAAGTGGGTGGAGGTGTAATTCTTATATAAAGCCCACTGCAAACTTGGCCAGTCATTATCCAGGGTAAAAGACAGATTACACCCACATCAGCTTAAGGGTGTTTATGAAATCTCCTGCAGCTGTGGTAGTGTATACATCAGCGAGACTAATCACACAGTGGTGGAGAAACATAAGAACATATCCGCCACTACAAATAAAACAACAGTTACAAATCTGCCGTCGTTTGCCATGATATTAACACCGGGCATGAAATAAAATTTAAAGACATGAGGCTACTGTGGAGAGAAGACCAGTGGTGACCTTGATGTGTGAAAGAGGCAGCAGAAATCTTAAGGAATTCCAACAACATCAACGAAGATAGCGGCCTTTTCCTCTGTGACGCTTGGCGACGGTTGCTATGTGAACATAAATATAAACAGTATCTCTGACGAAGGCTGGAGTACAACAGCTGAAAGCTTAGATAAATTATCCAATAAACGATGCTGCATAGCCCATAAAGCTATACATCAAGTGAAATGAAGTTTTTAAGAGGTAGAGTTACTAAAATGGACAGAATTTGGAATGCAGTGATTAGATGCACCATAAAGGAGGAACCCCTACAGGAAAGGGTAGATATGACCAGACTGAGATGGTATGAACATGTAAAGAGAATGGAGGTTCAAAGAATCCCAAGAACAGCACACAAATTTAAGATTCATGGTAAACGACCCAGAGCAAAAACCAAGAGATGGATGTCTGAAAAGAGTGTAGGTAGAGAGGAGAGGACTGGAACAAGGTGGTGACAGAGAGGTGGTGGGAAAAAGAAGAAAACCGAGAGGCTTCTACATGAAGCAGACCCTGCAAGTGGCTGGAAACTGTTGAGGGTGATGGTGAATCGTATGGGAAAAGCAGGAATAACTGCACAGCATCTTATTTTCTTGAAGAATTTGATGGGAAATTTTAATATCTATCAAAAATATCTTAGCCCTACTGCCGAGCTAAGTCTGTGGTAGATTCATAGAGGCTATAATTTTTTTTTTTTTTTTTTTTTACAAAATTGTGTTCTTTCTACCCATTACTTACATATCTGTGACAAGGATCCCAGAAATCATTGCAGTTCTCTTAAATCAGAGCATACAAGCTTTTCATACACAGTCACATTTGTATATTCAATACAGTTCTTCAATGTCCAACTTATGAATCACAATAACAAGAAGGATAAACCCAAAGCAATAACATAGATGCACTACTTTATTCCCTACACCCCATTTACCAACAATTAGTAAGTTGAATTGATGGTATAATACAACATTATCGTAGGTGCAGTATTGGAGAAATTGAATAACAAAACTTTTAAATTAAACTTTGTGAACATGAAATGAAACATAATTACAATAATTACCTGATGTGGTTTGATAACTCTGGCTATTTGAGGAGCTAAGAAAATGTCAGGTTCTGTTGAAGGATGCCCTACATTTACAAGAACACGACCCTGTTCATCAGGAACATTATACAAATCATTAGTATGTATTCCAGAATTAGTGGTGTCATCAACAGGATCTACTTCATCCCCACGAGAAGGCTCTGTCAACAATATACAGTCATCGTCATCACTGCTGCTGCTGATGGTAACGATATCTGAAAAATTCATATTAAAAAAAAAAATAATAATGTGCATCAGACAACAAGAAAATGCATACATATTTATAGAAAATGTTCAGGAATACAACAAATAAGATCTTAAGCAAGATAAGATGAAATCAAATACAGAACAATTAAGTAATAATGAATTCCTAAAACTATAGATTGGATGCTGTGAAACTAGGAAAATTTAAATACAAATAGACTGTTTAGAGTCATAGTATCATATATAATTAGCTGTAATCTCTTAAAAGCAATGGGAATTTTGAGCAATTTAAACTGAACTCAAAACAAAAGTGCATAGATATATTGTAATTTGAAATACAAACTTTACTTTAACTACATTAAAAAATGTCAAAGTTAGTTCTTTAACAATGAGAACAAAGTTGACCTGCATATTTGGTAAATTTATGCTGGTAATATAAGTTAAGTTACAAGAAATTGTTGGAGAACAGAATGCACTTAATAGAAAATTAAGGAGAGAGTAGGGAAACATCACTTACCACAGATGATGATAAAACATTGCAGACAAAACTGTAGAGAAGATAAAAGTTTCAAACATTGCCCTCTATGCTAGGACACAATTTGCCTTGGATGGATGTCTAATTCAACATTTACATCTGCCAACAAATGGTTTACATCACAGGTTCTCAACCTTCTTCTGCCTACTTCACCCATTAAAAAAAAAAAAAAAAATACCATCTTATTTTAAGAAAAAAGGACACAACCCTCCCTTTTGTAATAAATAATGTTACCTCTAGTTCTCCCACTTTTTTTACTCATAACACACTTTCTGAAATGGTAATCCGATGAAACCACTCTTAGGTGAAGTGAACAATATCATGTGTGTAGAAAGCCAAGGACATATTTCTAAAATTAATTTCTTTAAAATACATAAATAATATTGGTGTATTGTCCACAGTTTCATTAATAAATAAATAATATGGAAACATATTATTAATTAGAGGGCTAACCTTGATGTAACGACACAAATTTTTAGATATTTGGTGTCTTACTTGTTATCAGCAATCTTAAATTTCTTCATTCCATTATTGAAACTCAATTTCTTTTCTTAGGTAATAAACTGCTGACTATGCTGAATCCTTTTTTTAGCGACATATGGTGATGGGAATGTAATTAAAAACTTCTTTGATTCAGCCATTAAAAACAGATATATTACTGGAGAGCAGGGGGTTAGTCTTTCACATCCCTTAAATTTGCTTTGGAACAGAAACATCCACTATAATCTCTTCAGTGCTCACTGGTGGGCTATACTGCCTCCATTGGGAAACACTGGTATCACTCTGATTTATATTCTTTGTTATTCCTTGTTTCTGTTCATTTGACTGTTCTGCCATCATCAGTTTTAAGTAACAGTTCATTACTCCTAATTTTATTATCGAGTTCAATAAGCTTGATTTTAATTGAAGTTAAACTCCTACAGGAATTTACTAACATGCATATAATTGTTACATTAAAAAAATCCAGTGAGTAAGTATTTCCAATTACATTTTGTGTGTTTCCAAAGCAAATTAATATTGAAGCAGGAGTTCTGCAGTGAAATATTAAGTTTTCATGTATTACAGATGCAAGTTTTAAAGTATTTTTATATACTGTTCACACGCTAAAAATGAATCTGTATCAGAAACCTAATACATGCGACAATCTATTAATTCTGAACATGATTTGTAATTGTTTTTTTATTTTACTATGTAAACTAACTATTTCCTCAGAGCACAAAATATGATATCTGTGCAACGTGAGTCTGTCTGAATGTAACACCAGAATAGCCATACCATAGAAAAACTTAATCCTCCCCTATTTTTTCTAGCAGTTTGCACATCAAGGGACAACTATTTCACAGAAGATCAAAACTCAACATGCACATATGAATATTGTTTTGAGATAGTTTATTAAAAACAGCATTTCCAAAAAAAAAAAAAAAAAAAAAAAAAAAAAAAAAAAAAAAAAAAAAAAACTTGAAACATACGGAGAAAGGAGTGCATCAGTGTTCATACATTCAGAATACTACAAATGATTGGTTATTATGAATTAAAATCTTTGACTTAGTGCTGAAAGTTCATTTGAAATTCTAGTGTAAGTACACAGTGATAATAGTTTGAATTTTAATATTTTGAATTCTTATTTCAAAATGCTTTGTGGAAACTTGGACTTTACCCATACAAGCCACTATTATAATTACCACTTCATTTTATAGTTAAATAAGTGGTTAATGAATACTACATCTTAACACACGCACACAAATAAAAAATAAAAAAAATATAAACAAGAGAAATTTAGAGCTAGTCACATAATTCTGAAGTATATAAAATGGAAATTTAATATTTTCTCCAAGTATTTTGGTTTTTTATTTATGCTAATGGTTCATAAGACTACATTAATAGAAAGAACATACGAAACTTAGATAAAATTACCTGGATTCTTAATATGCTGTGGAACTCAAAATCGTTCACACCATAGAGATAAATGTAGGTTCAAATGAATTAAAATCATATGTGAAATTCAAACTAAGAATAATTATCCTTGCTACAGTAAGAATGATATTTAAGAGCCCTCCATTAAGTTTCTGAAATAATGTTTTATTTATTTATTAATTTATTTTTTTAAAAACAAGAGAAAGTCCTATCACAATGAAAAATAAATTTAATTACATCAATAAAGTTAATTTTTTTTACCTTAACATCCGTGGTCAAGGCATTCAACTTTTAACTAAGCACACTAACAATAGCAACTGGAAACTGGTCATATTCAGCACGCGCAAATTTTCCTCGTGTCACTTCCCAAAAAACTGTCTACCAAATTGAAAATTGCAATACTTCCGAGCCATTTTTAGTTTTATACCAAACACAACATTAACCACAACTATTTGTCAATTTGTCCATATGGCTGTAAATGAAGTTCTATTTACATGTAAATTCAAGAAGCAGTGACTTAATGGAAACAATGTGATGGTAACATAAACAGATACTGTTGCTTCCAGCATCAATAAAACTAAACTAAATTACTAGTAACACACAAAATAAATCATCCCCACTCACTGTGCCCACTGACCTTTTGGTTCACCAGAAACTTGTCGCATCGCTGTCTCTTCATGATCAGAGTTATTATCTGCTTCAGAGTCAGAGCCTGACTGATGATGACTGGATACAACTGGTGCCATTGACACTGATGTTATCATGTGGATTGGAGCTCGCGTGCTACTTCGTGACAGAACCACTCGACCACTGCCCGAAGTTGTCCCTTTATGAACACGCAGAAGTTCATACACCTGTAACCAGCATATTAAACACACATCCTTCCAGATTTTCTTTTAAGAAGATACATTTCAGTTTTAAAAATATTGTAATGCCTTAGTCATTTCAACAGAACAGACAACTGACCTTCTTGGTTGCCGAAGCAGTCTGTGAACTAGAGGAGCCAGAACCACTGCTTGAACTCAAAGCAACCTGTTGAGAAGCCAGTTTAACTAGCACAATACTAGGCAATTGCAGCTCTGTACTGCCACTGTTGGCTGCAGCTGAGCTTGAACTTGAAGAAGCTAGCCCCAGAAGAGATGTATTACCCTGGAGGGGTGAAATTACTCGCGTCTGGGTCTTAGTGTTCTGACAGTTGAGCACAATTTTTCTCTGAACCTGCAAAAAAATTATTTTCATTTGAATAACTAAAAGTAAAGTTTTGAGACACAACAGTATATAATTTAAACTCATAAATTTCTTATTTTAAATTATATCTGTACATGTGTAAGAGGTCAAGGCTAAAAAGAAAAAAAAAAATTGGAAAATATACAGTGATGCAATACCATTGAAACTGTTAACACATTATTCTTTTGTGGTAATGATGCATGATATATCTTCTGATTACTGTAGTGTAACTGCAACAAAGTGGTCTAACAATCTGTTTGAAAATGCTTTGATGCCCATCTAGACTGAAATGTAAAGTCTTTCAAATTATGTCATCAACATGCTGTTTTCTTCTGTGGGATTGTCAGTGACTTGGTACATAAAAATGTACAGAATAGCCATTTCTGGTACACTTCATTGACATGGTTTTGCATCAACTACCACTCAATATTCAAAGTTTCTTCCTGATAAGAAGGGGTCCATTTTCTTTTTACACACTACAACTGTAGCTGTGGTAGCATAGTGGAATGACAACTTGTAGTGAACAACATGGATGCAGCAACAAAGAGCCAAAACCAATATATTCTGGCACAGAGCATTATATAAATATAACAATACAAACTTTATTCAAAGTGCTTTGGATTATGAATAGAAAACTTAAAATGTACCTTGACAGGAAATACAATATTATGTATATGAAAATCTATTTCTGATCATCTGCAGATTAGAAGCACAGTCTAGGAAAGATGAAGAATTACAGTGATGAAATAATAAAGACAACTTTTAAATACAGAGACTAAATACTGTAAATTACACAAAACGACTAAAGAATTAATTTTGTTGATAAAACAAATACTGTCTTACAATATAACTTTCAATAAGAGAGAGCCTAAATGTCAACACTACAGAAAATCTAATGCATGTCATTAGTTGTTTTTACAACTTAAGGAGAAAGGTTTCTTTTAATTTTCTGCAGGCACCAAACATGTATACAGTAAGTCTCTGTTAATGTTTGTTAGTTCACCAACCACTGCTAAATGACTTCACAAGTCAAGAAACAAGATATTTCATGGTATGTGGCTAACCTAGTTGGAAGAATGTAATAAAATTTAATATTAAAGCCATTAAGTTTTGTTAATTTAATTAAAAACATCCCAGATGAGCACATTACTGAGATACACACTTAATTTAACAATGTATAGATCGCTGGGATCAGGATATATGTCGAGTTACAGGCGTGAAGTGGAAGAGGGTGGCTCAAGATCGATCATCCTGGAAAGAGCTACAACAAAACTATGTAGAATTAAATTCTAATATATAGCTCATTAGACTTAAAGAGGCTACATCCTGAAAAAGGATCGATATAGCTTCAATAATAATAGTATATTAGATGTGTTCAAATTGAAACTCTACTCGGCTTTTTAATACAATTAAAAACAATCAAGTAATTCATTCCTTGTTGTTGTACGAGTCATACAATTAACATGTTTCATGTGGCACTAAATTTTTTGTTGGTCAGATATCCACAGAATATTTGTATAATGTTCAAAACAACCATACACCACTTCAGTAAAAAATTAACCAATGACAACACTACACAACCTGACTATTTCATAATCAGAGGGGCAACCAAATGCACAGTAAAAGATTAAAAGAGTGTGGAGGAAAATCTGTACTACTGGCCATGTCACAATTTACATCTAAACTAATAGACAGATGTCATGCTGTACATTTCTATTCCAAAAAGAGTTACCAGCTGTTTGAGGAATGTGTACACTTGCATCAGTTTTTCTTACTTCTCTGTCAGTACAATGCACATTTTTTTGTGTGCAAACAAAACCATATAATGCAATGTTGTTGTAGGCCATTTTTACACAGTTGCTCAGTAAATTAATTCATGAAAGGATCCCAATGCAACTGTATTATGTAGGTTTATTGCCGTACGGGTTTCACCTCTCCTCCAGGCATCATCAGCGACGAATCTATTTTAAAATTTACATTTGATTTACAAACTTATTTGACATAACACTAACTTGATACATTTTCTTATTATTTACACTTACTATTTACATTAGTGGATTTCAGGATAATAACCACACATCTCTGCTTTCTCTCCAAAGCATGTTTCCATTACAGCCATTTGTCTTTGCTGTTGTGTACAGGATATAAACATTGCGTCTTCTACAATTCACTTGTTTCCAGTGGCCATCTTATTTTCTTACTGTCAAAGGTGGTGATGCGCTGACGGCGCCAGATTTGAAATTGCGTGGGAGATTTTGTATCTAATTTTATGTTAGTGTGTGTGTGCATGTATTTGTTAGGTTTATTTCTTTACTGTAGGGTTATTGTATTTTTATCAGTTTGAACAGTGTTTGGTTTGTTACGTTTATGTGGTCATTCAGTACCTGCTTGCCATTTTTTATTGCTTTTTGTGTGTGGTAGTAGATTTCTTGTAGAGTGAGGGTATTGTGTTTGTAATTGTTGATTGTGAATATTTGCATGTCTTTGTTAATGTCTGTTGGCAATTGATCATTTTCTATTAGATGTTCAGCGAATGTGGTGTGAGGCGCATCACCACCTTTGACAGTAAGAAAATAAGATGGCCACTGAAAACAAGTGAATTGTAGAAGACGCAATGTTTATATCCTGTACACAACAGCAAAGACAAATGGCTGTAATGGAAACATGCTTTGGAGAGAAAGCAAAGATGTGTGGTTACTATCCTGAAATCCACTAATGTAAATAGTAAGTGTAAATAATAAGAAAATGTATCAATTTAGTGTTATGTCAAATAAGTTTGTAAATCAAATGTAAATTTTAAAATAGATTCATCGCTGATGATGCCTCGAGGAGAGGCGAAATGCGTAAGGCAATTAACCTACATAATACAGTTGCATTGGCGTCATTTTATGAATTAAAAAACCATATATGTATTAAGCTAATTTACTATTGATAATCTTCTTCTATCCAAAAGAAAAACCAAATCTAAAATATTACACAGTAAAACTTAAGCAACAAGAGCTAAAATATATTAAGCTTGATATCCTGTTACCCACCTCCCTAATAATATGCTGCTGCTCTTGAACTCATCACAACATTTCCATTTCCTGTTGCTGTGCTGCTAAGGTTTCTTCATCCATCTGGCTTTCACTCATGACTTCTGTAATTTTTCGTCACATATTGATAGCTTTGTCTCCATTGCTGTTTTGCTTTGCTCTCCTTCTGGCAAGTCTTCTCCTTCAGATGACGATGAGGAAGATGATGATCTATTTGTATCATTTACAGCCCCATTATCAGCTGAAAAATGGTATGATAGTAAGTAATTAAACTGTTTAAACTATCTGATTAAAATAAAGAAATGTTAAAATTATTTTTAAAAGGTAAATCTAGTATTTTACAATTCCTTATTTTACATACTTAAAACTGAACTGCATTTAAAATATTCCATGGTGCTGAAAACAAAACTCACAACAATTCACTGCCTAAACTTTCTACAAAAATTCAGTTTCTGATCCAGCCAAAACCACTTTTAAACTTCAAATCAGTAACTAACATCTGCAGTAAAATAAGTTTATACCATTTTCATGGTGAATTTTCAGTGTGAAATAAGAGAGTAATGTAATCAATTTCCATATGGAAGTTTGCAGCTTCCTCAGAAAACAATGACAATATTCCAACTTTTATTAGAATTCTTGTGTCAAAAAACTTTGCATTTCTATAGTTTGATTATACATACTTACAGCCATGCAATTTCTGTAATTTTACAAAAGAAAATCAAGAGAATAAGTAACAGTGGCAGTATCTTGGCATTGTTTTGTGGAGTAACTGGGTACAGATTTTTTAAAATTAAAATAGTACCCACCAACTACAAATCCAATTTGTTACAAGCTACATAAATATATATAATTACGTAATCTTTCTCGGCGTTGAGAATTACGGGTGACTAGCCGAGTTATAGGAGTGTTATCGTAATTACACGATATTTCGGCGTTCTGAATCATCGACGCCGTCTTCCGGTAAAGTGAGGTCAGGAACGTGCGAAGTTGCTGAGCTAGACCAGATTACCGCTGCTAACCTCTGATTGGTCGGTTGTAGAATCAGTCGTAGCAGGGGTCAAATCTCGTTGCGGCTTGAATCGATGCCAAGGTGGTGTTACGGCTAGATTTGATGTCCTTTTCCACATGGCATGTAGCGGACGGGCTTAAAGTCATCGCTCCTTCGAAGATGATATCCGAAAACAAAGCATTCACCATAAATTGTTTATCAAACTGATGGGTCAACACGGATCCGTTGCGGGCCTCATCAAATCTAGCCGTAACACCACCTTGGCATCGATTCAAGCCGCAACGAGATTTGACCCCTGCTACGACTGGTTCTACAGCCGACCAATCAGAGGTTAGCAGCGGTAACTGGTCTAGCTCAGCAACTTCGCACGTTCCTGACCTCACTTCACCGGAAGATGGCGTCGATGATTAAGAGCGCCGAAATATCGTGTGATTACGATAACACTCCTATAACTCGGCTAGTCACCCGAGAACATTATTTATATACATAAATATATATCAGATATTTTCAACTGCCCTAAGAAACTGTTGTGAGAGTTGATTTTTTTTTCATATCAGAAAATGTAGCATTGTTTTATCCAACCTACCAAAAAATAAATTAATTTTTGGAGGACTTGACAAGGTTTTCAAATTTAGAGAAGTAATTCAGACATTTCAGATATTTTTTTAAAAAAGTTTTTTGACATCACAAATAAGTTCTTGGTCACACGAAATTGATTTTTCGCCAACTTATCTCTTTTACAAGCTGATCAATTTCGCACCTGTTTTACTGTACCGTCATGTGAGTTGGGAGATTACTCTGTAACCTGGAAGATGGTTTCAGGTAGGGTGAAGGAATGATTAGTGCTGCCATCTGTCTGCAAATTTTGAAAACTAATTTTGAGTTATTGTGAAACAACTGTTTCTGAGGTGGAAAGTGGAGATCATTCCATCATTTTCCCATATTTTACAATCATAATAACTGGTGGCAGGATTTGATATGGTATCCACAAGACCTCTCCATATCCAGTAAGGTGACACATCAAATCCAATTCAGCCAAGCTGTTGGGAAGAAGTTAATAGCAATATTGTACCAAAATCATTCCAGGTATTCTGTAATACCGAGACCTTTTCACCAACTATTTTAGTTCCACAAAAGGAGGGTACAAAAAACAAACCTCAAGCTAATCTGTTAGTGAAATATAAGTGTTTATTCTTGTTGCCCAGCTAGGGATTATTGGCAAATTTTATGACCACTCACTGAGTAACAAAAATAATTTTCCAAATCGGCCAGTATAAATCTTTCACCAAATATTTTTATCTCAAAAATAAATGTTTAGCAATAGCTTTGATGTTTAGATGTGTGGGTTTTTTTTATGTTGAGAATTTTAACACCACAAAGTAACTAGCATTTTTTTTAAAAACCACTTTCACAGTACAGAAAATGGGATATAAAAGTTATCTTGAATATTAAACACTGTTTACATAGTATCAGATTGCCTGTACAGACATGGCTAAATCTCTGAAAATTCAATTACTAAAAAACTCTGTACTGTTGTTTTAGGGACTTTAAAGCTCATTAACTTTGAGGTCATTAGTGCTGGGAGCAGATTGGGCCAAGAGGACAGAATCCAGTCATGGTATTTCAGGAAACATGAGAAAACATCTCAGTGGCCAGGATGGGAAACAAACATGCCAAGCCTGAGTGTTAACTGCACACCCACCAGGCTCTGTAAGACTGTTTTAGTTATGTTTGCTGTGGTTAAACAAGAATGGAAATGTTGAAAAATTTACCACAACCACTATAAGAACTTAAAATTTGTGACGAACAAAAGTATGTACCAGGTAAAATTGCACTCGAAGAATTTACCATCACAATTAAATTATCATCTTTAAAGCTGATTTAGTTGTAATTATCTTTGTACTAGTCTTACATAGGTTTAAATTAAAGGAAATCTATACCATAAACATAACCTTCACTGCAATAAATACTATTTCAGGATAAGTAACTATCGGTTGTATTTCCATGTGTGCAGGTTGACCAAAAACTAACATTAGTACTGGTAACTATTGCCTTCAGCATACATCATTGTGAAATAAAATTAATTATTGGATCATTTAAAGTGTATTTCCAGAAGAAAAAAAATACTAGTGTAAAAAATGTGTTCCTAAATTTACACGTTAATGCAACTGTAGCAGAGTTGGCAAAAGTTACTGATCACTGCCAGGTCAACATGGTGTTATTTGACTGCCTAAAGATGCAGTTGCCAACTCATATGGTGTAATAGTGTGAACTGATACAGAGATGTAAAATGTTTAGCAATTTTTTGGTCATAAATATTGGGAAATAAAATTTAAAAAAACATGGACAACTTGCCTCAATATCAACAAGAGTGAATGTAACCACAAGATAGAACTTAAGGGCCAGGTTCTGAGAGCAACGCAAAACTGGAAAGACTACCAAAAAATAACTGACAGATCAAAAAGCATGACTGTGCCACTAGAATATTGTGCCTTAGAGAATCATTGCTCTTTAATATATTTAAAAACTGATAGAAATTTATAGAAATATGGTTTAGCATGTGGAATCTGTAAATATAAAAGTACAAAGAAAAATATAAATAAAACATGTGCCATAATGGCTGTGTCTAGACAACATGGAAGATGATGATCAAGAACTCATATTTCACATCCTTGATATCTTTCTATGCACAGCTGTTTTCACTTTTACAGCTTCCACCATCACTGCTCCTCTTCCATGCAAATTTTGTGCTGACCCTTGCACTGTTACGTGTTTCTTACTGGCTCTACAATTTCTTGAACATTTATCCTAAATAAATCTCTTCATACTGTAGTAATCTGGAGTGGTTACATTTGCTTTTACTATATATTCATGAAAATTGCTATTAATTTTTGAACTTTCCTTGCATATAAACAATATATAGAGGTTTCAAGAATAGGCTAAATTTTCAACTCCTTTTACAGTTTTCCCTGGTCCATGTGACATATAAATCTAAAATTTCCAAAATAATGAGATACAAATATATAATTTAAAAAAATGTTAATAAATAACCTATCTTTAAATGGGTTAACGCCATATGCATTTCACCACCCATTAAGGCATCATCAGCAATGAATCTATGTTGAAATTATCTTTAGTCTACAAACATTACATTATGTTTTACATAATCCTAAACTGAGACATTTACTGATTCATTATATCTCACTATTTACATTGGTGCTATTAGGGTTTGTAGCCACACATCTCTGCAATGAGTATTGTGTACTGTAGGGGTAATTTCTACATAGGACAAAAAAAATCAGAAAATCCTATAGACCACAATATTTATCCTGCTGGAAGTAAATACAGTGCTCTGCATTTGCTATAAAACCTCACACCCAATCGCCTAGACAGAAGCAAACATGACCTTTGGTTAAATTGGTGCACAAAGAATAGTAATCTTTTTTCCATTCTTGTCAGAAGAAACAGATCAGCAATTTCACAGGACCATCACAACTGTTATTTGGATAGAAAAATATCACACTATTTCAAAAAGGTTTGGACTGTAAACTACCAATACAATAATTTGCTAGAATAAAATACATTAATGGTTCAAACACACTGTCGTATGGTATTTCTAATTTTGGTTCCTACAGCATTTTATACAGTAACTCTTCTAACGAGCGTAACATACAGGGTAAATCAACAACAAAAAATCACATTTCTGGATTTTATACTACTTTTTTTTTTTTTCAAATAACTCTTCTAATGAGTGAAATATACAATGAAAATCAACAAACAAACAAACATCACATTTCTGGATTTCACACTACTTGTTTTTTTTTTCAAAGGGCTCCTTTCTGATGGCGAATGTACAGCTAAATATTTGCAATAAAATGAAAGAACATGAAATATGACTAACTTTAACTAAAAAAAGACAGAAAGACAATAAAAGAAAACAACTACTATCTGTTGGCTTCAGAAGTCTGGATCATTTGAAACATTCTTCTATTAGATAACCATCAACAAATACAGATAAAACAACAACATAGAAATCATGGTACACAAAGCAAATGGCATTTCAATGATTAATTGGAATGCCTGTTACACTTAATAACGAAAAAAAAGTGGATTTGTAGCCTATTACCAAAAAAAAAAATAATAATTCATTTCCTGAGATACTTAATATTTAATTAAATTGTGATGGAGTGCATGCTCAGGTGGATATTTCCCTACACACCCATCTTCTCCCATTCCTACATCCACCTACATTTGCCCTCTACTAATTTTAGCTTTATATTCTTCCAACATTTTTTGTAAATTATACACCATTTCTATTGGTAAATTATTCCAATCGGTGGCATCCTTACCCAAAAAAAGAGAAAGGGCTGCTAGATTTGTTTCTGGCAATTATCACAGATTGCAATCAGTAACAGATATGTTAAAAGAGCTGTAATGGGATTCATTGGAAGACAGGAGGTGGGTGAAGAGGGTCATAGGAGTGTACAAGGGGTATATTGGTGATGAGCAATGGAAAGATATTGGTGTAAGAATACTGGCACTTGATTTCAGGCACAAGGGAGTAGGAAGAATTTCTTTTTTAGGTAAGGGTGTAAGGGATTGGAATAGGTTACTGAGAGAAATGATGAATAATTTGCCAAAAATTTAGATTTAAAATTAGTAAAGGGCAAATATAGGTGGGTGCAGACTAAGGGGGAGATGGTTGTTTTGGGAAATTGCCACCGGAGCGTGCACTCCATTGCAATTAAATTAAATTAATTAATTAATCGTCCTACACCCTAGTGCCTGACATGGAGTGCCAGCTAGTGGTCATGGTCATCTTTTCCCTTCAATGTATAACTTTTAATTCTTACATCAGTATTTTTGCATCCCTGATCATCAATATACGACTTGTACGCTCCCATGACCCTCTGACCCTCCTCCTGTCTTCCACTGAATCCCATTCCAGCTCTTTTATCATATCTATTACTGATTGCATTATTCCTAAATCGCAGTGAAAGATTTCCACAGCAATAGATCATTGGGAACAATAACAGTTTAAAAAACATTCTGATTCAACTTAGTAAAACTCCACTAATTAGCATTCATAAGTTCTCTAAAGCAATTTTCTCATGAAAAACTAGAAAATAATACATACGGCGAAACTTTTATGATTCAACTTATACATACTGCACACAACATTTGAACTCATCTTACACTTGTTAGTAAAGAAAATGGTCTGATTATAATAGTACACTGGTAATCACATACTTCATTGGTTGAATACGTGAACATTTACTCTCCGATTTGTAATAGGTAATCCTACCGTTTGAAAGATAAGAAACATACCTCCTGGTTACCGTGTGTCACATCTATTCCCTCCATATCATTTGCTTCCACGTCTTTGCACCTTAATAAGTAATAATACAACTTCCACAACAAATCAGCTAACAATGAGACTACTGCAAAGATACTACACGCTGAGAGCGAACATAACGCTGATGCTATCTATTTGCATTATTGTCTATAATGTTCGTCATTCTTGATTGTCATTTCCTCTGGCAATTTTCACAAATTGGACAAGTGTAGGTGGATTTGTAGAAGTTAACATGCTGGTTATGACAACATGGAATGAAGATAAATGGCAAAAACATTGATCCTGTTAGGTACAGAGAACTTAGTTCACGACATGAAAGTAGGTTGGATACTCCAGAAGTATATATACTAACCCACTGTGCTAGAGGCAGAACGGCCAGTTCCTGTCCTACATTTTAACATGGAATCCGAACAACAGAACATCCTGGCATAGCTCATGTGATCAAATATATCTATTAAAAATTTAACCTGGAACCGGAGCAGCGAATATTTTAAATAAATCATCTTAACACCTTCTAGACTGCTAAGTTAAATCCATAAAGATGTTACTGTAGGATGAGGTGGGACTTTAAGAGGAATTATCTTGGCATAACATTCCATAGTAAACACATTTGAGCAGATGGTAGAGAGAAGTTTGAAAATATTTTTTATTTGCTGAACAGGGTGACGAAGGAATATATTAATAGAGCAGACACAGAACTTGGTTCTAGGACCTTGCTTGAATATTGGTGGTGCAGTTTAATTTAATTTAATTGCGATGCAGCAATTGAATGTGTAATATTGGATCCTACACATTTTTGGTTTAACTACTGGAGTTGGAAGGGGTGCAAAGAAGGGCAGCTAGATTTGTCTGTGGAAACTACTGAACACAATTGGTAACTAAAATGATAAAGGAACTGGATAATACCTTAAGTTCTGCAATACAATACAACACAATACAATAAATTCATTTTCCATTGTTCCCAATATAAGAGACTGGCTCTGTGGGATGTGGAAAGTTGTCAATTTATAGACAAACAATTGCATAACAAAATAATTCATACACCAGAAGATGTACACTCATAGCATACATGGTACATTAAACAATTAGTTTATAATTAACAACTGGTTTATAACTTTTGAATCTGTAAAACGTGGCGACAGAAAGGTGAAACAGCAGGTATTAGTGACAATGTGTCCTGTGACTGACATTAAACCAAAAGTGAAGTTATGCTTTTCAGTGTGTAGTGTCATTGCATTTGTTTTGTTTCGTATCAGCTGATTCACGGTGGAAAGTTGTGTGTTTGCTATATTAATTCATATTGCGGTGTAATCACGAGTAATTGAATTGATGTGGAATCAATAAATGTGACACGCATTAACCAGACGACAAACGTGTCATCCAAATATCTGTAGAAAACCGTTGGTTTTAACTGAGCCGATTCCAGTGCTTCATCCTGAAAATGCTCCATGTACATGTTGGCAACCACAGGTGACAGTGGGGTACCCATAGCTACTCCATCTTTTAGGATGAAGCACTGGTATCAGCACAGTTAAAACCAACAGTTTTCTACAGATATGTGGATGACACGATTGTCTTCTGGCCATACAGAAAAGAACTTCAATCTTTCCTGCAACACCTGAACTCCATCCACAGCCAGATACAATTCACCATGGAGGTGGAACAGAACGGCCAACTCCCCTTTTTAGATGTCCTGGTAAAGAGAAGACCGGATGGGACACTAGGGAATAGTGTTTACCGGAAGGCTACTCACACGGACCAGTATTTACATGCCACCGGCTGCCACCACGCGTCACAGAGGGAAGGAGTGCTAAATACACAGTTTCTGACAAGGACAGTCTGTCTGCTGAACTAACACACCTCAAGAACGTGTTTCAGAGTAATGGCTTCAACAACCGCCAAATTTGGTGCGCCTTCAGAACCAACTGAGAAAGAGGACAAGCCAAGAGCCACAGCCTTCATAGGGAAAATCAACAACAAAAAATCACATTTCTGGATTTTATACTGCTTTTTTTTTTTTCCAAGTAACTCTTCTAATGAGTGTAACATACAGTGAAAATCAACAAACAAACAAAAATCACATTTCTGGATTTCACACTACTTTTTTTTTTTCAAAGGGCTCCATTCTGAAGGCCAATGTACATCTAATTACTTTCAATAAACTGAAAGAATATAAAATATGACTAACTTTAACTAAAACAAGACAGAAAGACAATAAAAGAAAAAAACTACTATCTGTTGGCTTCAGAAGTCTGGATCATTTAAAACATTCTTCTATTTGATAACCATAAATAAATACAGATAAAACAACAATATAGAAATGGTGGTAAACAAAGCAAATGGCATTTCAATGATTAATTGAAATGCCTGTTACACTCAATAACAAAAAAAAGTGGATTTGTAGCCTATTACCAAAAAAAAAAAAAAAAAAAAAAAAAAAAAAAAAAAAAAAAAAAAAAAAAAATAAAAATAAATAAATAAATAAATAATAATATTAATTCATTTCCTGAGATACTTAATATTTAATTAAATTGCGATGGAGTGCACGCTCAGGTGGATATTTCCCTACACACCCATCTTCTCCCATTCCTACATCCACCTACATTTGCCCTCTACTAATTTTAGCTTTATATTCTTTCAACATTTTTCGTAAATTATACACCATTTCTATTGGTAAATTATTCCAATCGGTGGCATCCTTACCCAAAAAAGATAAAGGGCTTGCTAGATTTGATTCTGGCAATTATCACAGATTGTAATCAGTAACAGATATGATAAAAGAGCTGTAATGGGATTCATTGGAAGACAGGAGGAGGGTGAAGAGGGTCATTGGAGTGTACAAGGGGTATATTGGTGTAAGAATTGAAAGTAATGCATGGAAGGGAAAAGATGACCATGACCATAAGATGGCACTTGATTTCAGGCACAAGGGTGAAGGAAGAATCTCTTTTTTAGGTAAGGGTGTTAGGGATTGGAATGGGTTACCGAGAGAAATGATGAATAATTTGCCAAAAACGATGAAAGAATTTAGAGTAAAAATTTGTAAAGGGCAAATGTAGGTGGGTGCAGACTAAGGGGAAGATGGGTGCTTTGGGAAATTGCCACCGGAGCGTGCGCTCCATTTCAATTTAATTAAATTAATTAATTAATTGTCCTACACCCTAGGGCCTGACATAGAGTGCCAGCTTGTGGTCATGGTCATATTTTCCCTTCAATGCATAACTTTTAATTCTTACGCCAATATTTTTGCATGACTGATCACCAATATACGACTTGTATACTACCATGACCCTCTTCACCCTCCTCCTGTCTTCCACTGAATCCCATTCCAGCTCTTATATCACATCTATTACTGATTGCATTATTCCTAAATCGCAGGGAAAGATTTCGACAGTAATAGATCATTGGGAACAATAACAGTTTAAAAAACAATCTGATTCAACTTCGTAAAACTCCACCAATTAGCATTCATAAGTTCTCTAAAGCAATTTTCTCATGAAAAACTAGAAAATAAGACATACGGCGAAACATTATGATTCAACTTATACATACTGCACAAAACATTTGAACTCATCTTACACTTGTTAGTAAAGAAAATGGTCTGTTTTAGAATAGTACACTGGCAAACACATAGTGAAAACACCTTTCTTCAATTAACCAATGGTTGAATACGTGATCTTTTACTCTCCGATTTGTAATAGGTAATGCTAACGTTTGAAAGATAAAAAACATACCTCCTGGTTACCGTGTGTCACATCTATTCCCTCCACATCATTTTCTTCCACGTCTTTGCACCTTAATATGTAATACTACATGACATCCAACACACAACTTCCCCCCACAAATCAGCTACCGTAACAATAAGACTACTTCAAAGATACTACACGCTGAGAGAGAACAAAACGCTGATGCTTTCTATTTGCATTATTGTCTGAAATTTTCGTCATTCATTATACAGTATTCCTATTTTCTTGATTGTCATTTCCTCTGTCATTTTCACAAATTGGACAAGTGTAGGTGGAATTGGAGAAGTTAACATGCTGGTTATGACAACATGGGATGAAGATAAATAGCAAAAACAGTGATCCTGTTAGGTACATAGAACTTAGTTCACGACATGAAAGTAGGTTGGATACTCCAGAAGGATACATACTAACCCACTGTGTTAGAGGCAGAACGGCCAGTTCCTGTCCTATATTTTAACGTGGAATCCGAACAACAGAACATCCTGGCGTAGCTCATGTAATCAAATACATCTCTTAAAAATTGATCCTGGAACCGGAGCAGCGAATTTTTTAAATAAATCATCTTAACCACCTTCTAGACTGCTCAGTTAAATCAATGAAGATTCGTTATTACTGTAGGATGAGGTGGGAAATGCTGGCTATAGACTTTAAGAGAAATTATCTTTGCATAACATTCCATAGTAAACACATTTGAGCAGATTGGTAGAGAGAAGTTTGAAAATATTTGTTTGCTGAACAGGGTGACGAGGGAATATAACAGAGCAGACACGGAACTTGGTTGTAGGACCTTGCTTGAATATTGATGGTGCAATTTAATTTAATTGCGATGCAGCAATTGAATGTTTTAATATTGGATCCTATACATTTTGGTTTTAAGTACTGGAGTTGGAAGGGGTGCAGAGAAGGGCCGCTAGATTTGTCTGTGGAAACTACAGAACACAATTGGTAATTCATATGATAAAGGAACTGGATAATGCCTTAAGTTCTGCAATACAATACAACGCAATATAATAAATTCATTTTCCATTGTTCCAAATATAAGAGACTGGCTCTGTGGGATGTGGAAAGTTGTCAATTTACAGACAAACAATTGCATAACAAAATAATTCATACACCAGAAGATGTACACTGATAGCATACATGGTACTTTAAACAATTAGTTTATAATTAACAACTGGTTTATAACTTTTTAATTTGTAAAACTTGGTGTCAGAAAGGTGAAACAGCAGGGATTAGTGACAAATTGTCCTGTGACTGACAATTCAGACATTAAACCAAAAGTGAAAGTTATAGTTTTCAGTGTGTAGTGTCTTTGCATTTGTTTTGTTTCGTATCAGCTGATTCATGGTGGAATGTTGTGTGTTTACTCTATTAATTCATATTGCGTTGTAATCACGAGTAATTGAATTGATGTGGAATCAATAAATGTGACACCCATTAACCAGACAACAAACGTGTCATCCACATATCTGTAGAAAATTGTTGGTTTTAACTGAGCCGATTCCAGTGCTTCATCCTCAAAATGCTCCATGTACATGTTCGCAACCACTGGTGATAGTGGGCTACCCATAGCTACTCCATCTTTGAGGATGAAGCACTGGAATCGGCACAGTTAAAACCAACGGTCATCCTCAAAATGCTCCATGTACATGTTCGCAACCACAGGTGATAGAGGGCTACCCACAGCTATTCCATCTTTGAGGATGAAGCACTGGAATCGGCACAGTTAAAACCAACGGTTTTCTACAGATATGTGGATGACACGTTTGTCGTCTGGCCACACGGATAAGAAGAACTTCAATAATTCCTGTAACACCGGAACTCCATCCACAGCCAGATACAATTCACCATGGAGGTGGAATAGACCGGCCAACTACCCTTTTTGGATGTGGTGGTAATGAGAAAACCGGATGGCACACTAGGGCACAGTGTTTACAGGAAGGCTACTAACACGGACCAGTATTTACATGCCACCAGCTGCCACCACCCGTCACAGAGGGAAGGAGTGCTAAATACACAGTTTCACAGACCACGTGTGATTTATGACAAGGACAGTCTGTCTGCTGAATTAACACACCTCTAGAACGTGTTCCAGAGTAATGGCTCGACAACCGCCAAATTCGGTGCGCCTTCAGGCGGAAGACCACTCAAGAACCAACTGAGGAAGAGGACAAGCCAAGAGCCACAGCCTTCATCCCGTACGTCGGCAATGTATCAAGCAAGATTGGCAGAATTCTACGCCGACAAAACATCAAGTGCGTTTACCACCCGCCGGCCAAGATTAAAACCCTACTTGACTCGGTTAGAGATGATTTGGGTCTCAGGAAACCTGACGTATATCATATACCGTGCCAGTGCGGTAAAGCATAGGTCGGGCAGACAATTCGCAACATCGAAGAACGGTGTAGAGAACATAAACGCCACACCGAGCTACAGCAGCCATCAAAATCCGCAATTGCTGAACATTGTCTCGTGACCCGGAATACTATTAAATATGAGGACACCGAAGTTCTGATAAACACATCTCACGTCTGGGACTGTGTGTATAAGGAAGCCATTGAGATCCGGCTGCGGAGTAAACTCATAAAAAAAAGACAACGGGTTCCAACTAAGCTAAGCTTGGAACCCAGCACTGAAGTGGCTCCTCAAATACCAGAGCCGAGGCACTGTGCGCGACAGAGGTGGCGTACAAACTGATGGTCACTGCTCGACGCGTATCAACCATGGAGGAAGGAATATATGGAGACGAGATAACGCGAAATCCGTGAAACCTCGTGAAAAAACTGTGCCTGCGCGGCGGATATCGTAGGAGTACCAAAACATTGGGCTGTTTACACTGTGTCAGCTGCTGAGAATATTTCATTTTCTAATATTCTAAAGTTTTCTATAAGAATGCCAGGTTGTGATGCATATGGTCGCACAAACAGACGAGAAAGGAAAAAACCTGGAATAGCGTTTCATAAGTAAGTCACATTGTAATTATCGTTCTTGAAGTATCTGATAGGCAACCGCAACATTAGTGCCATTCGCTATAAATTTATTCATTGCTCTCAATAGGATCATATTATTCTCAAATTTTTTTTGGTGTAGTGTAGACAATTAGCATATGTTACTATTTTGCACCTGAAAAGCTAGCCTTATTGTAGACAAATGTTGGAAATTTAATTTAAACGGGTCATGTTTACATCGCGACACAGTGAATATGGTATTCTGCATGCATTACTCACGATTAAGTTTACACTGAAATTGCACGATGAAATTAATCGTGATAATTTGTGCTGTGCGAACTACTAAACGTGATGAAATAAACTTTGTTGACGGAAATGTAGTTCGCGATGCATTTCTTGTGTTTAGATGTGTCTACATAGTTTAGTTTTGTAGCGGCAATATTAATGGAAATGTTGGCAGGTTTAAATGCGGTGTATACCTGAAGAGAACAAACAATTTATTTATTATTAGCTGTTAGCTTCTGATTTTTTAATGTACTGATTTTTCTAGCAAAATTATATAGGCCACTACCAGTACAATATCTTCTAAGTAAGCTCAGAAACTATGAGGTTTTATGAAGTATTAATTTTTTTAAAGCTCTAAACATTGTTTTTTTTTTTTTTTTTTTTTTTTTTTTTTTTTTTTTTTTTAAAAAAATTCAGATACGACTTGTTTCTATTTGTAAATATGTCTACAAGTATATTTCTAGATTTTGAAATCTTCCTTGTCAATTACTGAAATAGAATGTGAAAATATAACCTATTTGAACATCAACTAAAATTTAAGGACTGTAGAAATCAACAGTTTGTTATTCAAGTTAAAAAGAATTACCTGCTCATTAAGTTACGTCCGAATTCATCATCAAATATGGATATGGCGATAGTTTTTTTCTGGTCCAGGCCGCATTTCAACCTAACCACGTCAATTTTAAGGTACAATATCTCGAGAACTAAGCGAGATATCAAAAAAATGTATTCTTTACTTTCAGTTTCCCTCATCGAGTTACATAAGAATTCGTCATCAAATTGCGGCGCCACGGTTATCGTTGAATCCCCTCATAACCTAACAACCTCACTTTTGAGACAGTATATCTCGCGAACTAAGCGAGATATCGAAAAATTTTATTCTTTATTTTCGATTTGTGTCGTCGTGTTACATAAGAATCTATCACCAAATTTGACTTTGGGGACACGTTTCTTCTGAATTTCAACCAGAAACTCCACTCTTTTGAGACAGTATATCTCGAGAACTAAGCACGATATCAAAACATTTTATTCTTCATTTTTGATGTGTCTCGTCGAGTTACATAATAATACATCATTAAATTGCGGTGCCACGGTTGTCTTATGATTCCCTTGAGGTTTTTGTGCATATTTCCGTGTTTCTCTGGTCAAGCAATATGGCGGCCTCCCCTCCCCACTTGTCTCCACCCGGTTTCACTCCAGTATGTGGCGAAGGTCCCTTGCGTCGTCTCCATATATTCCTTCCTCCATGGTATCAACCCACCACCCCGACCACTGCTATCGGAGCGCCGCGCCGAGGCGGGAGTGGGAGGGCGGGGTCGGAGGCTATAAATATCGATGCTCCCAGAGCAGACCAGCAGTCGCGTGCTGGACTGCGCTCCTCACGCCGACCAGTGAACGCTACCTGTAGATGATGGCATGTTACGCCATCGAAAATTCGTACATCTGCGATCAATTTACCCGGCTATACGCCCTAGAAATCTTCAAGCATTAGTTGAACTTGCTTGTGCATTCTGTGCAGACACTTTTTCTTTATGGTGCTCCCTAACAAAACATGTGTTCAGCCACACCTCAGCTGTTTCAGGTCCCATGTATGTTTGTACGTACTGCTCCAAAGTATTCAGAGATTTGGCGAAACTTAAATATCATAAATACACCAACAGGATTACACATACAAGGTAAGATAATGCCTTATGGGTTTCTACTGCTGCTATAATTTTTTTCATGTTTGATTTCAATTTTTTCCTATGATATAAATTTTTGCATTAATATTGGTTATATCTGCTTATTATTAGTTTCATCAGTTCAGAAGTTGATGTTTATCCTGTAGCTAATATTCGTGCCGTTGTCTGATCAGTTGGGAATGTAATTATTAAGTGAGCTATAATAATACAAAGCTAGCGTCTTTGGTTTCTAGTGTCTAGATAGCTTCATATGGCAGCAATGGCTAACCAGCAAACTATTGAGATTTTTGGTAGGGTAGGTCTCTTAAAATTTATTAAAAAATGAACATTTTATTAGTATCTCTTTCTTATGAGACAGGAATTTTTAGGTTTAAAAATTATATATTTCTATATCTAAAAATATATGGTTGGAAATTCATGGAAATCAGTTTATTTCTTGTCTGTGATAGTACTAGTGAATTTTGACTTAATATGAGAGTCTTGTTATTTGGTTAAGAGTTGATAGGGTGCTGTTAGGTAGGTAGGTTGCTGCTAGAGAGATTGATGTATTTGATGATGCCAAATGATATTAATGACCTGTTGAATAATGGATTAAAAATGGGTGATATTGTATGGAAAGGAAAGTAGAACTGTGACCTTACATTAATAGTTCATTTCAGGCATAGGCTCGTGGCAGAGTTTTGGTTTTGTAGTTGAGTTGTTATGTATTTGTATGACTTTTGCAGGAAGTGCAGGATAATTTATATAATACTCTAAAATAATTTAAATTGGTAATCCAGCTACATATTAAGCACAAGTAGGTGTATAGGGGAACTTACTGCAAAGGTATGAACTCTAGTTAATAATAGTTACATGGTATCTGTGTTAATCATGTGTTCTCAGTGATTTTGTTTGTTTTTAACATATAGATTCTCTTGCAATCAGAAATACATCCTGGTTCTTGTACATAGAGTTTACCTAGTTATGTAGTATAGAAACAATATAAACCATGACAGTATGTATAAAACAACAAACTATTGCTATGTTTTACTTAGGTGACTAATTTATTGTAATTTTAGTTTATATAATAGAAAAATTTTAATTCACTTTTAGATAAGATTTTACCAAACAGATAATGGAAGAAATATTGAATATATAAGTTAAATACTTGTTTCACTGTTGCCGATACCTATTCTATCTTAGTATTAGGGTAAACTGGGTTTCCATGGTCATTAAGGTAATCGTATTTATATATAAACATAGACGTGAGTTTCCATATATTTCACATTTCAGCCACCACTACCTAGCACAGATCACTGGTGTTTGTGTGCGGAAATAGTATGGAGTTTCCTGCCGCGCACAACGTTGGCCAAATGCCGATAGCTGTGTGGATGTGGGAGATATGATGGTCCATGCAGGGCATTTTCATGTTTCGACCAGAGACATGTGTATCCTTATACTTCTCTTTCCTGACACAACTACATAGGATAGACCATTCATGTTTCTGTGATGTAATAACATCGAATCTCCCATCGTGCACTATGGTGGTCAGATGTCAGTAGCTTGGAGGTGTGGGAGATATGGTGGTTTAAAATGGTCATCCTGCGCCACTTTCATATTTCTACCAAAGACGTATGTGTCATGGTGTATAACTTTTCGGCCAAAACTATTTAGCGCAGATCACTGGTGTTTGTGTGTGGTAGTAGCACAGAGCCACCCATCGATCACTGCATCCGATGAATTTCGGTAACTGTTCGTGTGTGGGAGTGTGGTTGAAAGTGGCCTATCAAGGATATTTTCGTATTCCGACCAAAGGCATGTGTATCTGTATACGTCACTTTTTTGCCTCAACTACATTGCGTAGATCATTTGTGTTTCTTTGTGGTAGTGATATCGTGTTTCCTATCGTGTACTATGGCGATTAGATGTCGGTAGCTATGGAGATATGGGAGTTGAAATTTGTCGACCAGCGCCACTTAAATATTTCTACCAAAGACGTATGTGTGATGGTGTATCACTTTTCAGCCAAATCTATCTAGCCCAGTTCACTGATGTTTGTGTGTGATAGTAGCACAGAGTCACCCCTCGATCACAACGTTGGCCGAATTTCGGTTTGGGAAAGTGGGAGATATTATGGTTGAAAGTGGCCAATCAAGAATATTTTCGTATTTCGGCCAAAGACAAGTATCTCCTGATATTGCACTTTGCTGCCACAGCTTTGAAGTGTAGATCATTGGTGTTTTTGTGTGGTAGTGGTATCGTGTCTCGCATCGTGTACTTTGATGGTTAGATGTCGGTACCTATGGAAATGTGGTGGACATGGTGTTTGAAATTGGTCGATCAGTCGCTCCTTCATATTTCTACCAAAGACGTATGTGTTATGGTGTATCACTTTTCAGCCAAAACTATCTAGCCCAATTCACTGATGTTTGTGTGTGATAGTAGCACAGAGTCGCCCCTCGATCACAACGTTGGCCGAATTTCGTTAACTATGGGAGTGTGGGAGTTATAGTGGTTGAAATTGGCCGATCAAAGATATGTTCATATTTCAACCAAATGCATGTGTATATGTCACTTTGGTGCAACAGCTACATAGCGTAGATCATTGGTGTTTTTGTGTGATAGTTTTATCGTGTCTCCTATCGTATACTATGGTGGATTTAGGATATTTTCACCAAGTACCGTATTTAATACAACAAAGTTGGGTGCTGTGATGGATATCGAAATTCTTATATGCTGTTCAAATTCAAATTTGGAAACCAGTTTTTCATTAATGTTTGGACAATTTTAACTGGGTTCTCATCAGTTTTGTGCTGCAATTTGTACCACTTTAGAGACAAGAGTCCACCACTAGATGCGAGATAGATAACACTAATGGGTGTAATACCAGTAGATCAGCTACAAAAAATTAGAAATCGTTGCATCTATCTGAATGACAATGGACAATGTTTATTCAAATGAAAAGAATATTTTCAAGATTTCGTTATCTTAAAAAGGCTGAAGTTATAAATGGTAAATATTACGCACCTACTGGTTAAAATCATCATTAATACTTGCATTACAAATGGAAAATTTGTGCTGTACCAGGACAGTATACCTGCTTTGGCTTTTAGAAAACTTTAGAGATTTGAATTACAAATTTTAAGGAATATCTATTATATATATAAGACTTTATTTTCTCTGTCACATATTCGTAAGGTTAAAACACTTTATGAATGGAATATACTGTATTTCAAATCAAATCAAGTGATAGCAGACACATATAGATATTTTTCAGGCCAACCAGAATCGCACTTAATGGATAAAATCCATTCTTGAAAAGTTGGACATAATGCTTTGAAATAAAGGTGTCGTTCATAAATAATTCCTTTTTATTAATAAAAAAAAACCTTTGTTTCACTGCCAATTTGCATCAAGTCCGTTTGTGGTTGAAATGTCTGCAAAAATCATTACTTACCACTTCGAAAAATGTGATCATGATTCCTTGCTGTCCCTCGTTTTTTGAGGATCATGACCTTTTAACTCATTATATGATCTTTCCATTCCGATTTTTAATATTCAACTGGAAAACCTTCACCGATAATTCATTGAGATATCAATGATCAGTGTCCAGGCTGCGATTCCTGCAATATTGCCGACATCACATAACTTATCACAATTCCCTAACGAGTGCCAGCTCGAAATCTCGACTGTACACAAGTTGTTAAGGAAATTTTGATTGTTGCCTTAGCTTAATGATCATCACTTCTTTTGAATGACCTCCTTATCTGTTCAACCAGAATCCAAGATATTTGAGTTGGTCACAATTTTATATCTGTTATCATCAAACTGATTACCATGTTATATTTTCAAGATTGTTTTCAAGTTCACATTTTTTGCTGTATTAATTCTTTCTGGAAGACACCGAGGAGCTGAGATGTAGATGATATCGCAGTATTAACTGCACAGTGGATATTGTTTATCCATTTGCCCCTTTTCTTGTTTTGTTCATCAACTTTTTGCTGGTTTTCTGAAAAGTGTCTTCTGGATTCAAGTTGAAGAGTGTAGGAAACAGTTTACATCTCTGTAACACCTAACAGGTGTATTGATCTAATCAAGCGGTCTCCATCTTTAAGTGTGATTCCGGTACAACTTTCTTCTGTGTCAAGAGCTATATATTTCAATCAACTGAGATAGATACATTGACTGACATTGAAAATGCCTTTGGATATTCAATAAAGTATATGAAGAAATTTGTTTGGTAGTCAAGACATTTCTGAAAAAACATCTAAACACAAAATGAGGGAGCTTTAAAGTTAGTGTTGTTTCTTTATTCTTCTCTTTTAAGTACTTCTATTAAATATTTAATTTGAAGTGAATTTCAGGGAAAATCTAGTTAACTGATCGTGGCTGTCCACTAGAACCATTTTTATAAAATTGAAAATTAAAAGTATCTCAACTATTTAACCACACATATTACCCAATAGACAACTGCAATGTATTTCTTGATTTTAGGTTTCCATGGGGAGGAAAAATTTTTTTTGGTAATATTAATTTTATTTATATTGCTACTATTTTATAAATATGCATTAATTTATTTTGTCAGAGTTTAAGTTTATAAGTTTGTAATTTAATCTTTGATAAACCAATATTTTTAGAAACTGTTGATTTGTTTGTCATAATTTTTCCTGTAACACAACTGTTTTGCTTTTATTAAAAAAAGTCATTTAAAAATAATAAGCAATTTATTTTAAAGAGTAGGATAGTTCATTGCTTACAAACATGGCTTTCTACAGCTTATAATTATACCACTGCATATGCAAATGAATATTTAAAGAATGTACTCTACTACTTGTAATGAGATGCTTTAGGAGGGGGGGGGGGGGGAGGGATTTTATAAATTATTTGATTATTTAAAAGTATTTAATTTTGTGTTGGCAAGAATCTTAACATTGCCAGATCGCAAGGAAACTGACATTGATAATTATTTTTTTCATTTGGCTATTACACCGCTAAGCATATTTAAATTTAATATTAACATAAAATCACTGGAATATCAAACAAGCCTAGACGTTACAACTGGCCGATTTATTCAAGGAAACAATTGAATGAATTTACTTTAATCGGAAATTATCTAATGAAGTTAGATTTTCAAAAGATGACAAATATGCACAATATAAAATGATAGAAAATGTCCGCAATTAAAACTTCCCCTCATATAAAACGCTAACGTGGAGTCTGGATGCGTCGTCTATAGCTGCTACTGCTATTCGCTAGAGAACGGCCAATCACATTTTACATTCGTACCATCATCTTGCTTTTCGTTTATTTGCAGCTAGACTCAGACCTTCATATAAGGAGAAGGAGATTCAATATTTTCGCTATTTCATCCGTATCAGTTAGACGCAGAAATTCACGTAAGGAGAAGAGGATTCAATATTTACGCTATTTTATCTGTATCAGTAAAAAGGACCATAACCTAAGAATTTTTTGGGCAGACGATAAGAAATAATGAAGTTTATTAAAAACTCAAAGAAACGTAATGCGCAATGTATCAGTCAAATAAATAACAGTCATCCGTTTTCGAAATTATAAAAATGCATTTATTTAAATAAAATCTAACCCAATATTCTTATAATCTAACCAGAATAAGTTACCCATAATTAAAAAAGATTTCAATTTATAATTCGCAATTCAACAACGATATTCTTGCATCCAAATAGCGGCAAGCAGAGATAGAAAATTAATGCGAGGCAATCATACCTTACAAAGTTACAACTGGTACGTTCGTTTAAATTTACATGTTGCTTTTTTATTTTTTATGACAACTAGATAAATAATTAATGCAAGGAGAGGAGTATTCCATGTTTGCGTTATTTTATCTGTACCAGTTATAAGAACGAGGTTAAAACATAACCTAAGAATGTTTTTGGCAGAAGATAAGAAACAATGAAGTTAACTAAAAACTCGAAGAAAGTTTACACTAAATCGCGAAATGTATCACCGAGATAAATGATCGTTATCCGTTTTTGATATGATGCTTTCCTTCATTGAAGTAAAATGTTTTTATTTAAATAAATCATAGTCAAATACTCCGATAATCTAACCACAGGATGGTACTCATATCACGAATATTTGATTAAAAATGGTTGATATTCGCTTTTTCATGCAATCTTTTCCACAATAAATTCAGACTACCACCATAGGTGCTGCCTATCGTTATTCATATGAGGGTAATAAAAGCTATGATTTTCGAATGCAATGTTAATGGAGTTTGGAGCTAAGTTAACCAGAATCGTAACTGACACATTTTGTTACAGCATAATTCACTCTGAAATGAGTTTTACAAACCATTTACACTGCTTTCATAAGCGCCATGTTACTAAAAGTATTATTTATTGCGGGGGAAAGAAGTTTCTTATTTATCATGCTGAATTGTGCCTGGACCAGGAATAAAACTGATATTACATTGACAGCAAAAGTTTTTGTGGGATTTCTAATTTGTTTTTAATTTGATTGGTTCTATACGTCCATCGTCATTAATTCAGTAGAAGTTACTACTGTATCGCTATGTGAATTGCAAATTACATTAGCATTATGTAATAACAATTCCATATAATTACCAATTGAAAAAAATGGACTACAAGGATACAGCATTCAAACTGTCAACAGGTATATGAATATTAATTTCGGTCGCCGTTAATTAAACAAAATATGCAACTTGTGATTTGCAAGGCCTCCACAACACATAATGTTCGATGAAAATGCCAGCTAGCTCAGAATTAGGTCTGCTTGGTGAGCATAAGTCTGACTCAAATCGCTTACGGGTCATTCGCAGTCTCAAAAAACACAATGATTCCAGACCTGGTGAGTGAACATTACCAGCTCGAAGACAGAGTCTCTGGTGGAGGTCGCACAGCTTGTCTCAGTGTGATCTCGATGCAGCGACCAGACGGGGATCACCAGCCTGTGACCGTAGGATGGTTACTCTCCAATGCACTCAGAGTCGAACCGTCTCGGACCGTTGCCACGCCAGAAGTGCCTCTCGCTCTTGGGAAAAATGGTCTCCTTCCTCTCCGCGAAGAAAAACATGTCGGGGCAGAAATAATAAGCCCTGAGGATTCTTGTCATTGGCAGGTTAGGCTTTCTGGAAATCACGTGATGTCGTAGCACATTGAGATTCGTGGCAATTTTTCCAACGTTCTCCCGCGCGTCCATCTTTGGTGGGGCGGGGGAGAGCTGACCTTCATAGCTCCGCTATACAAGCCAAGGGACGACCAGGTGGCGTTGACCGGCTACAGTCTGACTGTCCATTGTCCCTTCACTGTGGTGGGTTAACGGTACTACTTGCGCCCCTTGGACGAGGTCTGCAGCCCTTGCTTTAAACAGAAATATTACGCTCGCACACTTGCTCTGAGTCCTCTCAAATAAACACCCTTGCATATTAATTTAAACATATACAATTTGGGCTGCCCGAGATCAATTTCATTAATCTAATCTGAATAAAATTAGTATTAAAATAATGTGAAATATATAAACTGAAGTGTGGTGTCATTACGACCTGCTACATACTCTACTACTAGAAAAAACTGGGACCATACCTAAAAGTTGTGAATAATCACTTTATGTATTTACCACATAATAATATGCAACTTTTATTGTTGTTTTATTGTTTGTAGGGACTTCTGTGACTGCAGAAAAAGCAGTTATGCTTACGTGCAACATGGCCCTATTGCATAATTCAGATTTGTTTCGTGCTATTTGTCTGTGGAAGATCCCCAGTTCAAATCCACTTTTACAGGCTATAAAATCAACCTTCAGCTTTAGCAAAGCTTTATTTATTTTTTTTTTTTTTATTTATTTTTTTTTTTTTTTTTTTTTTTTTTTACGCCGAAATTCTCCCAAAATTTTACAAAACACATGATGTCCTTGAAATAATTTTTGTAGGAAAAGAGACTTTCTTAAGTAACTAAAGTAACATTTGACAGTAAAAGACCAAAAATTTCCGAAGTTTTTCTATATGCTTCTCCACGTTCACCAGCCCCACGCTGGTCCGCACCGCCTAAAAGTAAACGAAACTAATGACGGTTGAGTGTCAGATGACACGCAGTGTCGTTTGAACACACTTAAATTGAGTGAGCGCCAACAATAAGAAACGTTTCGGTGCGGACAAGTATTGGGCAAGTGTGGTCCGGTCTCTATTCAGAATAAAGTTTGAATATTAGCAATAAATATGGCCACAAGTGAACTCCAGACTCAAATTAGCAATCTGTAGTACAAACATGACAGGCACCATTGCAGAAAAAGTTTCAGACACAAGATAGTCATGAGAGGATTTTTTCTTTCCTTATGAGTTTTCGCTTTGTCAACGTCGAGGTGATTAAAGGACGGAAGGGACTGGGGGGAATGATTTCGGCAATAGCCAATTGTAGGACATATTCAGCATTATTCTGGTATTATTTCAGGAAACCGCGTAAAACCGAAATCTGGATTGCCGAACAGGGATTTGAAACACCGTCTTCCCAACTGCCAAACCAAACGTTACCGCTCACCCACCCCGCATGGTAACTGGTCCTTTCCTTGATTGTGTTTCCTTAATGGTGTCTTAAACATCACTCAGGAAGCTGACACCAACAATAAGTGGTCCAGTGACCAATGACAACAAAACATTGAACATAAATGTAACATAACAGAATTACGCATCAATGACAAGTTATTTTCCACTTTCATCAAGTAATCTGCGTGGTCTTAACGACTTGGAAAATAGATTCAAATTGCCAAGCATTCCAACTCACCAGTGCACGGATCTACTGGAAAAAAAAAAAAAACTAAATATGTCCGCTTTCACGAAGCAGCCATCACACAAACTGTTCCAAGCGAAAGGCTTCAGGCATTCCAAGGGCCCAACTGCAATCGTCCACAGTTCAGTGGAAGAAAGGTGAACAAAATTTTGGTCGTGACTTAGTTTCGCAAATAGACTTGATACAGACGGGATACACAAATCTGGTTAATACCAAAATTAAACTGATATAATGTTACAGAAAAATTAATACAGAAAGAGTCCTATTACCTATTGAAAGTAAGCTGACAACACAACAGTAAAAATAATTAGCTTGACAGTGTGTGATAGACAAACCGATCACTCAAAAAATCTACAAATATAAATCAATGAAAATGCAATCCCAAACAACAAATAGAAAATATGAGTAGGAATGTACAGCTATGAAATAATTTAGAACGCACACAGTAGCAGCTCCCTGTGTAAAATATTGGCAAAAATCATGTGTTAAGTGGGGTGTTTGTAACTGTAATTAGGAGCACAAAAGATCACAACAGTGAGACATTACCACAAACTGGAAGCACTGATATCAACTACCTTTATGATCTCTTTGCACAAGACTGCTTTGTATGTACAGTAAAATATCGTACATCCACAATTCTATAGCTGTGTGAAAAGATGGATGGCCCATTCCACACTGCGTGACCGGCAGCGGACAACGCCGTGGCATCAAGTCTGTCACCTACAGCAACAAAGGCAGACTAGACAGGATTTTTGTCGTCGTATGACAGCTGAAATGAGGATTGGCTTGAATGTCGACTGTAAAGTTCTTATTTCTCTGGCTGATAGGGCAATGTGGTGCTGCCGTTACAGTCTCACCACGCTCTAGCAGAGTGTCAGGTATTCCTGTGTCACCTTGTTGTAGACAAATTTCAGTGTAAGGAACACACCAGAAAATGGTTTTGTATTTGATTACTTTGTAATTTACTTTTTGTAACGTCAGTGCAGTTGTTCACCTGACTAATTTGAAAACTACAGCACCAAACATATATTTTGGTTTATTAATGAAGAAATCGATTCCATTCTGTTAATGACAGTTTACGGCACTGCATCTGCTCCCATATTTGACCTCACATTCTTCTTAAATGTACCATTTTTTATTGTACCCAGCGTTGTGGTATGTTAATTCTAGTGTTGAAGTCGTAATACCACGCACTTTGGCAGTATAAACTTCCTCAACTATCAGTTACTGATTCTTTTGCTATCGCATATCTCCGAAAATAGTTAATATGAAATACAAATGAGTGGTCCTTAGATTTTGTGCATAAACAACAGGCTGTAACTGTGTTGTGAACAGTAGGTATTACTGTAGCTGTGTCGCACCCTCTCCTTCCGACACCTTCTGCAGCCTTCAACTGCTTGTGTATATTTCGTACATTACTTTGAGAGTTAGAGAAGATCAATGAATACTTTGATATCTCAAAATTCCACAATTTTCGTCAATCATTATATACGACAATCGTTGAAATTAAAGGAAGTTTTCATTTTTTCATATAATAGCGGCGTTGCTGTCACATTTAGTGTGCACCCCCGCCGCTAACCATCAGTTGTCGCGCAGTGTATTATTATCAAGTCATAATCTCACTGAGCTTTACTAGTATGCAGTCAGTGAAATATTTAGATGCTGGTGGACAATTAATTTTTCCAAATAATACATGTTTAGTGAACCCCAAACAGTATCTTTTACTGATGACGCTGATAGGATGTAATTATTGCTGAATGATAATGCGACTTTCATAAGGAATACCTGAACCATTATCCAGTAAAAAGTATCAGCAAAATTGCGATGAATAAATTTTATAACTTTTTAAATGTTTCACACAAGAAGACAAAAATCGTAAAATAAATACTCAAATTTTGTGTTATATATTGGAAGAGAAGTTTCAACAAGATGGGGGAGTCGGGAAAGGCTTGTTGAGTACCTCACCCTGTAGACTAGAGTGGAAAACCAAACCAACTTGAATTGTAAGACATAAATTTTTGTTCACTTTTGTTGATAACTAAGTTCCAATTTCAACGAGAAATATTTCATTTAATATAGAATTTTATGTCTGTAAGCTGCTTAATCGTTACAAATGTACTGTTGTTTCTTTTATAGCAGTAGTGATCTGGATAACGCGTTGGATGTGCGATTACATTTTAGGGCACGCCCTTGAAAACAGTCTATAAATTCAACAGATCAGATTACCGTTCCTCATTACTTTCGAATATAATTTGTATTGAATTAATACATTGAATTAAATTTTTGTTCAACCCAGCTGCGCAATCTACCGATTAAGACATCAACTGTCGAATCGATATGCTGCAGTATCGATAGTTGTTACAAAAGACGCCAAATAGTTGTGTGTTAAGCAGGCCATACCATGGAGGAAGGAATATATGGAGACGAAATAACGTTAAATCCGTGAAACCTCATGAAAAAACTGCTCTCCTACTGCGCGTGTGCTGGGACATCGTAGGAGTACCAAAATATTGGGCTGTTTACACTGTGTCAGCTGCTGAGAATATTTCATTTTCTAATATTTTAAAGTTTTCTATAATGCCAAGTTGTGATGCATATGGTTGCACAAACAGACGAGATAGGAAAAAACCTGGAATAGCGTTTCATAAATAAGTCACATTGTAACTATCGTTCTTGAAGTATCTGACACGTAACTACAACATTAGGACCATTCGCTATAAATTTATTCATTACTCTCAATAGGATCATATCATTCTCAAATTTTTGTTGGTGTAGTGTAGACAATTAGCATATGTTACTATTTTGCACCAGAAAAGCTAGCCTTATTGTAGACAAGTGTTGAAAATTTAATTTAAGTGGATCATGTTTAAATCGCGACACAGTGAATATGGTGAACGTGATGAAATAAACTTTATTGTCCGAAATGTAGTTCGCGATGCATTTCTTGTGTTTAGACGTGTCTACATAGCTTGATGTTGTAGCGGCAATATTAATGGAAATTTTGGCAGCTTGAAATGCGGTGTGTACAAGAAGAGAACAAACAATTTATTTATTATTAGCTGATAGCTTCTGATTTATGAATGCACTGATTTTTCTAGCAAAATAATATAGTCCACTAGCAGTACGATATCTTCTAAGTAAGCTCAGAAACTATGAGGTTTTTTGAAGTGTTAATTTTTTAAAAAGTTCTAAACATTGACTTATGCTATTTTTAAAATTTTAGATATGACTTGTTTCTGTTTGTTAATATGACTGCAACTATATTTCTAGATATTGAAATTTTTCTTATCAATTACTGAAAAAGAATGTGAACATACGACCTATTTGAACATCAACTAAACTATAAGGACTGTAGAAATTATCAGTTTGTTATTCAAGTTAAACAGAATTACCTGTTCATCAAGTTACGTCCGAATTCATCATCAAATATGGAAATGGCGAAAGTTTTCTTCTGGTCCAGGCCGCATTTCAACCTAACCACGTCAATTTTAAGGTACAATATCTGGAACTAAGCGAGACACCTAAAAATTTTATTCTTTAGTTTCAGTTTCTCTCATCGAGTTACATAAGAATTCGCCCGTCAAATTGCGGCGCCACGGTTATCGTTGAATCCCCTCATAACCTAACAATCTCACTTTTGAGACAGTATATCTCGCGAACTAAGCGAGATATCGAAAAATTTTATTCTTTATTTTCGATTTTTATCGTCGTATTACATAAAAATCTATCACCAAATTTGACTTTGGGGACACGTTTCTTCTGAATTTCAACCTGAAACTCCACTCTTTTGTGGCAGTATATCTCGCGGACTAAGCAAGATATCAAAATATTTTATTCTTCATTTTTTATGTGTCTTATCGAGTTACATAATAATCCATCATCAAACTTATTGTCAGCAGCCAGTGTGCATGTGTAATTTCTTGGGCAGATACAATTAGTGTAGCCGTGGAAGAACACATTATAATTAAATTTTCTTGCAAAAGGAAGCATAATATAATTGTTAAAAATAATGAGGAAATAATGTCAGGTGATATTTTCTACAAATCGAGTAGAATTATGAAAGATGGACGAACTTCACCATATGTGCCAGAAAATAACGAAAACACAAAGAGTTTTGTCCTCGGAAAGTATGCAACTTGATGGCAATATGGCGCCAAAGAATTGAAAGTAACTGTGTCGGTTATTTCAAATGGACTTTGGAAAAAATATCATATTTGAATTCTAATATCCCTCCTAGTATGCATTTTTGGATTAAAGTATTCTTCGCAACTGAATATAAAAAATATATAACTGTCGTGATATATTCATTTACAGTTTTTACTGGGCAGAAGCGATGTAGTGTTTGAGGAAGGTATGAGGAGTTCTGATCAAGACATCTCTCCTGTCGCAGTTCACAGCAGTCAGCAGCTCTGTCTGTGACGACAGATTATCAGAGCTGTGCCACGCTGTGACGCCTTATAGAGCATGATTATGTGTCGTTCTTAAGTTTCACTAGTGATGCCTTGTTTAATGTGATTAATCGCTGATTTGCGGACAGTTTGTGACTTTAATAGATATGGATCCGTAGGAAAGAGAGGAAAAGTTGACTAACAAGATTTTTATTTTTTTTATTTGGTATTTGTAACAGAGTTTTCACAGAAAAATTTTACTTTTTCATTCGCTACAGTTTTATAGACTCCGGTACATATTTCGCGTATTAGAACAAACAGCGATGAGTTTTGCAATCAACGCAACCTGCTATTACGCTTCCAAATACTCATTCAAACAATATCAAATATTTAAATATAACTGAGCACCAACTACAAACACATAACACAACTTATTCTGCATCTTCAGCCAGACTGGAACAGCTTGTTTACATAAAACAATTCCAGTAAAAGCAGAACACATCCGAAACAGTGACATCACTGACAGACGTGAGAGACGAGGACTTGAATTGCAGTAAGCAATAGAATATCAATTTGTGTGCAAACTGAACAGGTAAGGGGAAAATCAGTCTAGTCACTAACAACGCCGCCCACCTTTTTCTCGAAGCTTTTCTGGCCACTTTCGTACCTTAATATCTTCGGTCTAATACTCTTTGATGTGTAGATATTAACATGCTTAATAACAACTTTGAATATTGTTTTGTACCTGTCATTACTTTGGAAGTTGTTCATTTGCAATTTTCACCGATTTTGTCGATCATGATAATCAAAACTCTAAGTACCTCCCGTGGTCGTAGGAACCTGAAACTTTGTGCAAAGATACACATTTACCCCCAAATTATAAGAAAAATCTAAGATTGGAGTTTCCGCATATTTACCGAACTCTGCCTGGAATGTGACATGGAGGAAGGAATAATATGGAGACGACGCAAGAGACCTTTACCACGCATGGGAGTGAAGCAGGCAGGCGGAGGAGTGGGGGGGCATGGCCGGAGTGGTGGGGGCTTGACCGCTTCCCAACAAACACGGGGAATATTTACAAACACCTCAAGGGGACTCTAGGATAAACGTGACGCCGCAATCTGGTGATGGATTATTATGTAACTCGATGAGACAAATAAAAAATGAAGAATAAAATTTTTTGATATCCTGCTTAGTTTTCGAGATATTCTGTCTCAAATGTGAAATGGTTTTGGTTGAAATTCAGAAGAAAAAATTATTCAAAGTCAAATTTTATGATGAATTTTTATTTAAAAAGACGAGACAAATAAAAAATAAAGAGTAAAATTTTTCGATATTTCACCTAGTTCTCGAGATATACTGTCTCAAAAGTGAGGTGTATTGAGTTGAAATGCAGAAGAAAAATTTCGCAAAAGTCAAATTTAATGATGGATTCTTATGTAACACGACGAAAAAACTCGATAATAAGGAATAAATGTTTTCGATATCTTGCTTAGTTTGGGGGATATACAACATCCAAATTGAGGGGTTTAGGTTTGGATGCAGGCTGGACCAAAAATTAATTCTGTCAAAGCCACAATGATTACATGGTTGACATGCAGAATGGATATTTCAGTTTTATTACTACCACTTGTGGTTAGTCTGAAATGTGTCCTAGACCAGAAAAAAAGTAAGAGGACCCACTCTAGGGATGAGCAACCCAGACATTTTGTAGGCTGGTACCAGAAATAAAATGTTTATTCAGTCACCTTAATGAACATTCTCTTGATCAAGATGTGTTGTCTAATTTCACAGCCCTACTTATTAGGACAATTGTAAAAAAATTATCTCTCAGTTAGATTTAGATACGGGGGGGGGGGGGGGGAGAGAATGTTGTACAAAAAAAAAAAGAGACTAAATTAGAAACACATTCCCCAAATTGATTTTGTTCAAAGGCCAATAACTTCTTTATTTATGAAGCCCATTTTTATTTCTGCATGAACCTGTTTCGACATAAATAGATGTGAAAGATTTCAAAATCGGTAAAAATAGGTATAGACGTATTTACAAACAGAAACAAGTCTTATATGAAGCTTTAAAAATAACCTAAGTCAATGGCCTGAAATAGCTATTTAAAAAATTAATAAAACTCGCAGCTTCTCACATAACAGTTAATTTCATCATCCATTGTCAGTATAATCAGCAACGTGACGAAAGAAATCGTAATAGTAAATTCACTGAATCGCGAAGTAAAACACGCCCCTTTAAATCTCATTTTAAACACTCGTTAAAAAATAATGCTAGTCTATTATGTGCAAAATAGCAAGTTTGCTGATTTTCTACACTACACCAAGAAAAATTTGAGAACAAAGTCATCCCATTGAGAGATATGACTAAATATTTATAGACGTGCTGCAAAGTTTGCGGTGTCTACCGCTCACTTCAACAACGATAATTACAATTCAACTTACTTATGAAATGATATTCCAGGTTCTTTCCTGTCTGGCCTATTTGTGCAACCGTACGCAACACAAGCTGGCATTTTTAAACACTTATACACAATACTACATGAAATAATCACTGCATCTACCACAATGTGAACACCTTAATTGTTGGGAAGCGCCATATGGTCGCTGCCGGTGCTGCCACCATGCGGGAGAGTTTAGTGCTTGCTTCACCGATTTAACGTCACTTCTCCTCCATATAATTCCTTCCTCCATGGAATGTGAAAGCGCTGTCAATGCTAATATCTATTAGTCTGAAATTTTCATTATAGATGAGCTTATGAGGTTTAACTAACATCTTATATTTTACTTCGTTCCTGTCCTTGGTTTGGAAGTTAGTGTTTTTTATCCAACTACGACACTCCGTCGTCATAATTCCACCGTACATCCCACGGTCCTAGGAACAGTTAAATGTTTACATAATTATTTTTCATCATAATAATATCCAATATTGGCAATTTCTCTTTTAATTATCTAATGGCAACCCTAAACTAAAGCGTTTCGGCGCTTCAGTGTCGTTTTAAGTTGTTTTTACATTTTCAAGAATCACTTTTTTTTATGTTTCAACTGATAAATAATTTTTAGGTTTATAATTGAATTATTCTATTAGTCTTAAATTTCCGTTACATAGAGATCACCAAGTTCAATGAAGATATTAAATTTTACCGTGCTCCTGTGCTCAGTGTGGAAGGTACTTAGTATTTACTTATGATGGCTGTTGAATCCCTGGCACCCGGCGCTGTCCGTCCAGGACGCACACCCACTGTCTCCACAGAGCACGCACATTTTTTAGTTTCTCTCGTTTGGGGATTTTTACTGTAATATTTTATTTTGAGGGGTAAAACCGTATTTATGAGACTTGGGGAACCATCTAGACTTGTTAGTTTCAGTGGTTTTATAAACTAAGCATTGTTGTTTTTACTGTTTTACCAATCAATTTTTTCCTAGTTTCAACCAGAACAGGTGTTAGGGGAGGGCGGGTAAAATGTACCTCGGGCCCGACGGCTGAGGGGAGACCAGGTGACCGGATGCAGGTACCGCCGGCCCAAAGGATCCGCCTGGGCAGTGGTAGAGCTAAAAAAAAAAAAAAAAAAGTCGCCCATCTGACCTGATGAAGGACCTCAATCAGAGTAATTTACCAAGGGCCAAAACCGGGTACGTCATTGCTAAGAATGCTTATCCAGGTCCCGTGAATCCTAGCACCGGCCATGGTTTTAACTGGTATAGAATTAAATTAAAATCAATTTAGTTTCCGTTGGAATTTCAAAAGAGAAGGTATTTCAGAAAAGAAAGGTTGATAGAAATGAACAGTCAAAGTATATGAAAGATTTTGTAAGTGATGAAGATAACAAGAGCCATTTAGAGAAGAGATTAAGGACATTTACCTAGTGGTTGGAATCATCTGAAAGAAATTTTAAAATTAATCTCGGTGGTACTAATAATGAGAACTTAATAATATATTTGGAAAAGATTGGTTTAATTTGTAACCTTGTACCATAAAGACATTTGAGTTTCAGAAGGAAATTTATTAATTTTGACTTGATTTGAAGGTGTCTTTCAAAACCAGTCTTGGTCCTTAGTCATCGAAATATTTTACTTACCAGTTGTGATTTTACTCAGAATAAAAGATTCGGTTATTTGTTACGTGGCGATACCGCATGCACTGGCGACGGCGGACGTGACGACACCGTGACGCAACGAACCGTACAGTCACAGCTTGTAAACATATGTCACTATCGGGACCGCACGGAAATGTGGTTTTTTTTTGGGCGGGGAGAAGAGGGAAAAATATCGTTGTTTTGAGGTATTCGCTGTCGATGTACCAACATAAAGATAATTTATTATTGTGACCGGCCGCAGAAATCCGATAACACATCAAACACTGGACATCTGGTTGTGTTATCGGACATCTGCGGCCGCTTACCAGCGGCCGCCTGCATCTGATTCACCTTCGGGATATCAGTTTAGGTTGATATTGTACAGTTTTAAATTATTGTGACCGAGCGTAGCGAGGTCACAATAGCACTAAAAGGAATAAACCTAATTATGTTGGTAGTCGACAGAGAATACGTCAACGCCGGTCAGTGTCGGAATCGCAGTCTAGGATTAAACCTTTTCTTCTCCTGGTATCGTGGAGTGCACATTTATTTCCTGTAATTTGTCCCCGCCCATGAAACCCTCCTTTCCGTGCGGTCCCGTTAGTGAGATATGTTTACACGCGCTGACTGTACGTGGCGGTGACGTCACCGTGACGTCACGTCCACCGTCGTTAGTGCATGCGGTATCGCCACGTAACAAATAACCAAAGATTCTGCTCTTCTGCAATCGTTGTTCTCATTTTCTGCCAGTCAAGACGTCCTTTGATACAATTTGCTTTCAGTTTCCAATATTTTTTTTTTAATAATATCTAAACTACCACCTTTGAAATATAAACTCTAAACTTTTTCTGGACTATATGTACGCCTTAATTATTTGAAAATGTAAAAATTTAATCCTCTTGTCGTGAATCAGAATGTAATGTATTTCTTGCTCCATAAGAAATAAAATTATCCAAAATGCACTATTTTTCAATGTTCGACAATAGGTGCCCCCTGACTGTGAACACAGGAGAATTTAATCTTCTCGCACTAGATGCATTTATCTCGGAGGCCATGATGTTTCCAGTTTTAACACTAATAACACTTTCTTCAAACACATAATGGTCTCATACATTTTCTGATACGTCATATATCTATATTCCCTTCATCTCAATTGGACAGAGTACATTGAGTAGGTGGTGGGAAAATATTACAAAATTCTTTATTTACTGGAGAGGGTGATGAGAGGATGTACCAGAGAAGTTATGGAGTTCAAAACTTTGGTCAGATCATTGGTTGAATATTGTGGTGTAGTTTGGGATCCACATTTTGGCTATCAAATACAGGAGCTGCAAGATTTGTAAAGAAGAGCAGCTAGGTTTGTTTGTGGAAATTATCGCAGGACCCAGTAAGTAACTGATATGATAAGGGAGCTGGGTTGGCGGAACTCATTGGAGGAAAGGAGGAGTGTGAAGCGAATGTACAGGGCATATGTTGGTGATGGAACTTGAAGGAATATTGTCAAAGAATTAGGAATAGTGCATAGAGGGGGAAGGGTGACCATGACAACGAGCTTGCATTCGATTTTATGCATAAGGGAGTGGGAAAATTTCCTTTTGAGGAAAGGGTGTCAGGAATTGGAACAAATTTCAAAGTGTAGTGATGAATAATTTTCTAAAGACGCTTAAGGAATTTAGAATTAAAATTTGTAAAGCATAATAGTAAATAAGGGATGAATTTAACATTCCAATTATAAAAGAATTTTTTTAAAAATGTATATAAAAAAGGGGTAAATGGATGACTGGGGAAATTACCACCTGAGTGTTTGCTCTTCACAATTAAAAATTAATAAAATAATAATATCTATACATCAGAATGATATCTCACTATATTGTATGAGACATGGGTTTTGTGGTTGGAGATAAACAATATTGGAAGGAAGCGCTGGATAACATATTGCTACAACAATGCATCAATGTCTTTTTACAAATAAAAAACTATTTTCTACAGTGATAGCAATCTATGTAAGAATGGCCACAAAATTATCCACAGCACGAAAAAACAACAATAGTTTTGGTCTGTATAAGAGCCCAATCTATTCAGTTCACTCAATCAAATATACCAATGCTTCGAAATATCTCTCCTGCAAAGTAAGCCGAAGAAACAATTATATAAAATCCACACAAAGATGTCCATATGGCACGAAATCATCTACACAAAGCAGTAACACTTTTTTGCCAATGGCTTTATGACATGTCGATATCATTGCAGGAGGGGAGTAAAGGAACGGGAAGGAATTTGACAATGGCCCTTCGAAGCAATCATCACCAGGAATGATTTTCGGTATCCATGGAAAACCCAAATCTGGATGCCCAGGCAGGGATTCGAACCAACATCATCCCAAATGCAAGGCCAATGACTGGCTAAATCGCTGTCACATTTAATTAAACCATGGTCAGTCAAAAATATTTACAGTAAGGTGACCACAGAACCAGCTTCAAACAGACAGCATGCAGTCTGCATGATCAATCAGTAAAATACAACAAAGTCGATAATTATAAAAACTCCTTGGGTTTCAAGCCGCGTCAAAATTGAGCCCCGAGAACGTACATAGTTATCTAAAGTCGATCTTTATCTGTTAATGTAGAGTGTACTTAATCATTGACATCAATCGTTGAAAATAAGACCTCAGATAGACACCTTCGAAACGCCCCACAAATATGACTTTTTTACGCTGCTGGAAGCCCTAGAGAGGTGTTTATTTCAGAAGCATTTTGACTCACAAATGACTTTGACACATAATATGGTTGGTTATCTTCTGTTTATTTTGTACAGTTATTAGCACAATATGACCCTCCTGAGCGCTAAAAGGTCAAATGTATGCTGTGAATGTTTCTTTAACTAAATTAAAACAATAAAATTGTAATTGACCTATTGTAAGAACGGAGACTTTTCCGGCGTATGCTTGAAAAGAAGTCTTCACGGGTGTACCGCCGGATAGTGTTTTCAAAACACGATATATCGACGACTGGCTCCGTCGTCTTCATCAGGTGTTGAGAAATTTGTACAGGTCGGCTGACCGTCGGATACTGAGACAGCCCAGGTGCCGCACCTCCTTATATAGGCCAACGGATCTCTCCGACGCCCGCGCCCGGCAGTGAGTCGCCGTGGCTATATTTGCTCGTTGCGGGCCGAGGAAGTTAATATTCGGCCGTTTGTGGCGGTTGCTGAACATGCGTGCCACGCTCTCTGTGTAGAGTTGGCAAGGCTTGTTTCCATGTCTCGCTAAGACATAACCCACTATCTCTGTTGTAGTTATCAGCCAATCGAATCTTTGACTATGGAATCCCAAAAGTATGAGGTCCTAGCCAATATCGTGACGTTGTTGAATTCAACCCTGTGGCCATGATTGTACACATGCTCGGCGATCGCTGACTTGCTATACTGTTACAGGCGAAGATGGCGTTTGTGTTCTACACACCAGTTTTGTACAGCGCGAATGGTTTGACCGATATAGTTCTTTCCACACTCATACGGGATGCTGTAAATTCCAGGAACCCTGAGGCCGAGATCGTCCTTAACTGAGCGGAGGTAGTCCCGAATTTCAGCAGGTGGTCGGTAAAAATATTTAATTCCATGCTGTGCGAGAATTCTGCCAATTTTCCCCGAGGTGTTTCCGGCGAAAGGCAGAAAAGTAATGGCCTCAGGCCTTTCTTCCTGTTGGACTGGATTTTACTCCGGGTTGCGATCAATTGCTCTTCTTATCTGCTTTCGGTGTAACCATTCCGCCTGAAGACAGTTCTTAGATGTTCCAGTTCCCGTGGTCGGCTTTCTTTGTCAGACATCGCCCTAGCCCTGTGTACAAGCGTATTAAGAACAGTTTGACGTTGCAGACGATGGTGAAAACTTGTGGCTCCCAAATATTGGTCTGTGTGGATTGCTTTTCTGTATACGCTATGTCTTAGCGTTCCGTCCGGCTTTCTTCCAATTAGGAATTCGAGGAAGGGTAGGCGGCCATCCTTTTCCAGTTCCATGGTGAACTTTATGCTGGGTTGAATTCCATTGAGATGTTCTAAGAACTCATTTAAAGCCTTGATGCCATGGGGCCACACGACAAACGTGTCATCGATATAGCAGAAAAAACATGTCGGTTTGAGAACCACACTTTCCAGAGCTTTTTCCTCGAAATGCTCCATGTATTGGTTGGCGACTACAGGAGAAAGTGGCGATCCCATGGCAACGCCGTCCACTTGCTCGTTGTATTCCCCTAAGTAAGTGAAATACGTGGACGTCAGCACATGTCGGAAAAGTTCCACAATGGCTTGTTCAAATTGTTGGCGTATCAGCTCCAGCGTGTCCATCAACGGGACGCGGGTGAATAATGAAACGACGTGGAAGCTAACTATTATGTCAGAGTCCTTCGGTTTCATGGTCTTGATAAATTCCGTGGAATTCATGTCATGGTGGTCGCAATGGCCAACCTAAGGACTCAGACGACGGGTGGGATATTTTGCCAGAGGATAAGTCGGAGCTCCGATGTTGCGGACTATTGGTCCCGCTTTCTTTGTGTATCTTCGGCAGACCATATAGCCGAGGTGGTCTGTCAGCACGAGGTCTGAGTTTCTTGTAGATCTCAAGAGAAAATTCGGCTTTCTTCAGTAATGTCGTAGTCTTCCTCTCAATCCTGCTGGTAGGATCGTTGTCTAGATGACGATAGGATGGATCATCAAGGACGTTCCTCATCTTCCTCTATTACTGTTCTGATGTAAGCAGTACCGTTTGACTGCTTATAAGACAACGACTTCGTTGTTCTGACGCAAGGCACGAAGCGCTTCCCACTCCTCCCTAGTTATGTAGGTCTTAGGGTTTTTTGTTTAATCCAAGACTCTGCAGGTCACTCTGCGGATCTCCTCCCCTGTCTCTCCCGGGAGGGTGCGAACTACCTGTTAGACTGAGCTTATGATGTCAAGAGTTGGCACGCGTCTTGGTGCTGGAGCGAAGTTGAGTCCTTTGGATAAGACAGAAACGGTGGCGTCGTCAAACTGCAATCCGCTCAAGTTCACCACTGTGCGACTCACATCAGGACATTCCCTGGGATGCTGAGTTCCTGCCAGGACGGTTGTATTTAGACAGATGTCTAGCAGTTGTTCTCTCCCGCTCCAGATTTTCTTGAGCGTATGTAGCAGCGTCTACCCTGTCCCACGAATCAGATGACATTTTACTGGACAAGTGGCACTCCAGCAAAGATTCTGCTTTACGATAGATCTCACACCGGATGTAACGATTGTGCTCTCTAAGAAGAGCAAGGCTAGCCCGATGGCGAATCCTTCTGACTTTGGCGCTGTCAGTGAGATAGCTGACCATCGCAAAACGTGGAACAATGTCACTGCCCCGGCATCTTTGGAGAAAGCCAAGGAGCATAGCAACCTGGCTTTCTTCTTACGAGCTTTTCCAAGTACCGCACTTGATGGTACATCTCCTACCCACTTGATGTAAGAACAGAGACTTTCCTGGTGTAAGCTTGAAATGAAGTCCTCATGGGTGTACCACAATATAGTGTTTTCATTTGTCACAAATATTCTCTCACATATCCTTATGAGCAGGGGTAGGGGGGGATACCCTGGGAGGTATGGCCGTTGGAATGAAGTGCTAAATAAACCAACACTACAATAATTTTACTGCTCTTAAATAACATTTACTCTAACTGTGATCAACATTTTCTTGAAAACCAAGGGTTACAGCTAAAAATAATACAGAATACTAGCAACAAACATTAGCAACTTAAAATGTATATTTAAAACCATTTATAGTGGTGTATGTAATCAATTTAAATCTTTTTAATCTAAGAATAATTTTGGTTGGGACTGTATATAAATCTATCAATAGTATAATTACTGAGTAAAAAAACCATTCTTTAAAAATATATATTAAAAAAATTGATTTTACTAAATACAAAATGAAAACACAAAATAATTTGAGCGAACTTAAATTTCCATACAATATTAAACAGTTAATTGACCTTAATTTTCTATCTCCAACAAACAAACAGGCAAAAAAGAAAGATATTACCATCCAAAAGGAGTTCTGACATCCACAGCACTATTCAGTGATTATTCTTACATTACAGACTGAGCCAAATAACTTCCATCCATCCATAATGGACCCAAAAACAACCTACGAACTAACTTACATAGTAACATATTAACATTACTTATATTGCTCACCCTATATTTAAAACACTAATATCAAATAATCATTTAATAAAATTAAAGCAGCTCCAATAAATCTTGGGAATAGTATCTATGACACAACTGTTTTAGTCAATATTTACACTAGTTGTATGAAACTGCAGTTTACAAGATAAATCCGTTTTATATTATTACTGGATATATTTACAACCAACAATAACACAGTACTTTAGCTGGTAGATAGATTAGACATTATGTACAATTGCTCAGTAAATTAAATAATAAAATGACGCCAATGCAAGTGTATTTGTAGCTTTATTGCCGTACGCATTATGCCTCTCATCAAGGTATCATCAGCAACGAATCTATTTTAAATGTTTCCATTACAGTCATTTGTCTTTGCTGTTGTATATAGCATTTAAACATTGTGTCTCCTACAATTTGCTTGTTTTCGGTGGCCCTCTCATTTCCTTACTGTTAAAGGGGGTGGTGCTCTGACGGTGTCAGTTTTGAAATTGCGTGGGAGATTTTATTTCTAATTTTATGTAATTGTGTGAGTGCATGTATCTGTTAGGTTTATATCTTTACTGTAGGGTTATTTTATGTTTACCAGTTTGACCAGTATTTGGTTTGTTAAGTTTATGTGGTAATTCAGTATCTGCATGCCATTTATTATTGCAAAGACAAATGGCTGTATTGGAAAACACTTTGGAGAGAAAGCACAGATGTGTAGTTATTATATTGAAATCCACTACTATAAATAGTAAGAATAAATAATAAGAAAATGAATCAATTTGGAATTATGTCAAATAAGTTTGTAAACCCAATGTAAAGTTTAAAAAAGATTTGTCGCTGATGATGCCTCGATGAGAGGCAAAATGCGTGCAGCAATAAAGCTAGAAATACAGTTGCAATGGCATCATTTTATCATTTAATTTATGTACAAATAATATATTATCATCCTATCATTCTTAATATAATTTTATGTCGAATAACGCCAAAGGCAACAGTAAGAAATTATTTGGCTCAAGAAAACTTTTGACAGACTTTGAATCCATAAGAAAAAATTTGATTACCTACATTTGATTATACAGTTACTCCCACAAACGTGAAAGAAGCAATATATTAATTTGAAAGTATTAACTGCTCCTGTTCAAATCCTGTAGACACCAAAAACATTTGTTTACAAATATATAATAATTACTTGACAACATATATTTTCAGATGGCAGTTATACCTGAATGAACAACATGACGCTTTTCCACACATTTAAAATTGGAATTGGTAATTTATCACAGCATTACTTCTAATAAATTTTTAGATTACTACACTATTTAAAATAATTTCCAGATATATTACAAGGCAATAGATGTTCACCAAAATTATATTTTCTGATATATTTTATGATTACTGAAAACCAAAATCAATTATATAATGCCCATCAGGAATACCAGATTGTGTAAACGATTTTCCAGAAATATACACATTCACAAAAAATCCTCTTATTATTATAATGTCTCTGACACCCAGTAAAAGTTTTAATATAAAATTTACAATGGTGTTTACCTTAATTGATCCTCCTACACCATTCAATGGTCTCTACGTTAAATATTTTCCACAAACCTCAGAAATGAATATTCACCAATATGAATCCACTAGTGCAATTATTATTCCCAGGTATTTGAAAAGATTCACAAAATTACCAGGAAATTACCAATCACCTTGATTAATACACTTATGCCCTTCTAGAATATCAGACTGTAGTAACGTTTTCTATAAACCTCACATGAAAATAAGCATTAGCATTAATATGCAGTCTTATGTCTTTTAAGGTTAACGATCTCAGTAAAAGATTTGACACAATATTTACGAAAAAATTGGATCACCTGAAAAAATTCTTTTTTACCTTATGATATTTACATACTTTGAAAATATTTGAGCAAAAAATTCATAAGAAAATTGTCATTCAGATCAAAAATTCTACTACAATTCTCAAGAAGCCTGGACAGTATAAATATTTTCTCCAGAACTCAAAAGAAAATTGGCGTTCACTTTAATGAACATTTGTAAGCCCTTCAAGAGTACTAGATAGTGTAAAAGATTTCCAACAAATTCACAAGAATATGGGGTCTCAGATAAATTCTTTTTGTGCATTTCAAGATTCTTAGACTATATAAAATTCATTACACAATCTTCACACGAAAAGGGAAGTTCACATAAATATAAACAATTGTGCCTTTTACAGGTACCAGACATGGCCTCTGAACAATGTTTAAAGCAAAATGGGTGATCCTCCTATGGCCCACAAAAGATTTTTAATATTCTTCTCACTAAAATTGGCGTTTTCTCTTAATGAACACTCTTCAGAATTGCATGGCTCCTAAATTCTATAAAAAAATTACATCATAGCACAAGAAACTGACCGTTAACCTAAATGAATCCGCTTATGCTTTTTAAAGTTCCCAGACTCTGTAAAAGATTTTCCACAAACATCACAAGAAAATGGCCGTTCACCTAAATGAATTCTATTGTGCGTTTTAAGATGGCCAGAATCTATAAAAGATTTTCCGCAAATATTACAAGAAAATGGCCGTTCACCTAAATGAATCCGCTGGTGTATTTTAAGATTCGAAGACACCGCAAAAGATTTACCACAAACATCACAAGAATATGGCCGTTCACCTGAATGAGTCCTTATGTGATATTTAAGATGGTTAGATACTGTAAAGGATTTTCCACAAATTTTACAAGAAAATGGCCGTTCACCTAAATGAATCCTATTATGAATTTTAAGACTGCTAGACTCTGTATATGATTTTCCACAAATTTCACACGAATATGGCCGTTTACCTAAATGAATCTTCTTGTGCCTTTTAAGATTCGCAAAATTTGTAAAAGTTTTTCCACAAGCTTCACAAGAACATGGCCGTTTACTTAAATGATTCCTAATGTGACGTTTAAGATACCTAGACTCAGTAAAGGATTTTCCACAAATTTCACACAAAAATGGCCCTTCGCCCAAATGAATCCTATTGTGCTTTTTAAGGCTCCCGGAATCTGTAAAAGATTTCCCACAAACATCACAAGAAAATGGCCGTTCACCTAAATGAATCAGCTTATGCTTTTTAAAACTCCCAGACTCTGTAAAAGATTCTCCACAAAGTTTACAACAAAAAGGGGGTTTATATATATTAATCCCCTTTTGGCTTTTAAGATGAACAGAGTTTTACTTATTTGATTCACAGGTGACTTGTCAGATTGACTTATTTCACTTACGTATTCGTATTTTAATCTCTTATTGTAGCAGTTCCATGAGAATGGTTTGTCTTCCTTGTGGTTTTCTACATGCATAGTTGAAGAAATTTGCTGCTCATAATTGGGACTGTTACATTGACAGTCGTAATAATATCTAAAAATAAAAATAAACATTTATATTGATGTGTGGTGATGACATATTAAGCAATACATTCAAATACAGTTTTAGAAATGATAACACTTTTGATTTGTTAACTGACAGTCACATATTCTATGCACATGTACTAATGTATTACAAAGGGTGATAAATTGACACCTAAAATGAAACAGTCCGCACCAGCGACAGTGTTTGGTTTCATATTTTCATCAATTACTGTTCATTTTATTAATATTTTAATTTTTTAGTCAATACTATATTTTTTATGAATTATTCAATAGTAATATAAACTTTGGATATATACTCTTTACTACCACTTATTGTGGATTTTCTCAATTTTTGATCATGTACCTGAACATTTCCTCTGCTTAAATGCCCAAAATATTTTTCACTTACACTAGAAAGAAATATGGTGGAATAATAAATTTTTAGGGAGAAATTATTTATGACCAAGAAGATAGATCAGTTTTATAATATAATGAAGAACTTAGAGCATAAATACTAGAAATGAAAACTGATGTTAATGAAAATTAATTACGAAACCATATGTTGAGGGCATTAAAACTTCAAAAAGCGCCCCAGGGATAGATGAAATATCAACCAAACAGAGCATTCAACGAGAGCTAACTAATAACCAGTTTGGTTTCAGAAAGAGGAGAGGCACAAGAGAAGCAATCTGATTTTTATACTCCTTGCCAAGAAAAGTATAAGGAAACACAAGTACATCTATGTAGCCTGTTGTATCGAATGTTGATATTAAAAGCAGCAACCAGTCACAATTTGTTGTTATGATATTTATAAACCATTACCGGCTTCGAGCAACAAGTTCATATTCAGATGGATTGCATATTGCTCGAAACTGATAATGGTTAATAAATGTCATAACAACAAATTGTGACTGGTTGCTGCTCTTAATATCAACCCAAAATTGATTTCCACCAATCCATCATGGATAAAATATTATTACAAATGTATTAATTTGTAATAGCATTACACAAAAACGAATATAGCTGAAATTAGATGAATGATTATTTGAGCTAGTTAAAGATACCAGGGTAGCATAATCATAGAAAATCAGAGAAACAGAAAAGAAAAACAATTTGGAATCAAGCAAGCTAAACAAGCTTTAAATAAACAAAAGAAACCTGGCAGTACATAAGAATCTTGTAACAAGATATATCTGGTGCATAATCCTATAACGTAGTGAGTAAATTAGCATAGGTATGATGGAAAGGAAATGAATAGAGGCATTTGGGTTCTGGACTATGGATAAGTGCTGAAGATAAGCTGAATGGATTGTATAATTAATTATGAAGAATTTCTGAGGAACTTAGTTTCTGGAAGGACTTACAGAAAAGAAAAGATGAGAGGCTATGTTTTGTAACATGGTGATTCTTAAAAGAAAGATAGATGGAACAAACCAAAAAGGAAGAGGAATATTATGCTATACAAACCTAATTATGAATAACATATAATACAACAACTATACAGAATTAAATGGAATTCATAGAAGTGATATAAATGGGCAACTGCCACCAACTAATCCTCAGATTGATAACTAAAAGAAGAACTGCTACAAATCATAAATAATGGCCCATATTCCCTTCTCCCTCTTGTGTATACCATTTTCCACTGCTGAGGAGAGATTATATGCCCAATAATAACAATGCTCTTTGTGTTTTTTCGTCTATTTGGTGTATCACCACTGTTGTCTATTGTATCTGGAGATTTATTCCCCTATTCTAATTTCATCTTCCAGTCAAAAATAAAATGGCTCCATTACTGTATCACCAATTCATTTCTTAACTAATTTCAACAGACAAATATCTCCTGTAGGCGTTATCAAATCTTATTTAAATGAGAATAATATTGTCCCATATTATTTTCTATGCTTAAGTAATGACATTACCAAGATATTCCCTTCTTTTCCTAGTACATCTCCCAACCATTTTTCATACATTCCATTAAAACCTTCCTTAACAACTACTTAATGAGTCCTTACTAACTGATGTTTAAAGGACATGCCATGATATTTGAAGTTAATACCTTTCTCTATGTTTCTTGGCCATTAGAGACGAATATTACACAGTTATTCCTCAACCTAATAAGTAGGCATTTTTTAACATTTATATTAATTCCATGCTAACCTACCAAGATGTCATCTGCAGATCCTCCTAAAATAAGAATTTGACAACTAACATTGCAATTCAATTAGTAACAAAATATGTTTAAGTAATGATCATGGTTTGGCAAGTCATTCATATATAGGCAGTTGGAAAATGGGGAATAAATAATAGTTAAACAGGGAGGAATTCGCCCCAAACAATATATTGTATGCGATCATTTAACAGGAGACTAACCTGTGACACTTAGAATAGCCACTATATTCAATCATGAATCACTTTAAAGGTAAGCTGATATGGAGAAAAACAGAGCAAAGAAGTGGGAAGGCTTTTCATTACAGAACTGACAATTTACACCACTTTTTTTTATTGCTAACCAACCATCCTGAAGTGCATAGAAAAATTTGACTCAAGTTAACAATACGTCCTCAATTATTTTTGATTAAAATTGTAATGAGTGCTTTGTGTCTTTGTATCTTTGCAGAGAAACACGCACCTTTATATAAATCTTTCTATAAGTTTTTTCAGTTTACTTTCTCTACAATTTATTATAGATATTTATGCTTTTCTATTTATAAGAAATTACTACACTATTTAATATTCATTCTCATGAGTCACAATGTACACACATTACAGACATTTATATTTTTCACATCTGTGAATTACTGCAGACACATATATATTACTGGAGACCAGGGCTAGTTGGTGTAGTGGTCAGATTGGCCATTAGCCTCTAATTTCCTCTGTAGCTTGTGTGGAGGCGTCACTTGCTTTCCACGTGTTCTTCATAGTCAAAACTACCTCCCAATAAAACAAGTGTGTGTTCTCTAGTTGTGAGGAAATGAGGAGTGTTTGTCATAGATTTCAATAAGTGTCGTATTTGTTTTTTGTAACACGGACTTTATGAGATATGTTTAACTTGTGTAGTATATTTGAAGCATTGAACTAAGGGCTATGTTTTCCATTGTTAACACATTCATTGCCAGTATGGTAGTTGTTATAACTGCCATCTTTGTTCTAAAAACATGTTTGGGGCAAGTTGGCCATCTGTGATCGGGGTTCGTTGGCACATACCTAAAAGTGGGTAAAATGAAGGAACTACATGCAATGAGCAAAATCTGTGTTATGATTTCAAATGAGGAGGAAAGCCTAACTGTGAGTTATGCTGATAGAGGTGATAGCTTTGAAGAACGTCTACTTTACATGACAGTAATGAAAGTGAGCCGGACCCTAGACACCCTGTAGCAGGTGGTATGGCTGTCTATCACAATTAACCTCTCTCCAGAAGATGATAATGGTGAGGTCAAAAGCTGAGCCAAAGTAGCCTCAACTCAAGTGTAGTGATTAACTATGACAGTGCGAAGTATATAGGAATCATAATGTCATTGGACAAATTTGATGTTCTAGTTAGAGCCATGGTAAAGTGTTGTTATTTTTGGATATGATCAAAAAAAAGTAGATGAAATTTGATGCAAATATGAATCATAACTAATGAGTCAAATTCAACGAACCTACCTCGTTGATATGAAGTCTATTTGATTTAATTCAAATAATTATGATCTCTTGTTTCTTTTAGTTTCTCTCAGGCTTGCTATCAGCCTTTTATTTTGTAGTTAAAAAAATAAAAATAAATACAAATGACTTACAGTAATTTTATTTACAGCATTTTTATTTACTTAAAGTATTTCCAAGAATTCCAGGTTTGTTTCCATTATTTTATCTCTTTCCAGTGACATTTTTCCAACGTCGGATGAGGGCTATACCAACTAAACCCATTCTGCATGCCAATCAACCCCAATCATAGGATCGGCTGGCCAACCACGATTTGAACTGTTTGGCGATTTCGTAGTCATATAATTTAAAATTCTGGTTGTAAAAAATACAGGAATGTAACCTTATAGTGGCGTATTACAGTGATATATTCAAAATTAGTACAGTGTTCACAGAAAAATCTACAAAAATCAAAATGTGAATACCTGTGCCAACCATCCCTGGTATACCCTATACTTTTAAACCTTTTAAAAGATAGCTTAACTAGAAATTTTATGATAAGTATCAGAGAATGTTTCAAAAAATAAAAACATAAGACTTTCAAAATACAAACTATAATACCCAATTACGCACATTTACCAGTAAGCTAAAATTAATATTTGAGTACTAGAAACAGCTAAACAGGTATTACCAAAATACTGTCTTAGATCTAAAACTTAAAATATGTATTTATAGTCTGTATTCCATCAACCTTTATCCTCATAATATCATATTAAAAATATTTTGAAAATAATATGCGGTACTAACTGAAATAAAGAAAGTAGACGAAAATGTTATAAATTCCATTAAACTGAAATACATGCTGCACCTTAAACACAATATGGGGGAATTCCAACATTGACTTTTAACTAATTAAAAACACTCCCAAACCTTAAGATATTTTATATATGCTACAGTTCTCAGCACTTTATTTTTTGCACATTTAGGGTCAATTATTATTTTCAGTGAAACACTGAGTAACTGGATGACACAGATCTTGATAAAAACTCAGCTCCTACAATCGGTAGTTTTTTATCATTGTTATGTTGGTAACAGTTCCAAATACTTTATAGACCATTTCTTCCATATCAATATCTATAGATTGTAACTAATTGGTAATCTAATAGCAGCATAGTTAAACTCTTCTTTAAAACATTTTAGTATTCATAATTATATGGTATTAAGTTATATAAAACACCATGAACTATGTTAACAGAATTATGTAAACCTTAAGAATCAGACTGAACTCCTATAGAAATCAAACCATTAATTTGCAGTCTTTATATATGTATTATTGTACTTACAAGTACAAACTTAAATGCCTTCATATTTATAATATTAATGCTAATTGTTCATACCAACTATACATCTTTAAAACTATTCGTTAATTTTATAGCCTACACCTGAATAATTTTTATTACATCCTTTTACAGGAAAAATTATTGATTTTAACAATTATTATTATTATTTTTTTGCAGCTGAATGTCAGTTGGTATCAATAAAATAATTACTGATAATCGTTGAAATGCCAAAGATTATTAGTGAAAAATATAATAAAATACCTACCTTATTATCTATTATTATCTAGTTTGGTGATTTGTAACAAGCAAATTACTTATGATAAATATTATATATGGAGTTGTTTTGAATATAAAAACTTCTAAGTGTACCTGACATTTGTTAACCAAATTATTGAATACTTTGACAGAAGTTACTGTTACTTGATCAAAATATTATTGATGTGTGTGTTAACAATAATATATTTTTGCAAAGACTTGCCTTACTGATAATCAAAGTACCTGCCAATAATTTTTAAGGTGTAACTAAAAGAAGAGTAGAGTTCCAATCCCAAAATGTGCAACCAGCTTTTGGTAATCCAAAGTATCTCAAAATCAAACTACTATTATAAATCATTCACATAGATAAATATATCTACTTCTTTTCTTACTAACAGTAATCTCCTACTGCATTTGGGATTGTGAGCACATTTTTGACTAAAATTCTTTTTAAATTAGATAATCTCAGCAATGAGCTTTTGCTGCCCAATTATGCTACATTGAAACTACACACTGAAGAAGCTGGCTTTGTGCTAGTCTTAGAATGTATTCTAGATCTATCTGACTTTATTATAGCCTACTTACAACTCCAAATCACTCAAATAAGTGTGCAAGTCTTCCCTGCAGGACCATCTACTAAATTCTAATTTGATGTTAATCAAGGAGACAGCTTAAATTTTAGTATAAAATTTCTGTTTACAAGAAGTAATCAGACTAAAGCCTTTAATTAACTGCAGTATGGATATAAAATAGTAAGACCTCACATTACCTTTTTTGAGGAATATTGCAGGTGGATTTATGACAATGCTGTTTTGACACATCATCAAAGTGTTCAGAGTAGTATGTGCATACACTTAACGGAGCTGAGATAGCTGAGACATGGCTGAACACATGTTTTGTTAGAGAGCTCCAGGATAGAAAAATGTCTGCACAGAAGGCACAAGCAAGTCCAATTAATGAAGGCTGTTTAAAAGTATTTTCCCTGATCTCTTCAAAATGGTGGTCAAACAACTTTGATTGGTTTGAGAATATTTGGCAACAGTTTTTGCAAATATGTAATGGTGTATTTATGAATAGACTAAAATGACTAAAAACGTGCCTAATTAGCAAGTCCCTAGTACTGAAGTATTGAAGACACTTGGCACATGTATACTGTGATGGTCTGAATGCTATCATGATGCTCTCACTAGTTCCACTCAAATTGCTCCCATCAGATTTTAAAACATTACTTCTTTCATTTAACTTCTTCAACAGGTTCATATCATTTGTTCACAACACAGATTTTTGTTTTTGATGACACTTGACTTTAGACCTGTAAAATAAAATAGAGAAAACAATTTAAATTCATTTACTGCAAACATTGATAAGGAGTTATACCAAAGCAAATATGTGATATGAATAAAGATGAAAAGTCTCTGATCTGTTTGGAAATTAATTCTCATATTTCCTTTACAGCAAGTAACCTGGTACTCATTATTATTATAATATATCACATACATGAAAATCAATGGTAGTTATGACTAATTGCTAGTCAATGACTAGTAGCGAAAATAGGAGTCAACTGCAATTGACTACTATACAGTTGTGAGAAGGGCGGTGAAAACGATCTATTCAATGTTTGGTTTTCAGCACGCTATAGTCAATCTCACACCAGCCTTTGATTTGTTTATCTCATGAGAATTGGAGACATTTGTTGATTAGAAGAAATACCTATCATTCAGAGCACCTGCTAAGACAGCAAATACGAGGGCGGTTAGAAAAGTTCTCTGGATCACCACTAGATGTCATGTCAGTGCCAGAGCAACGACGTTCCCGCGCAATAATCACACATCCTTTGTGAGTGAACACGTGGCGCGTCAGTGCTCTAGCTGCAGGAGTGTGGTAGTGACGACTCTTTGTTGTTGTTCCCGCGTAGGGATTTGTGACAGTGGAAAAAACTGAGATTCGAGCAGTGATTAAATACTTTGTAAAGAAAGGTATGAAAGCAAAGGAAATTCATGCCGACTTTCAGAACACACTAGGGGAGTCTGCTCCTTCATTTTTAACTGTTGCCAAGTGGACCAGCCAGTTTAAATTTGGTCGGGAGAACTTGGATGATGATACACGTAGTGGACGGCCTAAAAGTGCTACGACCCCAGAATTTATCGCAAAAGTGCAAAAAATGGTCATGGAGGATCGTCGACTGAAAGTGCGGGAGATTGCTGAAGCTGTAGGGATGTCTACTGAACGGGTATATTATATTTTAACCGAAGAATTGGGTATGAAAAAATTTCCCGCAAGATGGGTGCTGCAGCTCTTGACACTGGACGATAAACGCACCAGATTGGAAATGTCCGAACAAAGTCTGGCCAGTTTTCAGAGCAACCAACAAGATTTTTTGCGCCGGTTTGTGACTACAGACGAAACTTGGGTCAACTACTATACGCCAGAGAGAAAACAGCAGTCAAAGCAGCAGAAACATGCTGATTCACCACCACCAAAGAAAGCAAAGGCAGAGCGTTCGGCCGGAAAGGTCATGGCCTCAGTTTTCTGGGATGCAAAAGGCATTCTGCTGATAGATTATCTTCCTACTGGCCAGACAATCACGGGGCAATACTATGCAAACCTCCTAGACCAATTACAGGAAAAGATACGCGAAACAAGGCCTGGTTTGGCAAGGAAAAACTTCATCTTTCATCAGAACAACGCTCTGTCGCATAAAAGTGTTATTGCCATGGCAAAACTTCATGAACTGAGGTACGAATTGTTGCCACATCCACTTTATTAACCTGATTTGGCAACATCAGACTTTCATCTATTCCCCAAGCTGAAAAATTTCCTCGGTGGATGGAGATTTTCTACAAGGGAAGAACTGACAGCCGAATTGGAGAGGTCTTTTGCAGGACTGGAGGAATCTCATTTTCGAGATGGGAGCAAGGCATTGGAACATCACTGGACCAAATGCATTAGTCTACAGGGAGACCATGTTGAAAAATAAAACCATTTCCACCAAGATAAGATACTTAATTCTAATAAATTCCGAGAACTTTTCAAACCACCCTCGCAGAATTATGATTATGGGTCCAAGTCAATGGTTTGATCTATAGTTCAGTAGAGAGGTGTAGTGCGATAGCTACAATGAACAAAATTTCGTGACAAGGTAGAGTACAAAGAGAGTAGCTAACGTGAATTTAGTTATTACAGAAAAAGTGTGGTAGTAAATATGAATAGGATTATTATATGAGAAACACATGGAGAGAGACAGTGAAATGTGTTTGAATATAGGATAACCCTACAGACTAATACAGATGTAAATATAAGAATTACCTACAGAATTCAGAAGGAAGCCTGGCTCATTTGGTAGCTGAGCTGATTGAATGATTGATTAAACACTTGGAGAATCCATATGGACCCAATGCAATAGCTCAGAAGTTTTAGTTCACACAGCTACCAAAACAGTATTCCACACTGTAGGGGAAATTTCTACTCTTAATGAAAAAGATTAGAAATTCCTAAAGAAAGCAATGCATTCTTTCTGACAGAAATAACTACAGACCTCAACCTCTGCTATGGAACCACACACCCAATGGCCTATACAAGCATAAAGAATAGCTTTCATTAAGTGAATATACACAGAATCATAATAATTCTTCCAATCTTGGTGAGAACATAAACCAACAGATCAGGAGTTTAAAGGGACCATCACAACTGCTATTTAGATGGAAACATAAAACAAAGTTTCAATACGATAGAAATGCAGTGATTCTGACTGTAAACTACCAGTAAAATCATTATTTAGAATGTTACATAGTAATTGTCCTGATATACAGTATTGTGGTACTCCTGTTTGTAGTAGGCTACCATCTGCATTTTATTCAGTAACTCTTTAAGGAGGCTACAACTTCCATGCCAAGCAATATTAATTTTACTATTTTCACATTTCTTGATTTTACACAACTATCTTTCAGAAAATGTCACTGTGTTGCCAAATACATAACAAATTAATTTGCAGTAAACAGTAAGAACATAAAATGCGACTAACTAAGACAAAAGGGCAGAACACTAAAGAACACAAATATCAGACAGCTACAAATTGTTGGCTTCAAGAGCTTGAACCATTTGTAACAGACAGTTAATAAAATAACCATAAATAAATTCAGATAAAACAACAAACCAGAAAACACGGTAGAGCACTCAAAAAAAATTAAATAGCATCCCAGTGATAAACTTGTCCCTGCTACGAAAAAAAACGGATACATGGTCTACCACACCGGAAAAAAACTTTTGTTTTCTGAATCACAATGTAAGGATTTCCTCATGGATAAATTATAGTGAATAATGAAATTTTTAAAAACAACCAAATTCAAGGTAAAAGAAGTGTTCAAAATAAGATTCACCAGAGCTGTAAATCATTTTACTTAAAAAGAACTATTAACTAATTAAATACAACATCAAAGGCAAGAAAAACATTTTATGAGTCAACTCATACATACAGACAGAACACAGCATTAAAACTATGCTTACCTTTGTTAGTGAAGCAACGCCAACAAAATCAATACATTGCCTGGTCAACGAACCTTATTCTCCGAATTGTAATAAGCAATACGTGTCATGCACGCTCTCCATAAACACTTTAAAGATAGAAACACACCTCCTGTTTGATATGTATCACATTTATTGCCACCATACCGTTTTCTTTTCACCGTAACATACAATACTACTCCTAACACAACACCACTAATCAGCTGACAAGACAAATGCAAAGTGACTGCAGGGTGAAGAGGTAACATTCCGCTGTTGGTTTCTATGTAATATGTCTATCACAGGTGAATCCCATTTAATATACAGTGGAACCATGGAGGAAGGAATATATGGCGACGAAATAACGTTAAATCCTTGAAACCTCATGAAAAAAACTGCTCTCCTACTGCGCATATACTGAGATATCGTAGGAGTACCAAAATATTGGGCTGTTTACACTGTGTCAGCTGCTGAGAGTATTTCATTTTCTAATATTCTAAAGTTTTCCATAATGCCAAGTTGTGATGCAGATGGTTGCACAAACAGACGAGATAGGAAAAAACCTGGAATAGCGTTTCATAAGTAAGTCGCATTGTAATTATCGTACTTGAAGTATCTGACAGGCAACCGTAAAATCAGTGCCATTCGCTATTAATTTATTCATTGCTTTCAATAGGATCATATTATTCTCAAATTTTTGTTGGTGTAGTATAGACAATTAGCATATGTTACTATTTTGCACCTGAAAAGCTAGCCTTATTGTAGACAAATGTTGGAAATTTAATTTAAACGGGTCACTTTTACATCGCGACACAGTGAATATGGTATTCTCCATGCATTACTCACGTTTAAGTATACACTGAAATTGCACGATGAAATTAATCGTGATAATTTGTGCTGTGCGAACTACTAAACGTGATGAAATAAACTTTGTTGACGGAAATGTAGTTCACGATGCATTTCTTGTGTTTAAATGTGTCTATATAGTTTGGTTTTGTAGCGGCAATATTAATGGAAAGGTTGGCAGGTTGAAATACTGTGTGTATATCTAGAAGAGAACAAACAATTTATTTATTATTAGCTGTTACATATCTTCAATATGCTCCCAACACATATTAAATGTCTGGTAGATGATAAGAATAAATTCAGGAAAAAATTGAAAGAATTTTTAATTGACATCTCCTTCTACTCTGTCGAAGAATTTATTTCTAAGGTATCTAAAAAATAACTGCCAGTATCTTGTGTAAATATAGTTCACATAATTAATTTACCATGTATGCTATGACTGTACATCTCCTGGTGTATGTATTTAGTTTGTTACATAATTGTTTATGGTACCATTTATGTTATGACTGTACAGCTTGTGGTGTATGTATTATTTTGTTATGGATTCTTTTTATTTTTTAATGTACCATATATGCTATGACTGTACATCTTCTGGTGTATGTATTATTTTATAATGGAAGTGTTTAATGTACCATGTATACTATGACTGTATATCTAGTGGTGTATATATTATTATGTAATACAACTGTTTAACTGTAAATTGACAACTTTCCACGCCCCACAGAGCCAGTCTGTTATATTGGGATCAATGGAAAATGAATGTATTGTATTGTGTTGTTAGCTTCTGATTTTTAAATGTACTGATTTTTCTAGCAAAATTATATCTGCCATTACCAGTACAATATCTTCCTAAATAAGCTCAGAAACTATGAGGTTTAATGAAGTATTAATTTTTTTTAAAGCTCTAAACATTAACTTATGCTTTTTTTTTTTTTAATTTCAGATATGACTTGTTTCTGTTTGTAAATATGTCTACAAGTATATTTCTAGATTTTGAAATCTTCCTTGTCAATTACTGAAATAGAATGTGAAAATGTAACCTATTTGAACATCAACTAAAATTTAAGGAATGTATAAATAAACAGGTTGTTATTCAAGTTAAAATGAATTATCTGCTCATTAAGTTACGTCGGAATTCATCATCAAATATGGATATGGCGATAGTTTTTTTCTGGTCCAGGGCGCATTTCAACCTAACCACGTCAATTTTAAGGTACAGTATCTCGAGAACTAAGCGAGACACCAAAAAATTTTATTCTTTAGTTTCAGTTTCTCTCATCGAGTTACATGAGAATTCGCCATCAAATTGCGGCGCCACGGTTATTGTTGAATCCCCTCATAACCTAACAACCTCACTTTTGAGACAGTATATCTCGCGAACTAAGCGACATATCGAAAAATTTTATTCTTTTTTTTTTGGATTTGTATCGTCGTGTTACATAAAAATCCATCACCAAATTTGACTTTGGGGACACGTAACGGGGCTGATTAATAACAAAGGCAATAACTTTATAAAATTAATTACCATTTAAGAAAATTAATTGAAAGATTAAAATTCCATGTATAACATTAAATATATGTGCTTTGGATTTTCTGTTAGAAATCGCTGGTTATTATCAACAGACAGACAGATGAACTCGAACCTTCAAAAAAAGTATACGTCGCTTCGCGAAATCAGATTACTAATTCACTAACCTGCAATTTTTCGGAAATGAAGTTTAAGCTACGGCTCATGTAGACTGTATGACGGGTGTTGGTTTAGATTAGTTACAGTTCTTATTAAAATGAATTTATGAAAAACTGAGCCTTCTTTCGTTGAAAATATATATATATGAATTATTTCTGGTTCTAAAAGGAACTATTAAAGAAGAAGTTAACAGCGAAGCGCGTTTCATGGCGACCTTGACACCTGAATTGGTAATTTTGTTAACTATTACGAACTTCTAGAAAGCAAGATAAATAAAACGGAACACACAACGATTTACAGGCGACAGTCGACTTGTATATCGATACACACCACAACAGACTTCGAATCACATCAACTGGACAGCTGTTTAGGTTTCACAACATTGGTGGCCTGGCAAAGTCGTGTTTTGGTTTCCTGTTCAACACATCACGAAAAAAAGGAAACATAAAAGGGAAGTACATTTTAAATTCTTTTTATTTGTTTAAATACAGGGAAGGATTTTCATTTCGATAGTTAAATTTTCACGGATTTAAATAATTTCCGTTTCTTTGCCTATTGTGAATTTTATCGACTTCAATTAACTGTGATTGAGCTACGAAGTTTGATTTTGTGCTGGTTAAAAATATTTAAATTGAACTTACCATGGATAAAGATAATGAAAATACTTTTCATGTTATCTGTCAACATGATGCTGCAGAAAATTCGAATTTACCGGATATGGCCCCACCGTCTGTATATACTATTCTTGACTCTTATCCATCTGTAATTTTGGAAAAAAACACCTGTATCTCAACCAGAGGATGAAAATAGGGTCCATTTTTCACAATTTGAGGATGATTATTCTCCTTCTGTAGGTACCCATCAGGAACCAGAACATAAACAAACTCCATCAACTCCTTCTCAATTTACCCAGCCAGAACATACCAGTTCCCTACAAACACTTACTGAACTAATTTTATCAATGCAATCTCAATTAGATGTTCAGTTCAGAGAGACCAAGACTAGCGTAAATGACCTTAGAAGGGATTTTATGGACCATTCACGACAAATTGATTCAAAAATAGGGGAAATCCATGACAAGATAGGAAATTATTACACACATTTTAGTGAACGTGTCACTACAGTTGAAACAACCTTGGACAAACAATTTACTGAATACCATGAAAGCCGAGAAAATGTTGAACATAAGATTCAGACTATTAGTTATGATATAAATCAACTTGGGGATACATTTAAGAGTGAATTTATTCAACAAGGAAACAAAGTCAACAAACTAGAACTGGAACAGCTTAAGGTTAAAGAGTGCATAGAATTATTACATGATACCTCCAACAAGTCACAAACAGATATAGGTTTGCTACATGAACAAAGTAGTAAAATGGAAAAACGCGTTGAACATTTAGAGTGTGTCCAAACTCGACAAGAGAACACTACATTAAAAATTATTAATGATGTGCAGCTTCTGAATGAGAAAATTAATGGGTTTGAGGGATCTAAATGTAATAATCAAAGAGAATCCATAGGGTCTCATCCCATTACAGTAATTTTCCCTGAGAAAATTGAAGTTGAATGTTTTTCAGATCAGAATGGTATCCACCCAATAGATTTCATAAAAAGTTTTGAAGTCTTTGAAACCTTTGCTTCTTTTACTGATGAAAGAAAAATTAACGTAGTATATAACCATCTAAAAGGTACTGCGAAAATGTGGGGAGATCGACAAGTACCTACTTGCCGCTCATATGAAGATTTTAAAACCAAGTTTCAAAATTATTTCTGGTCTAGTGCTCGACAAACAAATGTAATATTAGAATTTTTTTTAATGGAAGGCGATACAACAAGAATAGGGAGAAACTACATGATTTCGTCCATCAGTGTTGGCTTGGGATAAAGCACCTGGACCAAACCATTGAGGAAACAACTGTGGTTAAAGGCATTATTAACAGACTTCCTTACCGGTTACAAGAAACTTTTTATAATCCTCATACAATCAACACAATAGATGACCTCCTGAGTTGGGCCCAAGATTTTGATGACAGAGAACAGAGAAACAGGGAAAGAGGTAATTTCGGTCGGGGAGGAGATCCGAACCTATTCAGCAATCCCACTAGTAATGATGTTTATCAGCGCAGAGAACCGAAGAATCCCAATTTTTCAACTGCACCAATAGAAATGAGATAACTTATCATAACCAGAGGAATGTAAGGTATTTTAAACATGCAAGAAATGGGCATTTCAGAGGGAGAAATAATTGTTTCTATAAAACTGAAAGTGAGCAAAGAGCAAGTGAAACTGTACAAGCGATACCTAAAGATGAGGCTTTTAACAATCAGTCGGAAAACTAGACATGGCTGAAACTGTGGTCCAAGTGGAGGCCAAACAGGAAATTGGACCATCTCCTATATGCGATGTTAGGACTCTTTTCCATAATGACCCTCGAGAAGACCTCCTAGAAGAAGAACGTGATGAGGAAGAGAATTTTACTAGATCCCCATTTCTAACGCTTAGGGCTAATGGTTTGATTGGCAAAGCATTAATTGATTCGGGATATGAGATTTCCTGATTTCAGAGGTATTTCATAAGGACTTAATCAGTGTGAAACTTTTGCCCGAGTACCCTGTAAATGGAATGACGTTTATCACAGCTACTGGGGGTAGGAGCAAATTTGTTAAGGAGCAAGTTGTTTTAGAAGCAGAAATTGTAAAACTACTAATGGAGATACCTTTATTTGTTGTGCCAGGGCTCAATATTGATTGTATTTTTGGAGTTGACTGGATGCTAAAGGTTAAGGCCATATTAAACTACGAAGGAGGATTTTTAGAATTTTCCATAAATGGTTCTCGTATGAAGACATCTATAATGCCTGTCAGGAAGAGTAGAACAGCTGTGGACTTTGTAAAGGTCAAATCGTGGGGAGTCCAGATAGGTCTAGGACAGTCATCATGTTTTCTGATAGAAGCAGTGAAGTATTGTGCCAGTGCCATTCAAGCAAGTCCTCAGGATATTATCCCGCAGAAGGGAATCCAGACTGTAGAAGCAGAGCACCAAGGTATACTTTCAGAAATTTTTAAAGAATTTGATGATGTATTCTCTGATAGACCTGGACTAGTGAAAGGTTATGAGTGCCATTTCACAGTCACCTGTGAAACTCCATTTTTTGTAAAACCTTATCCAATCCCAGTTGCAAAAAGGAGGCAGGTAGATGAAGAAATCAATCGGATGTTGGAATGGGGAATTATTGAAAGATCTACAAGCCCTTACCACAACCCTCTTGTAGTAGTTACTAAAGTTGACCAATCAGTCAGGTTGGTACTAGATGCCCGTATGTTGAACAAAGTGCTGGTAACAGAAAGAGATCACCCACCTCCTATCGATGGAATACTTCAGGAACTTCAGGGAAAGAAGTTCCTCACATCCCTTGACCTTACAGCTTCATACTGGCAAGTTCCTATTGCTAAGGAATCAAGAAAATTTACTGCATTCTTGTATAATGGGCGAAGTTTCCACTTCAAGGTTTTACCATTTGGGCTAAATAATGCGGTAGCTAACTTTATAAGAGCTTTAGACAAGGTTTTAGGAAGAACACTGCATGAGAAAGTAAAGTGGAAACGACATAGTGTTTCAAGAACCCACTACCTAAAAAGAAAAAAAGTTAAGTGGAAAAGTCAAATAAGAAGAAGAAAAAATTGGAAAGGAAGAAAGAAGTGATGATCTTGCGGCAACGTAGAAGTGGATATTACTGCAGCAAAAATTGGAAGGAAAAGAAATATTAAAGTTAATCAAATCTTTGCAAACATGGTGTAGAATTTTGTTTTTAATATGTATTGTTGAAAGACTCCTGTTACATCAAGAAAATGACCCGTGTCAATTAGTTTGCTATGATACAATTTTCTGGTCCAGGTACCTTAATTCATATGGACAAATACCTTAATCAGAAACTGAATTGTTGTTACTGCTATACGTTTGATGTTTTGAAAAATGAAAAAAAAGGGTTTATATTTTTGTTCTTCTACAAGATGAAATGCTGGCAGGCTATGTATCTTGTTCCAGGAGTACCGTGCAGAAAAGAAGAAGAAGAAAAAAATAAACTTGATGGCAACAGAGTTAGTACTCTGTGGACATTTATGCTTGCTACAGGTGGAAAACTAGCAGAGCAGCCAGAGAAGACATACTTCAACTTTCAATATTTGTTATTATTATTATCATTATTATTATTTTTTTTGTATTTATGTAAAACTCACATTGTAACACCAACACCTGAGGGACCTGTGCTAAATTAATTCCTATTTCAGTTCTTTTCGAATTTCATAGAAACTAGCGGGGGGATGTAACGGGGCTGATTAATACCAAAGGCAATAACTTTATAAAATTAATTATCATTTAAGAAAATTAATTGAAAGATTAAAATTCCATGTATAACATCAAATATATGTGCTTTGGATTTTCTGTTAGAAATCGCTGGTTATTATCAACAGACAGACAGATGAACTCGAACCTTCAAAAAAAGTATACGTCGCGAAATCAGATTACGAATTCACTAACCTGCAATTTTTCGTAAATGAAGTTTAAGCTACGGCTCATGTAGACTGTATGACGGGTGTTGGTTTAGATTAGTTACAGTTCTTATTAAAATTAATTTATGAAAAAACTGAGCCTTCTTTCGTTGAAAATATATATATATGAATTATTTCTGGTTCTAAAAGGAACTATTAAAGAAGAAGTTAACAGCGAAGCGCGTTTCAACGTTTCTTCTGAATTTCAACCAGAAACTCCACTCTTTTGAGACAGTATATCTCGAGAACTAAGCACTATATCAAAAAAAAAATATTCTTCTTTTTTGATGTGTCTCGTCGAGTTACATAATAATCCATCATCAAATTGCGGTGCCACGGTTGTCTTATTATTCCCTTGAGGTTTTTGTGCATATTTCCGTGTTTCTCTAGTCAAGCAATATGGCGGGCTCCCCTCCCCACTTGTCTCCACCCGGTTTCACTCCAGTATGTGGCGAAGGTCCCTTGCGTCGTCTCCATATATTCCTTCCTTCATGAGTGGAACTGTCGATAGTACGGACATTGGTTATCCGAAACATCAATTATACAACTTTCCACATCCCACAGAGCCTGTCTCATATATTGTGATCATCAGAAAATGAATGTATTGTATTGTATACAGACGCATTTTTTTCACCAAAATGTTTACTACCTCGCAGAAACGTAAACATGGTTCACCGTTGAACTTGTTATGTTCTTCTTCCGTCGCAGTTAGTTCGAATTATGGACGCTCTGCTGTGTTCCTGACTGTCGTTTGCTCTTTCTACTGTCACGTTTCACAGACTGAACCTGTGCAGGACATTTGGACAGTTAACTAGCTGACCAAGGCAACAATAGCACAAAATCTTGCTAAGTTCACAGATAAATCAGTAAGGTTCTTTATGATTGTAGTGAGAGGTGTTAAATACATTAAGTATATATATCCTGGCATACCATCTTTTAGAAAATATATTTTGCCACGTAGGCTGTGGCTTGAAAATATTTTATTATCTGGACAGGATAACTTGGTTCCAGGACATTGCATGAATTTGGTGATAATGAATAGGATGCTCTATATTATGCGTATTTAGTACAGGAGCTGAAAAGGACGCAAAAGAGGGTAGCTACATTTACCTGTGGAAATTACTGCAGAAAATAATTGGTAACCGATAAGATAAAGGACCTGGAATGGGATTTATTGGAAGACAGAAGGAGGGCGAAGAGAGTCATGGGAGTGTACAAGTCTTATATTGGTGAAGAGGTGTGGAAAGATATTAGTGTAAGAATGAGGAGCAATACAATGACCATGACCACAAGCTAGTTCACGATTTCAGGTACAAGTGTGTAGGAAGATTCCCTTTCGTTGATAAGAGGGCAGGGATTGGACTAAGTTACCGGGAGAACCAAAACCGCTGAAAGAATTGAGAGCTGAAATTTGTAGAGGGGAAAATAGACAGATAGAGGAAGGACAGCTAAATGGGTGTGTAGGGAGATTGGCATCGGAGCGTGCGCTGCATCGGAATTAATTTAAAATGAGTCCATACATTTCTAATGTAGAGCATTCATTATTGTTTGCAGAGCTGAATGTTTTGCTATGAGACAAACAGTAACGACTAATTACCAACTTTCCTGGTAGCATCGCTACCGTCTCTTAACAGTGTTACTATATTATGTTCAGTTAAGAGAGGCGGGTCAAGGACATTCTGATCTATGCCCAATCCACTCCCCTTACCCCTACAGGCGAAGGGGCAATAGCCGCCACGCATGCGCAATCATCCTCACAAGGGTACGTAATTCAATATGTTGCATTTCATGTGATATTTTCTTTAGTAAAATCGCGCGTTTTAATTATTTGTCATGAGAAAAGTTAGTGACTAGTGTGTCGTAGAAATTGCATGCCTACCAACTTCATTTTCCTATATCTATAAGGATAAAAATTATTTACACGATATCAGAGAATGAAATTTATTGCTTCCAGTTATTATTTTTAGTTTTAAAAGTGGCGCAAGACATTTAGAGAATTAAATCCAATTTTTAGATGTGTTTCCCAGCGGAAGTTAATTTTCTAAACACGTCGTATAAATTTTGAATTGAAAGTGATATTGACCTTTTTTTTAATGATAACTTGGATTAGCTATTACAAGGAGACGCCCTTCTTTCAGACTCTTAAGCAAGTAAAAAAAAACGTTTCCTGAACACTTCTGATTGTTTGGCGATAGTCGGCAGAAATTTTAGACTGAAAAACTAAACCAGCCCCTTCAACGAATCCGTGACAAATGATCAATCGAGAGACTTTTCCTGAAGGAACCCTGAAACCACCATTTCGTTTAGAGTGTTTCCAAAAAAAACTTCCTTGCGTGATTTTGATTGACCTACGTCTCTCGTTAGGGTAGATGATAGGCCGAAGAGGATGTTGTTTTCTTAAATCGGAAATTTTTCTTAAAAATTAGGCCCGTGCTGCAACCATATCTGTCCTTTACATCAGAAAACGTATACGCTCATTACATTATCTGTATCTGAAGTAAAGTGTTTTTAGTAATTTATGTAGAGAAGTGACACCTCCAGTGTAGTTAATTTTCTCTTTCAGTATGGTAGGATGTTTTCATCGAACATAAAATTCTAGTACAGAACATGGAATGATATCTTACTGGAAGTCAACCATGTCGGAGACTGGTTTTGTCAGAGAATGTTTTTCTTTGCAGAAGAAAAGCGTGGCCGTAGAAGATTCAGCTTTGCTTCACTACATGCACGCTGCACTATTCGTAATGATTCGCCAAACGCCTTTGCTGTCATTTTTTGTGGTTCCCTAAAAAGTATATTAACTTTTTCTTCAGAGTTTTATAGCATCTTAAAAAAAATATACACAAAAAATTATTGTTTTTGACTGTCGCCAAATGTAACAACTATTTGGCGCAATTTCACTTACAGCGTTTTTTAACGAGGTATTGGTAAAACACGACAATACTGCGCCATACAAAGTCTCCTGCCTGCTTGTAGGCAGCGGCCTGCTCAGAGGGGAAGGCAACGGGAGGGGGTGGTGAGGTGAGGCGCGGGGCGAGGGGCACGTGACCTTGACACGCCAGTTGAGAGTGAACAAGGTATAGTGCCGTAACAATTTTTCCGTAATGTTCGTTGGATGTGGCAATGCTTTTTTATTTTTGAGACCTGATGGGTTTCGCAGAACACTGATAATTTTCAGTGATTTCCAACCTGTGGTCCGCGAGGATTGTAGATGTTGTCCATGGCAGAATTATTTAAAAAATATTCTAGCTGGAATAAAAATACCATAGTTAGTAGAACTGTTTCACATACCGTGGATACAGTCGTCATAATGCTTAATGCTATGAAAAATGTAAGCTGTAAGTTAAACTTTCTAAAAGCCACGAAAACTTCAACGATCAGCAAATATCTGGTATTTACAGGATATGAGGATATCACTGTACTTGTATTAAAATAGTCTATTAACTAAATACGTTGCCAGTCAGCATCAGATGGAGCAGCATTGCTTTGAGCATTAAGTTAAAGACCTTAACATTAGGGCCTTAGTGAAGATATAGATTTTAAGGGATCGCGGTATGCGTGGATAACCATTAGTAGAGGATAATATACACAGAGTTAAAATGTTAGGCCTCCACAAGTTAGTGGTACACAGAATCATTTTAGACATTTTATTTGTTCTCGAGTTGAAAAATTTTCAGAAACGCTGATATATTTTGTACTCATTTTCGACGAAAAGTGGTATATGAAACAATTCAATTATTTGTTTTATTGTGGAAATTTTCTTTTTATCATTACTAATTTGCTGTAAGTCCTTCACAGCTTAGTTTAGTTTGTGACTAGTGCAGTGTAAACATAGCGATATCGTATGTAATCTTCTATAAACATTTCCATCTTTTTCTGCAATAATGAAACACTCATCGTACCCATGTCCAATACATTATTCTGGTTGAAAACTTATGACAGTTACAAAATTGTCACTCCAGAGAGAATAGAGTTAGCGTTTATGACAGTCAATTCTTCAAAACCTAAAAATTGTTCTCATACCAACCCCCCAGAAAACCAGCACCAATGGAATTTTTTCCTTCCCTGTTATTTCACTGCTCTCGTCCGCCAAGATACTACAGCCAGAAGCATTCTTTAAGTCTGTACTGACGTCATCTCTAATGATATCTTCACATAGGTTACTATTTCATTCTGGATTTGTAGTGAAAAGTACGTGGCAATTTTTACTCCGGTTTTTTTTTTTTGCTGTCTTTCAAAATTTTGTCACAAAATTTAACCAACTCTTCAAGAACATCTTCACATTCTTCCTCGCCCCTCAGAGGTAAGTTTTATGAAGACAGAGTAGAAATCATTTATGCTATGAGTTTCTTAGGATTATCTTTTTTTTTTTTTTTTTTCGAGAAGATATCAGTTCTATATGGACCAGCATATTTTAGGTGAAATATTTTGTTCTTTAACATGTTGGTGATTTTTTTCGCCCCAAGTCCTTAGTTGCTATGATAACTTTTTTGTGGGTTGTTTCTGACTTGCAACTAAACAAATGCTTTTGATGGCATAGCGTTTCGCCTTTATTCAAGTCATCATCAGTGCCCTAGATAAACATATATACACAGATATATATACAATGCTGTTGTTTGCTTTTTGTACAGTTTTCTGAAAATATTAAGTAGGTACTTACAGTTTTTATATATGCATTAACACCGCAAGTTCGTGTTTCCATACGAGCTACTCTTTTCGCACTATCACTACTGTTCAAAGTTTGTGTAGGCTGCATTTTATGTAATTTTACCGGCCACGAACTGTATATAAAGTTATTTGTTGTTGTTGACATTGAAAAGTCGTGAGACAAAGATTATGTGTTGTGTAACTATTTGTTATTTTGAATCTGCTATCATAAGCTGTGTGTATTCAGTGGCGGTATGTTTGATTATAGGATATGTGTTATTTATTCCTGTTTTAGTGTTTTGAACAAGGTTTGGTTTGTTAGGTGTATAGTATTCAATGAAGTAGATTAAAACTATTGTTGGACAGGATACATTCAGCTCAGAATAGTGTGAACTCAACGAAAATAATTTCAAGGTTGATATTTTCTCTTCAGATAAATTCATAGTATCTGCTGGCGTGAAAATCTCAAACATGCGTTGTATCTAGAAACGGAAAATCGGAGAACGGGCCCTACAACGCACGAAGGTTAAACCTATTTCATACAAGCTAAAGAAGCATGTGTGTATAAAAGCAAAATATTCGCTAACTGGGATGGATTTTCGGCATAAAACGTGGAGTAGACGGACATGTTAAGAGGGTAATAATAACTCCTAAACAAAGATAAAATTTTTATTCTTTGAATGTCGAGATAATCTCGAGTCATCAATAGACCCATTGTGAAGGAATCATAATATTACTGAGGAATGATAGTTAGGCTATCCATTATCCTTTCATTTTATGTGCGGAATGGTTATGTTTTGGGTCCGCTTGTAAGTCAAAGATGCTACAGCGACTTTGGTTGACGATGACGAAAGGTCAAGTCAAACCGCATAATATGTATAAATGTCTGCTATGGGAATGGTAAATTTTATAGAAATACCATTACATATACCCATGAGCAAATACAGTTTCCTTTCGCCGTGAAATTCGCAATCACTTTACAGACGGTATGTTAAAAGTTAGAGATGTCGACCAATGAAAGACTAATTAGGAGACCACCTAACATTCATCGAGTAAGGTTCATAACTTACGTAACACACGAAAACATGCTTTTACATCATTCATTCTACACCACGTTGAATTATTAGTAAATGCCGCGTCATTCAAATCCAAGATTACAGTTGGTGATATTTGACCATGAACACGGACGCATCTTCTCAATAAGGTCTTTGTTGAATTAACCGTCGGTTATGACGCTAATCACGTCGTGGATTTCAACTAAATTTCTCCGTTGTTGTGAGATTAGGTTCATGGATTTAATGAGATATTTTCCACTAACCTCTAGCATTTATATGGATGCTTGTTGAAGGCAGAATTATTTTCAATGAACATGAGTAAAAACCTGGACGCTAAAATTGTATATACAATGTATAGTTCAACCACTTGTTGCATATGTTGTCTGACAATGTTTAACTTTATCAATATAATGATACGATTTGATACAAGTTTCTTTCAAGATTATTATTTGAACATGTATATAAATAATTTATTTTCATGTCTATTTTAGTATTGTGTTTAATATAACTTTGTATTTGGAAAGGCTACCTGAATTCATGTGCTTTTATCTGTAAGGAATTGTAAAACAGCCAAAAAGACATATGCTCCCGTTCTAGAATAGCTAATATAGAAACCAGAAAGTTAGTATATTTTGCATATTTTCATTCCCTGCTCACTTATGGCATCTCATTCTGGGGAAACTCGTCACAAGCACATTGGGTATTTAAATTGCAAAAGCGTGCTATAAGAACTATTTGTGGAGCAAGAGCAAGCCCACAGACGTCGTGCAGAAATCTATTTAAAAATCTGGGTATACTAACAATGCCAGCACAGTATGTATACTCTGTACTATCATTTGTAGTGGAAAATCCTGAACACTTCAATCTTAATGCTGACATACATAGCCATAATACTAGAAATAAATATAATATTCACAAGGATTACAAATCACTGTCAATTGTACAGAAAGGGTTAACATTTACTGGAGCTTCCTTATTCAATGTATTACCAACAGAAATTAAATGTTATCTACAAAAACCCAACTACTTTAAGTCCAAACTGAAAGAGTTTCTGCTTCAGAACCCATTTTACTCTGTGAAAGAATTTTCTTCTTGGAATTTGGTAACTAAGAATGACTGATAAAATAGTAGTATGGAAGGGGAAGGTGACAAAATTATCCACAATTACTAAAATGATATATGAAGTAATTACACTGTTTACAAAATTTCACTCATATATAGGAACTAACATGGGATAGCATACACTCAAAAACTGCTGTGAAAAATTATCATACTAACAGGTTTTACAGTAATTGACTGCTCATGAGTTGTTGGTAATATAATTGATATTGCTAATAGGTTTGTGTACTGTTCCACATAAATAGCAACTAACATAATATAATATGTAGTCACAAATTACAGTGAAACATATCATGGTAACTGGTTGGTAAGAAAATAACTGGTTATTAGATGCTGGTAACAAGTGTATACACTGTTCCACATAATAAGTATTAATTAACACGGGACTGCATTTGTAGATTACAGGAGATATTGGTTATACTAATGGGTTGTTGCTAACTTGTTGTCAATATATAATAATATTATCAATTATATAGTAATATTGACATTACTAATAAGTGTATGTACTGTTCCACATCCCCGAGATTATTCTCACATGGGATCAAAGTGAACATATATATCTATCTATCTATCTATAAATTCACCTTACAAGGCAGGAATACCAATGGTTATTGGAATCACATTTAAAATTAATGTAATTGTAAAAAATGCTTCAGTTTTTGTTGAATAACATTGGAGATAGAATTAGGTAGTTAAAAATAAAATTATTCTATCATAATTTTATTTTCACCAACGGACGGCCATATGTAACGTGACGCGCTGTCGCCACGTTACAAGATGCATTTTTGTTTTTTATAATATATGTCATAATGTTAGAGTAATTTACATAAATCTTGGGCGACCACCTAAATAGATTTTTGTTGAAATTTTATAAAGTACGCAAGATTCCAAGTGAGGACTATAATGAAATGGTGAACATACAGTGTATCTTGTAAAGCGAATATTAAAGAGTTATTGAGCTGCGTAGGCTTGAAGCTAATCGTGGTCTTCCCGAACCATGGCGACAGGAAGTCGCGGATCTGGGGTTTTTTCCGGACCACACATTCAGCTCCCTGGGGATGGGTGGTCAACAGGGTCACTCAACTGGAGGGAAATGCCTGCCACCCGACACCCGAATGTGCTCTCACCCCGGCGAACTTAGCCGAATATTTCCGACCTCTGTGATATGAGCGGGGATATCACGTGACATTAGGTGCCAACCTGAAGATCCAATCCAAATGAACGTATAACTTAAAATCCTGGGAATTTCTGTTATATGTGAGCTTCGAGACTACAAGGGGCGGAGCCAGAAGTTTTCATCGTGGACCGAACAGCGAGGAGATGGACATTCGATTCTATGCGAGTCTAGTCTGAGGTGGACTTGGAAAGTTGGCTTCTCTCGCCATCTTCCGCTGTACGAGTTCTGACGGCCGGCTAGCCGGAGCAGGCTTATCACGGCGACACCGCCAGTAATGCGATGATGCGCATTAAGAGACAGGACGTGTCTGTACGCGCCGTGTGAGATAATCTCATATTCCGTGGGTCATCTCCGGTCACCGCAGACATCAGATGCAGAACTTCAATGGTAACTTATTACGACCAAGCCATCTGACTGTGCATTCCGTAAAACTGAATCCTTAAACGACTTTGAGAGGATAGATCCATGTTCTATCTTTGTAATTGAAAAACCCCTGAGCTAGCTGCATAATTTGCCAGAATTTTCGAATGATATATTGTACATTCGTGGCGCCCATGATTTCCTTTTTAACTGTAAAGTCACAGTATTATATCTTTGTCTGAGGTCGTCATAACTTGTATTTTTCATTGTTTCCAATTGTCATTATTTCTTGCATTTTAATTCTAAGATATATTTAAAAGTAAATATACAATTGTTTGCTTGCTCATGACGGCTAATTGTACCTCTGTGAGTTGCTTTTATGATTTTACCAATTTGTGTTAATGTTAACGGTAAATTCGCTCAAACTTGTAATCGGCAATGATAAGAAAATAAATGCCATATTGTGACAATTTTCCTAAATTCCAACTAACATCGAGATTCTTGCAAAATTAATAAACTTTCACTCCATCATTAAAATTAAAAATCCCCTTTTATTAATCATAAAGGTATGAAAGATAATTGTAACTTAGTTTGCCCACTAAGGCACCCACTACAATACTCATGGAAGTCTTAAATACAATATAATATCACATGAATAAGAAACAACTACCAGTTACTATTCATTGTTATTTAGTGACCAGTACATTTAGGAGTCATCTACAACTGGCCACTGAACAGTAGGGGGAGGGTCAACGAACAAGCCTTAGATCGACTTTGCATAGACTGCAGTCAGACACCAATCAGCCTTTGATTTGGTCAGTTCATAAGAATTGGAGACTTGTGTCCATTGGAGGAAATACTTGTCATTAAGAACACCTGCCAAGATAACAAATAAAATTGAGATTATAAACGAAACTAATTGATCCAATATATAGTTTAGGATAGTTGCAATGTGACAGCTGTATTACAATGAACAAATTACGAGGCTAAAGAGTTAACAGTGAGAGTAGCTAGCTTGAATTTAGTTATTACAGAAAAATATTAGTAGCTAATATGATAAAGAGTATACAATGCGAAACACAGGGAGGCAGACAGTGAAATGTGACTGTATATTGGATACTTGTATAGACTGACACAAGTCAAAACAGGATTCAGAAGGAAGCCCAGCTCAGTTGCTAGATGAGCTGATTGACTGACAGACTGAACAAATGGACTCACTGCAACAGCTCACAAGGTATGTTTACACTATTGCCAAATGAGTACTGCACAATTTGTTGGGGTCATTAAAGGTGTAACTAGACTATGTATTCCTAGACGATATCGCAAAGAGTACATCCCTGGTTGGAGACCAGAGAGTGAGAATTTATTAATGAAATATGAGGAACATCCAACCTCTGATAATGCAACACGCCTCCTTCAGTAACTAGGGGCAGGGGGGAAGAAATATCTGGCATCACACAGTAGAATCCTTGGATTACACCCACTCTAGCAGAAAAGCCTGGTCAGTTATTAAAAAATTAGACTGCCCAATCCCTGTGAACAGAAGATTAAAAATTTCCATCAATCTTAATGATTTTGTCAAACACCCAGTTTCGGTTTCTAATAACACAAAAGATAAGCAAACCAAAAGAGATATTAGGAAAAAATTACGCAACAATAAAAAAGCAGTCCCACAATCTTCTGAATTCTCCATTCCATTCCAAGAAGAAGAAACCAAAGATGCAATCAAACAAATGAAACTGGGAAAAGCGGCTGGATTTGATGGTATAGCTATATCTCGAACGTTTGGCCCACTGTGGACCAGCTACTGGAAGATGGCTTACCAACTTTTTCTCAAATATCCTACTAACTGGAAACCTCCCACCGTTAATGAAGAAAACAAAAATACTAGCCATATTGAAACCAAATAAGCACCCCACAAAAGTGGCAAATAATCGACCATAGCACTTCTAAGTGTCACATACAAACTCCATGAGAGCCTGATCTACAATAGAATTTCTGAAGTGATCAATAACCACATTCCCATAGTACAAGCAAGATTTAGGTCAGGGACAATTTATAATAACCAGCTTTTACTCTCACCAATCATATTGAAAATGGGTTTGAGAAGAAATCAGTAATTGTGGCTGCCATTTTGGATCTGTCAGCTGCCTATGACACTGTTTGGCAAGAAGGACTTCTTCTAAAATTTGTGATTACTATCCCATGTCGAAAACTTACGGAACTACTTAACATGTTGAGCAATAGATCCTTTCAGATATACTCTGATAATGACAGAAGCAGAAGATTTATACTAAATGATGGTTTACCCCAAGGATCTGTTTTAGCGACACTCCTATTCAATTTGTAACCTCATGATTTACCGGAAACATCTTCAAGAAAATTTACTTATGCTGATGACATTTGTTTGGTGAGTCAGAACCCCAAATTTTCTGATGCAGAAATAACTGTATCAGCTGATCTGGAAAAGTTAGATGATAACTTCAAGAAATGGTGCCTCAATCTAAATCTTCAGAAAACAGTTATTACAACATTTCATTTACACTACAGACAAGCACACTATAAACCAGAAGTTAAATTCAGAGGTCAACTCTTGCCGTATTGCGGCACACCAAAATATCTGGGTATAACACTGGACAGAACTCTAACCATCAAACAGCATCTCTCAAACCTGGCAGCCAAAGTCAAAATGAGAAATAATATTCTCCAAAAGCTTGCAGGTACTTCATGGGGAGCCAATTCTCACATTCTAAGATCCACTGCCTTAGCTCTGTCATACTCTGTTGCTCAATACTGTTGTCCATCATGTATCAATAGTGCCCACACAAAGAAGATAGATGTACAGCTCAATCAGGCAATGAGGATTATTATGGGATGTATTCACAGTACAAACACCATATGGCTTCCAGTGCTATGCAACATCTCACCCCCAGCACTAAGAAGATCAGAAGCTCTCTTAAAAATCTGTAAAAAAACCTTAAGGACCCTCAGCTGCCTATACATCAAGACATGATTCAAACAAGACACCAACTCTTGAAATCAAGAAAACTACAAAGAATACGGAATGTAGATTGAAAATGGTGATCCATAGAGAATCCAGAGAAATTTGTCAGGCTACATGTCGTCTATGTCAATCTGGATCTGGTTGATTTGTAGCATGTATTGCTGCAGTAAGATACAGCTTAGTACATTATGACTTGTGTGAGGAATCCAGGGAGTTTGTTTCCAAGACTAGCCAGCCACAGGTAAGAGCTTGTTAAATGGAGCATGTAGTATTAATAATTGTAAGATTGACTTTAATTTTCAGCAGTGGGGAAAGCCTTCACCTGGAAGGCAAGTTGGCTGTTTGAAATCAGTTTAAATATGAAACGCACAGACCATACCAAAGCGAATCGAATTCGCTCAAGAAGAAATGTTCAAATTTATGCTGCTTGCCATAGAGCCTATGAAGTCCATTATTAATAATGATATATAATCATAATTGATAAAATTGCGATGGAGCACCCGTTCCGGTAGCATTCGCCTTACACACACACACTCCCCCCCCCCTATCCCCTTCTAACCTACCTCGACCCTCTACCAAGTTTTACCTTAAATTCTTTCAGTGTTTTCGGTAAGTTATTCATCACTTCATTTGGCAATTAATTCCAGTCCCTCAATCCCTTTTCTACAAAAGAAAATTTCCTCCACGCACTTATGCCTGAAATCAAGTGCAAGCTTGTGGTCATAGTAAACCTTACACCTCCAAGCACCTCTTCATTTTCCCACCAATATATTTCCAAGCTTCATCCCCATTATAGGCTTTGTACACTCCCATGACTCTCTTCACCATCCTTCTCTCCTCCAATGAATCACAGTCCAGCTTTTTTTTTATCATATTAGGGTTCTGCGGTAATTTCCAAAGACATACCTGGCAGCCCTCCTCTGCACCCTCTCCAACTCCTGTATTTGATACCAAAAATGTGGATCCCAAACTACACCACCATATTCCAGCAGTGGTCTGATCAATGTTTTGTACCCCAATTCCCTTACTTCTCTAGTGCATCCCCAAATCACTCTTTCCAACAGGTGAAGGGTTTTGAAACCTTTCCCTACCTCCTGTCCAATGTGTCCTGCCCAGTTAAGTTTGCTATGCCAAGGTATTTACATTTCGAGTCTTCAATAAGTAGCTCCTTCCCCACTTTATTATCATGATAAACCTTTAGCTTCTTATTTGTGTACCTAATAAGTTGACTCTTCTTTGAATTTATCTTTATCCCATGTTGACTCACCCCGCTAGTTATCCTATCTAGATATTTCTGCAAGTGTTTACAATCTTCTATTGTTTTGATCCTTTTATATAATATTATGTCATCTGCAAATAACCTAACTTCTGACAGTAAACGATCTACACAATCATTCATTAGAATAACAAATAACAATGGTCCCAAAAATACTAAACTGCAGGACACCCATGTTCACTTTTAATTCTTTGGTTCCTGCACTTCCTACGCTAACTTTTTGCTTTCTACCTTTTAGGAATTCTTCCAATTATCAAATCACCTTTTATTAAATTCTATAGTTTTTACTATATTTAGCACCATTTTATGGCTCACTATGTCAAAGGCCTTTGAAAGATCTAGTGCCACACAATCAACTTGACGTCCCCTGTCCTTTTCGTCAGAAATATCTTGCATATATCCTACTAACTAAGATTCACATGAATATCCTTGCCTTGTTCCTTCATGGCAAACCTCCTCTTGCATTGATCCTGGACCATCAAACTGCACACTGGAAATGAGGAGAGGGGACCAAGCATACAGTGTTGAATGGAACTTACGTCATGTCGCATTAAAATAAGCTGGTTGTTATTTGAAATAAATGCATTTTGTAGACTGAATTTTGATTATAATCTTGGGCAGTTTATTTCTTTCGTTTGTTCGCTTAAAAGTTCTCTCATACCAACAACGAACGTGTTTGTGGCAATCTTGATATCTAATGATTCGCAGGATCGTTTATACTCAAGATTTAATCCATTTATTTTCTTTACATTAATATGATGTTCAAAATTTCTCATTTTACAACTCTTATTATTTCCAAACTCAATGTGATGTTAGATCAATATTGTCTTAGTCGTTCGCTCTAATCAACAATTCTCTACCAACTTCTTTTTTTTCTGTTCCTATCTTTAAAAATATCTCGGAGTAAACAATATTTATTAGACTTGCTATTCTTTTTTTTATAAATTCTTTAAACTTTTAATTTACCAATATTATTAACTACTATATTACACTCAGACAAAAATGATAACAGGATCCGTGGTCTATGAAATTCTGCACACTATGGAAGCAGGTAGTGTACTAAGTATAAACTGTCATAGTAATAAATATTTTAGCAGTTTTCTTACTAATGTGATTGTTGATCTAACTCATATGTACTCACTTTAGAAACATTGTAAAATTAAATATTTGTTGCAACAGGTAATTTCTGTTGAAGGTCCAGCCAGGAGACAACTAAACCCAGAAAGCATAAAAAATATACCATCTGTAAAATGGGGACTTCAAAATAAAAAAAGTTTCCAGGAGATCTTATGAGAAGCTCATGTGATGTTTTTTTTGCCTTTATTTAAATGGTTTTGTTATTACATATGGCCAGTCCTCAGTCTCGGCCACAGGCCAAACTAATATTTTGTTCTGTATTCTTGAGGTGTGAATACAGATATATAGCCATGTTCTGACTTTGCTATTTATCTTTGCACAGTTGAAATCATGTAGACTCTTCCAAAGTAATGAGTGGGATTACCTTGGTGCTACTCCAGATGGCATTTCTGGGAATGGAAGGACCATAGTTTAGGTTAAATGCCCACACAGTGTGTGATTTAACAAACCATCACTGTGCCCTTATGTGTCCCCAAATTGAAAAGTGATGAACAGAAGATATTATTCACAAATAAAGATTCAGCTCGTAGTGACTGAATTTGATTTTGTGATCTGGACAACAAAGAGAATTCTTGTGCAGTGTGTTATTTTAAATAAATCCTAAAAGAATCATTTGATGAATGTAGCTTCTACTATCATGGGGTATTTTGCCTATTCTCCAAGCCCAAGGTTCAAATTCTTGAAGATTATCATAATTGTCTTTCTCACAATTTCAAAACATTATTATTATTATTAATTGATAAGTTTGGATTAGGCGTATGCTCTGGTGGCAATCTCCCTACATACCCATCCTTCTCCAACCCACTTTTGCCCTCAACAAATTTTTACTATGATTCAATAACAAGTTTATTTTTGAAAGATTTGATTTTTATGAAAGAGTTATATATATTTATTTTTTTAAAGTTTATCTTAATTTACATAATTTATTAATCTATTGAGAAGTCTGCTATATCAGTCTAAACCTCATTATGGCACAAATCTTGTTTGTCTTTATGGAAGGAACATTTTGTACATGTTCTTTGTACTACTATTGTGTCCTATTCATGTGATAATCTCAGTTTTAAGATTTTATTATTGTTTATAAAAGTAATTTTTTTTCTATTAAGTAGTAATTTTCATAGTTGCCAACTCCTTTACAGCCTAAATCTATTTGCATAGTCACTCAGTTGAGTGGATGGCTTTGATATATTATTTTAAGTACTGGTTAATCACTCTGTATTGCTTTATTACGTACCCTAAATGGATGATTTTATTATTTTCTGTGAATGTTGCTGCAGATTGCAGAGTTAGATCGGTACCCAATGGAAGATAGGAGAGGGTGCTGAGAGTGTACAAGGTATAAGGTGTTGAAAGATATTGGTGGAAGAATTTAGAGTGGTGCATGGAAGGGAAAAGATGGCCATGACCACAAGCTGGCATTTAATTTCAGTAAGATTTTCTTTCACAAATAAGGAATCAGGGACTGGAATAAATTACAAAGATGAATGATGAATAATTTACCAAAAAGATTGACAGAATTTAAAAACATATCTGTAAATTTTTCTTATCATAGTATACTTCATGTCCTTAGAGTAATTGTTGAACTTTATTACACAATAATTTCTGTAATAACTTATTTCTGAAAATTCATAATTTTTGCACAACAGAAAAAGGGGCAACTGCAAAACAATACATACTTTTTTTGTTGGTAAACCACAATTGTTTTATTTTGTCATCTAAGTAGGGGAAAAACCTGAATTCAAATGGTGATTGAGCTTTCAAAATAACTTTTCATGCATTAATAATAATAAAAAAAATTGGAACTGACAGTTTTTCTTTTAGAGAGGTTTATATACAATAAAAAACTTTGAAATGTTTGAACTGGTTTTTTTTTTTTTTTTGAAGTTACAAAAAATTAAAACAATATAAAATATCTTATTTGCAAGAGGCCATATGTACACTGGCATTGCGTAACGAAAAATAGTATCTAGTAGTATAATAGTAGCTGATTTGTGATAACACTGCTAGTCATTTGGATCTTATGACTCTCTGAATGATGGAATGTTAAGAGTGGCTCCATTGGCTTCAAAACAAATCACTAATTAAAAAACCCTTGTCAACAAGAAGAAAGTGTCCTTTTTTCAAAAGATCAAGCAACCTGGCTTGAGCATGGTGGGGATAAAAACTACTTTATATTGAAATCTCAGTACAATCTTAACAATGTCATATTCTCCATCCACCTAATTGTACATACCCAAAAAATTAATTCTTTGAATGCATTATACATTGCATTTACCCTACAGCTAACCACATTGCTCACAACATTTTCACTAACCCCAAAGAAGAATGTTGGTGTGGCATGTTTATACTCAGCTTTATTAGAGTAAGTAGTAATTGATCTTTAATGTTTAATGTTCTGACAAAATGACTGAATGCCTTCGTCTGTTCACGTGAATTTGTATAAACATTCAAATTGAAGTCTTTTGAGTCGAGGGGAGCGTGCATAAACCACGTACCTTTATTTTGGCCTCCTGTGAACTCCCCTCCTCCCACGTAATCCTATGTGGCTTTTGCCTCTACACCCCACCCCCCCCCACACACATACACACATAGGACTTAACTTTTTCCTTTTTTGATTCCAGAAGACATTTTACACTTTTCTTTTATCAGACTATTGTAAATTACATTAGGGAGATAATTAACTAAGGGATATAAATATTCACATGCTGTTGTATGTTCTGTTCCTCACTTTAACTGTGAAAAATGTTATGAAAGGAAAGCTACGTGGCTTTGGAAAAATCCCCTTCTCCCACGTAGCCCAGGGTTGCCTTCCAGCCAACCCCTCCCAAGCCACGTAGTTTGTGCACGCTCCGCAGTGATATGCGCTAGTTGCTTTTCATTCGTCAGACACACACTGAACAGCTGATGTTTCCTTTGATAAGTTTATGGGAGCACGGGAAGATCTGAAGTTTGGCTGGTCTTCATTGCTAGCAATTAATAATTTGATTGTTACTGCTGGACCTCTACATGAGGTGTCTGAAACACATGAAAGAGTGGCACGTTTTGTAATATTATGGAATGAATTCATTTCTATTAAAATAAATTAGTCAATTCACAGCTACTAGAAATACATAATAAAGAAGCAACATACCGTTGTGAAGAGGAAGCCCAAGCCTGTTGCACCCAGGAAATCTGATCCTCCTGATGCTATTCAGATGGAAAAAGTAGAAAACTCCAATTTCTCCTTTATTCGATTTATGACTTATCAGCAAATGCAAATGACACCCTTTCCAACCATGCTAAGTGCCTGCTTGAAAAATCAAATGTTCCAGCATCATCTCAAGATTTCCAGTGGACATTAAGCATTGCTTCAGATGATATCGCCAGCGCTCCTGCAAATAAAAAGATTCCATACAATCAAGAAGCAGTGCCAGATGCATTCACTTTTCAAGTAACCAGAATATACCCAGAAAGATCATGTCAAGAACTTTATATAAAACAAAAAAAGAAGGAGAATTAGATCAAATTATAATACGCTTTTAGTCACTGTGATATTTTTGATACTTTTTTTGATAGCTCTAAATGTTATTGCACTGTTAGTGGTTCTAGCATCCTACTATTAATTGCATTAAAATTAGCTATCTACTTTGTTACAAGAGTCACTGTGATATTTCTGAGGACTTTTTTATGGCACTAAATGTTGGAACCCTGTTAGTGTTTCCACCATCAAATTATTAATTGCCTTTAAGATTAAATACCTAATTTGTTACAGAGTCATTGTGTTAAAAATGTAATTTTCTCACCACATTGCCGGTAATAAAAGTATGATTCATAATTACCGTTTCATTCTTTACCATTATGTTTAGGACGTTCATCTCCAAATTTCAAATTACCTGAATACTTAAATAAAATTAGCATTGATGTATAAAAGACAAACCATTCATACCTGATGTATGTACCTAAATTTACTGATACTAGTACTACTTCTCATAACTACTATGCAGCAGTCATTACACATAATGTATCAATGTTATTATCAGACACAAGATGGGACTTTAAATATTTTTCTACCGATTACATATTGTCCCGTCCAGTAGGTGGTGAGCGAGCTGGTACCACTGCCTGCAGTGCCCGGTGAGGGGGGCAAAGGGGTGAGGCACTCGCTTCACCCTGGGAAAGTTATATCAAAATGATGTATTGCATCAAATTTTGTGTGTAGAAGGGACTTATATTTCTGATGTGTTTGCTAAGAACCCACTGACAATTTGTAGTACCTGGATGTGATGCCTGTGTAAGCAAACAGTCAGATACATAACTTTAGCATCTTAATACGAAAGAATATTAGACAAAAAAAAAAAAACAAATTCCACAGTGCGATTGTTCGTTAACCAGTTAGTGTGATTTGATCATAATATGACGTAGAAATTGAACATCATTGCCATAATCTAACAATGCCTGAGACCGCAGATAAACAAGGAGTAAGAAGTGACTATACCAACTAACGGACTGTACCTCTGCCACCCATCAGTATTTGTGATTTGCAGAGTATAGATGTAGATGTAGAAGTCCATGAACAGTCGTTATTTCTTTACCTAGTGTGATATGTGAATGGTGACACTCTCGCCTCGCATTCGGTAGGATGTGTCTACGAATCCCCGCTCCAAAATCCAGATTTGGGTTTTCCATTGTATAACCAAATCACCCAGTGACGGCTCGCCTCTGTTTTGTCAACATTGATCCGTAGTTCGTCCGTGTGACGGACTGGTTCCTACTCAGTTTCGTTTATAGTTTCCACGTGGTTGTTTCGCGGAATCAATATTAAACATATCAGGAAAGTGAACTGGAGGTCCCAGTTAAGCTTGGCATCAGTACTTTATAATAGAGTACTCTACTTTATTTTTGCGAGACATATTTTATTATCTAGGAAAATAATAAAGTATGTAAAAGAACATTTTTTCCCTTTCTCGCAATTATAACCTCACTGATTGATCTTAATGTACAGCGCAGTATTAACAAATAATTATCACACTGCACGGGAATGAAAGATTTTCGCGTGTTTCAACGCAATTACAATGAAATATTAACTATCACTCAGTTCACACATGATGTGTTGGTTTTGTTTCGTGTTCCTTTCGATTCATTAAATATATTTTTTTATAATAAAGTTACTGTACTAGCAACACATCCATTGTTTTCATTACTCAGTTACAAGTCTTTCCATCGAAGCTGATAACTGATCTTAATAAATGGTGTTTGTTTTATTTTTATTTAGGGTGAATCTATTGTTTTGGGATCAGTTTAAACCTCTGTAAGAACGGCGTTTCATTTCGTCTGGAGTTCATAGCTCGATGGTTCATTGATGATGTTACTGTCATCCACAAATAAAATTTTATCCCCATGACTGACGCTGGATATTAAATAATTTACATAAATTTAAAATAAGGGACCTAGAATGCTTTCGCTGTGGAAAGCCTATACATACATGTCTGACATGAACTTACATAAAATATTTGAGGTTTTGGAATTACATATATTTGAAATTTTTGTATTCCATTTGTTAGATATTAATAGATGCAGGATTTTACACTATCCCTTATTCCTAGTCGCTTCTAGTGTTTGCAGGAGGACATTGTGGTCCATAGTATCAAAAGCTTTTGAAAACTCTAGGAATAGATTTGATGCATGATCACATCTGCCAAGAGCTTCAAGTACATTTTTAGTAAATCATGCTGTTGCTGACGTTGTTCCTTTTCCTGGCTGCAAACCAAACTGTTATTTGCTAAGGATATTATATTGACTCTAGGAAGCTGCTTGACTTATCTTTTATAAGTAGTTTGAAAATTTTGGAGAAATGATAACAGTGTAGATATAGCTGGATAATTTTCTACATCTTCATTGCTCCAATCATTTACAAAATGCAAGACCTTTGCATATTTTAGGTAGTCAGGATACAAACCAGTTGTGAAAGACTCATTTGTAATACCTGCTAATGGGGCTCGGAGGATATGTATACTTTGCTCTATTAAAAACATGGGCGTCTCTTGCCAAGCGGGTTGATTTTTTTAACTGATGACTGTTCTTTATACCTCTTCCTCTGTTAGTGAGTTTAGCGCCATAGATATGACAATTTTGATATATTTGTTCATTTGGGAATTTTGTCTGAAGTTTTGCAGCTATGCTAGAGAAGTAGTTGTTTAAATATTTGCTATATACACAGACGGAAAAAAAAAATCCCAACACCAAGAAAAAATTATTGTAGAGTAATGAAATTTGGACAATGCATTTGTCAAGTTAACATGTTTAATTGATTAAATTTTCAAGATCACAGGTTAATTTAAGCTCAAGAAAATGCATTTCAAATGTGAAATACTGTTAAATTAATAGCCGGTGTAACCTCCAGAATTTTGAATGCAAGCCTGCAAACGTGAATGCATTGTGTCATACAGGTTTCGAATGTCACTTTGTGGTATGGAGTTCCATGCTTGTTGTACTTGTGCTGTCAATACTGGGACGGTCAGTGCTGGCTGTGGATGATGCTGGAGTTGTCGTCCAATGATATCCCATACGTGTTAAATTGGAGACAGATCTGGTGATCTCGCAGGCCAAGGTAACATGTCGACACTCTGTAGAGCACGTTGCGAGACAACAGCGGTATGAGGGCGAGCGTTATCCTGTTGAAAAACTCCCCCTTGAATGCTGTTCATGAATGGCAGCACTACAGAAATTCGAGCTGCAGTTGGTACCACAGTGACACAACGAACTGTTAGAAATCGGTTACTTCAAGGACAGCTCCGAGCCAGGCGCCCTGTAGCGTGCATTCCACTGACTACAAGCCATCGCCGTTTGCGACTCCAGTGGTGTCAAGCCAGAGCTCATTGGAGGACGGAGTGGAGATCTGTTGTGTTTTCTGATGAAAGCAGGTTCTGCCTTGGTGCCAGTGATGGCCGAGTGTTGGTCAGAAGGAGGCCAGGGGAACGCCTGCAACCAAACTGTCTGCGGCCTAGACACACTGGACCTACACCTGGAGTCATGGTCTGGGGAGCAATTTCCTATGACAGCAGGAGCACTCTTGTGGTTATACCAAACACACTGACTGCAAATTTGTACGTCAGTCTGGTAATTCAACCTGTAGTGCTGCCATTCATGAACAGCATTCAAGGGGGAGTTTTTCAACAGGATAACGCTCGCCCTCATACCGCTGTTGTCTCGCAACGTGCTCTACAGAGTGTCGACATGTTACCTTGGCCTGCGAGATCACCAGATCTGTCTCCAATTGAACACGTATGGGATATCATTGGACGACAACTCCAGCATCATCCACAGCCAGCACTGACCGTCCCAGTATTGACAGCACAAGTACAACAAGCATGGAACTCCATACCACAAAGTGACATTCGAAACCTGTATGACACAATGCATTCACGTTTGCAGGCTTGCATTCAAAATTCTGGAGGTTACACCGGCTATTAATTTAACAGTATTTCACATTTGAAATGCATTTTCTTGAGCTTAAATTAACCTGTGATCTTGAAAATTTAATCAATTAAACATGTTAACTTGACAAATGCATTGTCCAAATTTCATTACTCTACAATAATTTTTCTTGGTGTTGGGATTTTTTTTTCCGTCTGTGTATGTTCGGTCGCTAACTGGTATAGTGTCAGATTTCTACTGCGCACGAATTTAGTTTTCCCTGTTCCATCCTTACTACATCCCAAACAGCTTTAGTACCCTGATTCAGCTCTGTAGTAATTGACTACATTGTAGATGTCTACTTTCAATTTATAGCGAAAAACATATTTTCCTCGACAGGAGGTAATATTTTGATGTTTTGACGCAGTTGGCTGTATGGTATCTGACACTTTTATCGTGTGTGTTTTCTCCATGACACTCCTCGAGATCTACCATTATCAGAGGTAGGCTGGCCAACTTTGAAAAGCTTAACATCCAGTAGACAATATATCATTTTTTTTTTTAACTAGACTGTGTTTCGATTATAAATTTTGGAGACGACATTAGTAGTTTTATGCTATGTGACAGGACAGGGAATACGTTACCGGATTTTCCTGCGTTATACATTTGTTTGACAACAAATAAAATACTTTAATGAGAATTTTGTAGCATTGTACTGTGCAGACAAATCTTTGTTTAAAGCTCGTCACATAGAGGCGGAAGATTTTTTCTAATGCGAGTTAAATACATCAGTTAAGACAAACAGATCTGTTTCATTAGATTAGGAAACAGAAATTTGTCTCCAACATCGATGAGTGTAGATAATATTACTATTGGTTTATTATAGATAGCAGGTTGTGATACTGTACCTTATCTTGAAACTTATTTAAATTGAGTCTGGATACTTGTTGCTTACTAGATGACTGGAAAAGTACGGTAGTAGTACCGGTCCATAAAGAGTGGGGTGACAAGTAGTGTCGATAAGTTCAGTTTGATATCAGTGGTAGGTAAAATAATGCAGACAATAATATGCTACAGTATAAAAAGTGTCTGTGAGGAATGTAAGGTGGTTTTCAAGTCGACAATATAGCTTGAGGCAAGGATATTCATGTGTATCTGAGTTATTACACTATATGAAACATATTTCTGATTAAATGCATAGGAAAGGCCAAATTGATAGTCTAGCACTAGATTTTTCATAGGATTTCACAGAAGGACCCAAAACGTTGTGCTAAATAAGATAAAAACTGTTGGAGTTGTTGATAAAAATGTGATTTGCTGGATAGAAGAATTCTTAAAAACTAGAAAGCAAAACGTATGGTGTAGGAAATGCAGTATCAGAACAAGTAGAAATTATCATGGGAGCACCACAGGGTAGTGTATTGGGACCATTGCTATTAGTTATTCTAATGACTGATTGTGTTAATAGTTCGATTGTATACAGATATCATAGCGGTATACAATAGGATCAAAACGATTGAAAATTGTGAATAGCTACAGTATGGTATATATAAATATATATGAGTCAACATGGGATGAATCTAAATGCAAAGAAGTTCCAGCTCATTAGGCACACAAATGAAAAGTTAAAGCTAGGTTATGGTTATAAAGAGGGGAAGGAATCTGCTTACTGAAGTCTCGAAATATAAATACCTTGGGATAATTTTTGTTAATAAACTTAACTGGGCAGGACACATTCGACAGGTGGTAGGAAAATGGTTCAAAATCCTTCACCTGTTGGAAAAAGTGGTGAGGGGATGCACTAGAGAAGTAAGGGAATTTTGTTACAAAACTTTAGTCAGACCACTGTTTGAATATGGTGGGATCGAGCGTGGTGGTGTAACGGCTAGCGTTCTGGCCTCGCATTCGTGAGGACGGCGGTTCGAATCCCCGTCTGTTCATCCAGATTTGGGTTTTCCATGATTTCCCAAATCACTCCAGGCAAATACTGGGATGCTTCCGTCAAAAGTTCATGGCCGAATTCCTTCCCATTCCTTGCCCCTCATAATTTCACGTCTCTAAAGACCTCGCTGTTAAAGAGACGTTAAGCAGATTAAAAAAAAAAAGAATATGGTGGTGTAGTATGGGACTCGCAGTTTAGGTATCAAATAAAGGAATTAGGGCTGCTAGATTTGTCTGTGGAAATTACAGCAAAACAAAATCAGTAACTAATATGATAAAGGAGCTGGCGTGGGATTCATTGGAGGTTAGTAGAAGGATGAAAAAAGTCATGGGAGTATACAAAACATATATTGGTGATTAGGCAAGGAACGATATTGGTGGGGAAAACTGATAACGGTCAGTAGAATGGTTAGGATGACCATGACTACATTCTGGCACTTGATTTCAAGGATAAGAGCATGGGAAAAATTTCTTTTGTAGAAAAGGGTTTAAGGGATTGGAATAAAATGCTAAGAGAAATGATGAATAATTTACCATAAACACTAAAGAGATTTAAAGTTAAAATTAGTAGAGGGAAAAAGTAGATGGAAAGAGGAAAGGGAAGAGGCAGGTGTGTAGGGAGATTGCCACCAGAACGTGGGCTCCGTCGCAATTTTATCAATTTTTGTTTTTACATTTGCTACTAACGATAATGTATAGTACAATTCTCTTAATTTCTTCCTGTCCGCTCAGTTTTGTAGCATAGCCATAGAATTTCTACATGCATCATTCACAGGTCTCACTCTTTGAAAGCCCAACTTCAGCTTCTTCTTTGCCTCTATTATTTCCTTGTTTAGCTGTTTCAAGTATTCCCCTCTACCTTGCTGTTTCTTCAGTCTGTTATGTTTTCTTTAACCTCCTAACTTCTCTGTTGTGATAATTAGGTACCCCTTCGTCTCCATTGTACTTTTGCCTTCCTTCCTTACACTGAACCTTCCGCTGAAATCTCTCTTTGATCATTTATACGAATTTATAAAGTCATCACTTACTTGATGTCCATTCATCACCAACAAAAGTGAATTGTGAATTACAGTTTTTAAGATATATTGTATATATATATATATATATATATATATAAAGCTGGACGAGGTTTGTATATTAATTTGATTATCTGAAATCCATCTGACTACAGAGATAAGCTGTTGTAAATATTATTAAGGCTACCGGTATTCCAGCGTGGCCTATTTTCATGTAGATGGTAATACAATGTTGCATCCTTTTATTTCTCCTGTATTTGTGCTGAGTTCCCTCTTCATCTGGTGGTGAAGCTGGTGAATGCTGCATTATCACACGAGTCGTTTTCAAACAATGACTGATGACCATGTAGTAAACTGCAGGGAGGATGCTATAACTAAACTTCTTAGTAGTTTCAAACAATTAAAGTTCCTTGGCCCTTCAACAATGGAACCCCATTTTATTGAAGCAAATATCAGTGTATAATCCTCTGAGTGTCGTCCGCAGAATTACTCTACAAATCTTCTTTTGCATTTCTATAGAGAAATCTAGCTGCCTGCCTTTGTAAATTATTAAACTCATGTTGACTACAAAGGACACTAATGTGCATATATGCTATGCTGTCAATGTCGGAATACAAAATTTCTAGTACTAGGGCCCACAACAAGTTATTCCTCACACATAATTCTTATTCGCTTTTAAGCTGTAAAATTTAATACGTCTGAGTTGCATATGTCGTAAGTGAATGAAAATATGCAATAGGGTAATATCAAGATGGGGATACCGTTGCTGCCTCGTGTAGTAAACACACAGATTACTTGGTATATATGACATCATTGTGACGTACGGTCCAGGCTACATTACAACATAAACTCAAATGATGATTGACAAAATCATATTTTATAAATATGCGTTTCGGTCGTAATGTAGCCTGGACCAAAGTGAAACGTAACCATAACGCACCATATTGCAGATATCCAATTTTCAGATAATATCTATAGCTGTTACTCTGTTGGTACATGCAGACTGAATATGTCACAATGATGTCTTATATACCATGTGATCTGTGTGTTTACTACGAGAGGCCTCAGCGGTATCCCCATCTTGATATTACCCATGCAATATTAACTACACCGTTATCACCCTTTGTTGAAATACTATAAATTACGATTGTAGTTACACTGAACAGCTTTAGTAATTGAGAAATATACACCATCCAGTTTAAAGCACTATCGATTTGGAAACATAAAAATTTCACAGTTTTAGATAACCATGGAGGAAGGAATTATATGGAGGAGAAGTGACGTTAAATCGGTGAAGCAAGCACTAAACTCTCCCGCATGGTGGCAGCACCGGCAGCGACCATATGGCGCTTCCCAACAATTAAGGTGTTCACATTGTGGTAGATGCAGTGATTATTTCATTTAGTATTGTGTATAAGTGTTTAAAAATGCCAGCTTGTGTTGCGTACGGTTGCACAAATAGGCCAGACAGGAAAGAACCTGGAATATCATTTCATAAGTAAGTTGAATTGTAATTATCGTTGTTGAAGTGAGCGGTAGACACCGCAAATTTTTGCAGCACGTCTATAAATATTTAGTCATAGCTCTCAATGGGATGACTTTGTTCTCAAATTTTTCTTGGTGTAGTGTAGAAAATCAGCAAACTTGCTATTTTGCACATAATAGACTAGCATTATTTTTTAGCGCGTGTTTAAAATGAGATTTAAAGGGGCGTGTTTTACTTCGCGATTCAGTGAATTTACTATTACGATTTCTTTCGTCACGTTGCTGATTATACTGACAATGGATGATGAAAATAACTGTTATGTGAGAAGCTGTGAGTTTTATTAATTTTTTAAATAGCTATTTCAGGCCATTGACTTAGGTTATTTTTAAAGCTTCATATAAGACTTGTTTCTGTTTGTAAATACGTCTATACCTATTTTTACCGATTTTGAAATCTTTCTCATCTATTTATGTCGAAACAGGTTCATGCAGAAATAAAAATGGGCTTCATAATAAAAAGAAAGTTATTGGCCTTTGAACAAAATCAATTTGGGGAATGTGTTTCTAATTTAGTCTCTTTTCTTTTTTTTGTACAACATTCTCTCCCCCCCGTATCTAAATCTAACTGAGAGATAATTTTTTTACAATTGTCCTAATAAGTAGGGCTGTGAAATTAGACAACACATCTTGATCAAGAGAATGTTCATTAAGGTGACTGAATAAACATTTTATTTCTGGTACCAGCCTACAAAATGTCTGGGTTGCTCATCCCTAGAGTGGGTCCTCTTACTTTTTTTCTGGTCTAGGACACATTTCAGACTAACCACAAGTGGTAGTAATAAAACTGAAATATCCATTCTGCATGTCAACCATGTAATCATTGTGGCTTTGACAGAATTAATTTTTGGTCCAGCCTGCATCCAAACCTAAACCCCTCAATTTGGATGTTGTATATCCCCCAAACTAAGCAAGATATCGAAAACATTTATTCCTTATTATCGAGTTTTTTCGTCGTGTTACATAAGAATCCATCATTAAATTTGACTTTTGCGAAATTTTTCTTCTGCATTTCAACTCAAGACACCTCACTTTTGAGACAGTATATCTCGAGAACTAGGTGAAATATCGAAAAATTTTACTCTTTATTTTTTATTTGTCTCGTCTTTTTAAATAAAAATTCATCATAAAATTTGACTTTGAATAATTTTTTCTTCTGAATTTCAACCAAAACCATTTCACATTTGAGACAGAATATCTCGAAAACTAAGCAGGATATCAAAAAATTTTATTCTTCATTTTTTATTTGTCTCATCGAGTTACATAATAATCCATCACCAGATTGCGGCGTCACGTTTATCCTAGAGTCCCCTTGAGGTGTTTGTACATATTCCCCGTGTTTGTTGGGAAGCGGTCAAGCCCCCACCACTCCGGCCATGCCCCCCACTCCTCCGCCGGCCTGCTTCACTCCCATGCGTGGTAAAGGTCATGGAGGAAGGAATTATATGGAGGAGAAGTGACGTTAAATCGGTGAAGCAAGCACTAAACTCTCCCGCATGGTGGCAGCACCGGCAGCGACCATATGGCGCTTCCCAACAATTAAGGTGTTCACATTGTGGTAGATGCAGTGATTATTTCATTTAGTATTGTGTATAAGTGTTTAAAAATGCCAGCTTGTGTTGCGTACGGTTGCACAAATAGGCCAGACAGGAAAGAACCTGGAATATCATTTCATAAGTAAGTTGAATTGTAATTATCGTTGTTGAAGTGAGCGGTAGACACCGCAAACTTTGCAGCACGTCTATAAATATTTAGTCATAGCTCTCAATGGGATGACTTTGTTCTCAAATTTTTCTTGGTGTAGTGTAGAAAATCAGCAAACTTGCTATTTTGCACATAATAGACTAGCATTATTTTTTAACGAGTGTTTAAAATGAGATTTAAAGGGGCGTGTTTTACTTCGCGATTCAGTGAATTTACTATTACGATTTCTTTCGTCACGTTGCTGATTATACTGACAATGGATGATGAAATTAACTGTTATGTGAGAAGCTGTGAGTTTTATTAATTTTTTAAATAGCTATTTCAGGCCATTGACTTAGGTTATTTTTAAAGCTTCATATAAGACTTGTTTCTGTTTGTAAATACGTCTATACCTATTTTTACCGATTTTGAAATCTTTCTCATCTATTTATGTCGAAACAGGTTCATGCAGAAATAAAAATGGGCTTCATAAATAAAGAAGTTATTGGCCTTTGAACAAAATCAATTTGGGGAATGTGTTTCTAATTTAGTCTCTTTTTTTTTGTACAACATTCCCCCCCCCCCCCCGTATCTAAATCTAACTGAGAGATAATTTTTTTACAATTGTCCTAATAAGTAGGGCTGTGAAATTAGACAACACATCTTGATCAAGAGAATGTTCATTAAGGTGACTGAATAAACATTTTATTTCTGGTACCAGCCTACAAAATGTCTGGGTTGCTCATCCCTAGAGTGGGTCCTCTTACTTTTTTTCTGGTCTAGGACACATTTCAGACTAACCACAAGTGGTAGTAATAAAACTGAAATATCCATTCTGCATGTCAACCATGTAATCATTGTGGCTTTGACAGAATTAATTTTTGGTCCAGCCTGCATCCAAACCTAAACCCCTCAATTTGGATGTTGTATATCCCCCAAACTAAGCAAGATATCGAAAACATTTATTCCTTATTATCGAGTTTTTTCGTCGTGTTACATAAGAATCCATCATTAAATTTGACTTTTGCGAAATTTTTCTTCTGCATTTCAACTCAAGACACCTCACTTTTGAGACAGTATATCTCGAGAACTAGGTGAAATATCGAAAAATTTTACTCTTTATTTTTTATTTGTCTCGTCTTTTTAAATAAAAATTCATCATAAAATTTGACTTTGAATAATTTTTTCTTCTGAATTTCAACCAAAACCATTTCACATTTGAGACAGAATATCTCGAAAACTAAGCAGGATATCAAAAAATTTTATTCTTCATTTTTTATTTGTCTCATCGAGTTACATAATAATCCATCACCAGATTGCGGCGTCACGTTTATCCTAGAGTCCCCTTGAGGTGTTTGTACATATTCCCCGTGTTTGTTGGGAAGCGGTCAAGCCCCCACCACTCCGGCCATGCCCCCCCACTCCTCCGCCGGCCTGCTTCACTCCCATGCGTGGTAAAGGGTCTTGCGTCGTCTCCATATTATTCCTTCCTCATGGTAAAGGTCTCTTGCGTCGTCTCCATATTATTCCTTCCTCCATGTAGATAACAGTGCATATTTTTCCTATCAAATAGTAACTTAAATCCCACATTAAACTCATATACTAGCTTATTACTTTTGTATCTATAAAGCGTGGCGAAAGATAGCAGGGAATAAATAAAATTTTATTAAGTTAGGTACCAATACAGACAGTAAACCAAGAGTGGAGAGTTTTCTTTTCATCGCTTATTATCATTGCAGTTGTTTTGCTTCATATCAGCTGATTCGGGTTGGAAGGTTGTGTGTGTGTTCTGGTATCATAAATTGCGGTGTAAAGACGAGTGAAGAAGTGATATGGAGGCAATAAATGATAGGTTTCTAACTTTCTACCGTTTATGTTGGTTTGCAGTACATGTATTGCTTAATACAGTTCGGGGATTAAAAGTTTGTTGATGCTCCCAGTGAATACTTAGAAAGTGTGTTTTGATAGTGAGGTAAGCGCTGTACAATCAGCTCTTTCCTGGCAAGCGTAAGCTCAGTTATAATAATGTTAGCCGTAAATTTAAATATATTTTGTTTCATCAACTAGTTGTTTGATCAATATATGTACAGAATATATTAGTTATTTTAAAGAAGTTTATTTCGTTGCATTAGCTTTTTTTTAATAAAAATGTAGGTTCCCAGTATAATTCATCATTGTGGAGACGTTTGCAAAGAGATTCAGAAAACGAAGGCTTTCTTCCATATTACACAATATTTTTGTGGTCAGGTTTAAAGTAGATGAAATTGAAGACTGGTTTGTGAGTGCTGTACCGTGATTTCTGTCTTCTTGTTCTGTGTAATTTATTTATGGTTATCTGAGACTAGTTTGTTGTAAGGTTACTAAGATCTCCAGTTTGTAGTTGTCTGTAGTTATTGTCTTGAATATCTTGCCTTCCTCATATATACAAAGTGAGATGTGAAATTTTGAAATTGTATTAAAATGTATTAGATATATGTTGGGCAACAGAATGGCACTAACTGATAAATACTTGTCGAGAATCAAGAAAAGTGAGAAAATTTTTTACTTTACCATGTAATAAGTCACAGCCAATGTTTTCTCTTGTGATAGTTTCCTTGAAATGTGGGGTTATTGAAGATCGCTATCCTGCCAGGAATTGGCGTTATAATAATGCAGTAGTCAAACCCAAGACACCGCTAGAGATACCTCCTGAAGTATATTTACAGTGTATGTTGGTCCACAGTGTATTACAAACTGTTTTCTGCTTGAAAATTAAGATCCATGCAATATTAAATTGGAATTACTTCTTAAAAAATAATATGTCTTGTTATTGACTACAGCAGTATTATGATGTTATTAGTAAATGTTGTTGTAGTGGTATCATGATCTCCAGTAGATCCTGAAATGCTTACAGCAAGTGCCAGCACAAATTTCTTTTGCTCCAACTACCACAGTTGCGATGATCCCATGAAAATCCTGCTTTGTTTAGTTACATGCTTACTGACAATGGAAGAAGATGGAGATGATGATATCTGGATTCTGTTGGTTTTTTTTTTTTTTTTTTTTTTTCCTTACTGAGTACAGATTTTTATAGAATTCTCAATACTCCTTTCACATAAATATGATCATTCCTTGTGAGCCATTCCAGCAGTATTCTCCATCCATCCTTTAAATGTGTCCACCAGGTCTATTGTCTCTTGTTTTACCAGCTAAATGAGACCGTGGTTAATTTGTACCATTAGCTGAGCATCCTGCAGAAGAACACTTTTCACTGCCGGCCTTCTACCTCCTGACTTTTATCATTGCTCTTTTTATCATATTGGTTACTAAGATTTTCCTGCCATAGCTAACATAAAGCTAGCTACTCCCCTTTAAAAATATTATTATTCCCATTGTTCATTGTAATATTTAACGGGTATATTGAGATGAAAAGGCTAGCACAAGATAGGAAGGGATGGAGGATCTCATCAAACCAGTCAAAAGACTGATGACAGGAAAAAAAAAAAAAGTATCATATTATACCTCTCTACTGAATTATTTATTTCATGAGTTGCTTGCTCCAATACCTTCTATTATGTGTATGGTTTTAACAGATTCACTGAAAAATACCACTTTTTTAAATGTACAAATGTGTTTGATACTCATAATCTAAATTAATCAAAGGCTGGTTGTCATAACTGCAGTTTACTTGAAACCAAATATTGTCTAATTGACTGTCACTAAACTCTCGGTACCATTAGTGCCCAATTGCAGTTGACTCACATATGCTGCAGTCACTCACTAACAATGAGTGTTAATTGACTTACTTGTTTGTCATATATCAGATTCACCATATTACAGCTTTCACTTATATAATTTTCACTTTCAGTTAGGTTGCTGTTAAGATATTATGTGTATTATTTTCCATACTGGTAATACAATTTTAAAGGCTTCTATCATTTTTTGGCATTTCAAAATTCTCTGTTAGTATTTCTTTATGTAATTCTCTATCTGTACTTTTTAATAAAGAAATTAAACTTATTTCTCTATTTATTTCTACAGGTCAAAATTTGAGGATAAAAAAAAAACAACAATTAGTTATGTGCCATGAAGAAAGTGGTGTTAGTGTGACGAAGAAATTACAAGTAATAAGTACCCTCTCAGTGGGACCTGGTGTGAACAATATCAGTGTGCCCAGTAAGAGTTGTGATAGCGTGATGACACTCGTCACTCCATCACAGTATACATGCGTCACATGTCTTCAGTATTTCACCACAAGGGACATGCTGATTAGACATGTTTTTACTCATTACCCATTGGTAAATTTACCATTGAACATTTGCCAAGACTGTGGTAATATTTTCTCAAATCCATCAAAGTTGTGTGCCCACCATTACCAAGAGAGCAAGGAAACTGTATTTAAAGAGCCGTCATTAGTTGAACTTGCTTGTGCGCTCTGTGCAGAAACTTTTATCTCTAGGTGCTCTCTAACAAAACATGTGTTCACCCACACTTCAGCTTCTTCAGCTCCATTATATGTTTGTGAACATTGCTCTGAAGTTTTTGGGGATCTGACAAAACTCCATTGTCATAAATACTCCGGCAGAAATTCACAACAAAGGTAAAGTCAGATGTTTATACTTGGCATTGATACTGCATTTTTCTTTAATGTTTGATTTTTAATCTATTGTGTACAATAGTTTATCTCTTGTTATCATAAGATTTGAACTACAACTCTAGTAATGTATGCTTAGGTATAATTAGTTTCAATAATTAACAAGTTAATGGTTAATCCTGTAGGTAATACATAATTTGAACATTTGTCTAAGTGGTTGTAAGACAGCTTGTAAACCTACTGCTTTCTACAGTTTTTGCGTAGTCACTGATATGAGACCTGGAATATTTTATTAAAGTGGTTGCCATAGTAGTCTGGCAAGAATGTTTACCTTCAATACAATCTTGTAGAATTTTTAATAAACAATAAAGTATAGTATCTGGTAACATTACATACACACATGGTCAAGGGATGTAAATGCACACACATTGATTCTTACTGTTTATCTAGTACAAACATGCCAACCACCAACTGACAGTTATAATGTTCCAAAGTTTTCAAGCCCTTATGAGTGAAAATTTTAAGTTAAAGTAAGTCTGTATAGCAATTAGTATGAATCACTTTCCATCACAATCACACAGCCATTAAACACATGGTAATTGTACTCACAGAACATATTTAGACAGTTTCATTTTCTCTGACTTGTATGACAGAGCGAATATGACAGCCAGCATTAATTTTACTGATGTGGTAGTGCAATTTGTGTGTCCATGTGGTCCCGTGATGTCTTCATAATATACTTGTACACAAGCAGACGTTATCACAGTTACTCCACAATTGTCATCAATATGTACACTTTGATATATATTAATAAAACCACTCATTACTACATAGAGGGTCCCTGGCCTACTATAGTGTGACAAGCTGTTATGTATTTAGACAGACTTGGAAAATATTATAAACTTTTCAATATAGCTGTATTTAGCAATACTGGCTAACTGATCTTGGCAACTAATATTGTCTGATTAAAGTAATGTCTATTAAATATAAATTCAATCAATCACAGAACAGTATCATGATAGCTAGACTAGCATTTTCGTTTGTGAGATGGATGTAAATATTTGACATTAGCTCTGTAAGTGTTTAATGTTAGTATATGGTCTTCAAGATACTATGAATTTCCTAATGCTGGTTGTCTAAACCAGGATTGAAATTTGAAAACTGAATGAAAGGTATTGTGGTTTTTACTGAAGGGATTCTTTTCAAATTTATCATGTAACAACATAAATGGTAAGACCAGTTGTTCCACTATGGAACAGTGAATTTCAAGATTTTAAAAATGAGCTTTAATTGTGTTATTAAAATGTTGTCAGCAGTCTAGGGTTGTTTTTGTCTATGTCATTGCTTGTGAATGGTTTGATGATGGGAGCTGTGTTTTTGTTATACAATCTAATAGCTGGCTTGGGTGCAAAATGAGATAGGTGAAACCAACACAGAAAACAGTTGCAGATACAGTTTTGGAGATTTTTTCAAAGTAGGTAGTTGTTTTAGAGTATTACATATTATAATATTTGATGCATTTTTGGTGTAGTACTTTTCACGCAGAAACATGCGAGTTATAATTATGTGTACTATATGCCTTTGACACATAATTTACTAGTAAGGTTAAATTGATGTGTGAATGAAAGCTTATATTGGTGTAATTGGCTTACCCTTTGAAAATGCTCCTTCCTATGGTGGATACTTTATTGAGTGCTATTCCCATATCTATGGCAGGATGGCTACTCACTTATTTGTTGTTCTAAGACAATAATGTGTGCAGGGAGATGTAAAGTAGAGTATTCAAGGCAAGCAAACATTTCTATAATTATGCTCTGCTGGTAGTTTGCATGGGGATACCAGTTATTATATGTTGTTTTCTGTTATCACCAGTGGCCCAGGAAGTCATCATATTTTTCTTTTTACTAAGATATTTTTATCACGGATTCTACAGAGAAAGGCGAAATGGCTAAGTCCCTAGTTCCTCTTCTTTTGAAGTGATCCCAACTCTGTTTTTGCCTCAGATATGTTCTTCCTGCAGAGATTCATCAAATGGATACATAGACTTCACAGTAGCTGTGAGTATTATCTTGGTTCTTTGCTTAGGTACACACCAATCTACTTGAGCATAATATTCCAGCTAGCCTGCCCTGCTGGCTTTCTTCGCTGTGGTGCTGACACCCCGTTAGCTGGTCTGAGTCCTGGTGGTAGAAGAAATTTACTTCATCAGGCCAGCAGGGTAGTAGGGGTACTGGTAGAAAATTTATAATCACGTAATTGTAGTCACCTATTGTAAGTCATGGGTTAAATCATAAACCTTGTGATACTGTTGATGGGAATTTGTCCTCTGGATGTGGACTTTAATCCTCATGACCCCAGTTGTCTTTTGGAAGAGTAGGCCTGTATGGGCTGGCACAGTGCTTCACCCTCTCCCTACTTTCATCTCTCATCCTCAATACAACTCTCTACTCTGAACACTCTCTACAGTGAACACAATCATTCATAATGACAACAACACTTACGAATGAGAATTCTTATTGTGGGTTAAAACTTGACCATATTTGGTCATAATTAATTAGATAAACATCCCTATCTAATTGCCAACATCAACCTCTGTAACTTTCATGATGTCACCACAGAAGAGTAGCGTGCACGTGTTCTGTTCATATATGTTGGTAATAACGGTAACAGACCGAATGGTAAGATGTTAATTCCGTTAAATCGACGCTGCTCTACCTGGGCAATCAAAGTGATAGAAACACCTGAATGTTTGAACCTGTTCTTTCTTTCGGGCAAATTTCCATTGAAGATGATAACTGTGCTGAAGACCAAGAACTTTGTTGATAAAAATTAACTCAAGGTCCATATTCTTTTGCTAACTATGTTAATTCTATCTGGAAGATATGTTGCTTAATGTTGCAAAGTTTATTTCGGTAGTCAAGAAAGTATGGAAAGTATTGAAAAATATCTATTAGCTAAGCAGGACATTTTTTAAATATATGCTGGATACAGAGCAGGACATTCCACCATTATTTTAATTTTAAGAATTTTTTATTCTCTTTTGTAAGTACATATATCTAACTTGCAATGTTGCTGTAGATCATTTTTTATCAGTTGATCAGTAAACTAAATGTGAATAAAAATTGACAATGAAACTGTTAAATACATTAAAACATATAAAAACATTTGTATTAGTGTTATTGATTAATATTTAATTTCCTGAGGAATTGTGGAAAAATGGGGTACAACAACATTGCATTAGTGTAAAATATTCTTTCTAATGCCATACTCAAACACTTCTTTGACTGTGGGTGATAATTTGCTTTAGAGGAATAATGGTGCCTTCTCTTCTAAGCTAAAATATGCTCTGACGGTGGGTTAGAATGATTGAAATAATACTTGGAGGAATATATAATGCCAGGAACTTTTATCTACCATTTTTTCACAGTGTCAGTATTGCCTATTAGATATTATATTTCTGTTCAACTGACTGACTTATAATTGGATCCTATCTTTGGTCAGTATATGAAGGAAGGACAGAAATGTGCTAGTACCACCCTGAAATGTGAAAGTTTTATACTACGTGTTCTGGGTCTGGCACAGTGAAAACTTTGCTTTTAATGCATTTTATCTTCTTCTATTGTTGTTTACAATAGATTCAGATTTGATTCTTTTTAGCCATTTGCTTTGTTACTGACAATAGAAAGTCTGGTTGGAATGTGTTGATTCCAACATGTCAACATAATAACATATATACCATGGGTTGGTTATCTCCACAGTAACACATAGTATCTATGTGCTCTCTCAAGTATCCCCATTTGGGAATACACAGGTCCAGATTTCAGTTTTCAATGATTTCTCGAAATCACTTCTTGTGAACGCCAGGATGATTCCTTTAATAGGGTCAAATTCCTTCCCATTCCTTGATCCCTGTGACTTTCCGTCTCTATTGACCTCGACGTCGACGAGGAGTAAAGTTGTAAATTATGAAAAGTATCCCCATGGAGAAAGTGTATCTTTAGCAATTAAATGACTTCTTGAAATCTGTTCAGAGATTTCTGAATGTGTCACGGTAGTTCAAAATTACATGGCAGACCTCTCAACTTGATTTACTCAGTGCACTCTGCACTCACTGTTTTGTACCAATCTTCTTCTTTTTTTTTTTTTTTTTTTTTTAGGCTGACACATTCTTTCAGTGACTTTGAGGTGCTTGAGAAGCCTCCACTTTGAGTCCAGTGGTGTTAGTAGCTACTTATATCTGTATGGCCAGTGCCAGACAATAATTCCACCATTTCCACGGATGACACACTCTGATGGGTTGGCATATTTTGTGGAGAGCAGCATCAACTCTCTCAGTGTGACTTGGTTTATGCCTCTCAGGACAGGCGCACACTGCCGCGGAGTAGCATAGTGCTCAAGCAGAAGTGAGGAGGTTTACCGAGGTTAGCCGTCCAGTTTACTCAAGCTGTTATTTTGTTCAGATTCTTTTCTTAACTATGCAACAGTGACTTTTAGAAGAGCAATTTCTGTAAAGAGTCACACTGAGGTATTTTATGTTATCGTTTGGCTTTTGCTTAGCCCATTTATGACGCGGGTGAAATGCGTATACTTCAGTTTTTGTTGAATTTGGACTTAGTTAATTATTTTACGAGATCTGAGACCTTATTGAATTATTTGTCCCTCTCTTTCTGAACTTTATTGCTTAATCTTCCTCTATTACATCAACAGCCGCCTTATTTATTTGTTATTTTGTTAGGTATTCTACAAAAGATTAGTACAACTCATTCTCTCCCTTTATTCACATGTATGTCCATATTTTCAATCGATCTCTTGATTAGTTTTACAAACCAGTTTTGCTGTAGGGAGAAAAATAAAACTCTTCTAGTGTTTGTATCTAATTTGCTCTTACTGAACTGGTTGCTTTTACAACTGAATGTGTCCTGCAACAGCATCTTTACCTACTTCCCTTACTACTGCTCATAACTATGTAATCTCAACTCAGTTATCAGCATCTAACCGTTGCTGTGTGTGGATGTCCAAACCAGTAATTAACCCCTCTGTCACAAACACACATCATGCTGGAACCAGGTGCATTCTCTTGTGTATTTACGACTCATATACCATATATGCTTTAACTAAGAGGACCAGAATAGTGTATGGGGTAACTATCTGTCCAAACACTCCCTGGATGCAAACTTTTTGTTTAGAAAAGTCTTAAAATATTAGTCTTATCCTCAAAATCTGTTTTATATCCATCCTTGGCCATTAAATTTTTTTTATATTGAGCAGCTATAACAAGACTATCAGCATAAATGAAAGAATCACACTAGCTGTCTGGATGTTGATTGTTAGTGAGATACTGAAAAGTGCTAGAGGAAATACCATTCACTGGCTTAGGAGTCCTTCTTATGTTATACGGACCAGTTCTCATCTCCTGGAGGCTGATGAAGAATCGCCTGTTGCTGGAGAGTTCATTTTTTTTGTGAAATTCATAGAAGTTTCTAAATAGCGAATGTCGGGTTTTGCAAAGGATCTATTAACCCTTTGACTGCTGACGGCGAATCGTCTACCTGCCGCGCTGAGGCCAGCTTCCTGTGCTAAATGAATATTCCTGTGGAGGAGCGGCCCGCGCTGTCTCACACGCCCAGTGCTGGATGTTCCTGGCGTTACCTCTCACGGCTGATACACAATAAATACTCTCACTACATAGTTTCTCTGCAAATAAATTACTGCAGAATCAAACAATCATTAACCCTATTTTCGTCACTAATAATTACATCTTGCTTTTAGTTTTAACTCGATTTTTGCAGCTTTTGTCGAAAGCGTCGTGATTATTAAATTTACCTCAACAGTTTACTGTTCTTTCTTCCATACCCGTTTATAAGAACTGCAATTTTCAATAGGTTCCTTACTCTATTAGAGTGCTATTGTCGAAATTTAAAGAGCATAGATTCGAAGAAGATGCTAGAAATATTTCACTTCCACACTTACATACCGCGTTCAGACCACGACTGTAAAATTAGATATTCGAACTCATACAGAGAGTTAAAGGCATCCGAGTTTTCCTTGCGCTATTCGCGAATATAAAGAGACAACTGAAAATGATAATTGTACCAGCAGCCTCCTCCACATACCGAAATTTGGCTTGCGGAATATCTTTGTAGATTTAGATTCCCAAAATATCTCGATGTTGACTGAAAGTTTGCTGTGCTTTGTAATTACCTGAGTATACATAGTTTTGTTTCATTGATGAAATTTGTTCCATATCAGTACTCATCAGATTTTTCAACATTTCAAAGCTGTGAAGTGTCTGTACATTAATTACGTGAGGTGAAATGGGGGGGGGGGGTTCCGGCGAAATCTCACGAAAATTCACCAGAGTAACAAAAAGCGCTATCTGGACATAAGCTCACTAAAAATTAGAGTATTTAGAAGAATATCTCTGCTCGAATTTTCGCTAATTTTCAGTTTTTTCACGCGAGGCATCAGAAGACAAATAGCTATGAAACAATACATTTCAACACATCCAGTCTCTTTCCACTTTGATATTCGAGATAGCACTGATTCTGGAGTATTCTCCATAGTGGTTATACGAAACCAATTCTTTTCATCAGCTATCTATTTCATCAATTCTTCTGTAAAAAATAACATAAAAACTGACAGAATACTTGGCACATTCCCGATTTGAAACACATGTCCCGATACCGTTTCATCAAATGCCTGGCTAACTGGACGAAAATAATTTTCTTTCCAGTCAGATTTATCGCCAAGACGTAATTTCTTCGTAGGCGTTTCCTTATCACTTTCTGATTCTTCAGATTCAGAACAACTAATATCTGTTGTTGAAACATGAGACTGCATTGTCACCCCTGCTGACGAGTATGGTTTATGAGTACAGCTTTGTGATTCTGTGGAAAAATTAACACTTCCATAAAAATCTATTAGTTCATGCTCAGTGTCGCTCCTCGTAAGAATCTCCATGATTTCTTCCTCAATGCACCCAAGACGTCTTGCCATTTTCTTTATAAAAACAGGACACAAAGAACATTGTTGTAATTTCCGTTGAACTGTGAACTGTAGAACGAAGCCAAGGCTCCTAACAGACAAACATTCCGACGATAAGCTAGTGACCAGAACTGCGGAAAGCTATTGAGAAATGGGTCGTGAAGTCCGCTGTACGACTCGGGTAGCTGTGCGTATATATTCGTCATCAGCACTCAGGTAGCGGCAGACGTGTGCGACTTAACAGCGCACAGGGGAAAACAGGCGGCTGCGACTAAACTCGTCATTAGCACACGGGGTCAGCAGGCAACATGACTAGTAAACTCGTCAATAGCAGTCAAAGGGTTAAGTAATATTATTTAAATGGCTAAAAATACCTTCCATTATGCATTTAATTGAAATATCGTATCATCACAAAATTCTTGTTTTAGGTTGCTTCATCGTGACCGGAGGTTCGTCTGAATATGTAGAAAATTTATTATGAGTCCGTTGTTTCAAATTTAGTTTTATATTAATGGGTAGTTGAATTAAAAATTTAAAATAATCTATGTAACGACCTACTAACAATTGGGCGGGGGGTGGGGGGAGGGGGCGGGGGCATCCATGTATAAATAAATCGAGAATGCGCTACAATATGGTATTAGACTATATGCAATTAAAGGTGTTTCAAATAGTTGAGGTGCTAGGTGTATCAGAACGAAGGGTACAGTAAATTTAATAAAAAATTAAATTCCTTAAAGCTTGGCGTAAAAATTCATGTTAAATTTGTTAAATGCTGAGCAACAACAAATTTGAAAATGAATGTCCTAAAATGCTTAATAATATATTGGCAATTTTAACAAGGGTCTCATCAATTTCATGCTCCGATTTGTTACTGTAGTAGAGGGTCTACCACCGCACACCAGAAACGAAGTACTATGCAATTCACAGCTTTGAAGGTTGTTAGCTTATCCTTTCGCCATCTGCAACGCCTCCCTGTAAAGTGTGGTACAGTTTACTCCTGGTTGAGCACTTTGCGTTTGTTTTTGTTTGTCATGAAATTCAACAGTGAAAGAGCTAAAGGAGTAACTTTTTAAAGCCAGAGCATGTAATCTATCGAAGATCACTAAACAAGAATCGATTAACAGGGAAAAATTCACAACTACAAGTACAATGATTACACCACATTTGGGTGGTCATACTGAAATTGCTAAGCTCCATGGCAGTTGTAAGCCAACTGATATGCACAAAAAAAAAAGGCGAAATCGATTGCATCTGTCAGAAAAGTCAAGACCAGTATTTTGTGGTATGCATAGGGGATTCTTTTATTGATAGTCTTTATGAAAACAAATGGCACAAAATATATTCCTTTGCACCAAGTGAATAAAAAAATGCTTGAGGAGGTCAAGGAAAAGAATCATCTTTGACCACGACATTGCACCTGCTTATGAATGTACTTTAACAATACAGACTCTTAGGGATTTGTAGTACTAATTGGACCATCACATTTAGTAGATTTTTCCAGCTCTGACTTTTATGTAGTTTCAATTCAAAAGATATTTATAAATGGAAAATATTTTGAATCAAATGAAGTGAAAGTAGACGTAGATGGACATTTTTCAGACCAACAAGAATCACACAACTAGAATAGAATACATTCACAGGAAGAATGTTGGACATAGTGCATTAAGCTACAGGGGATGAGGTAGAGAAATAATGCTTTTTTATTACTAAAAATTACGTTTCCTGTAAGGCTTAGAATGCATTGCTTCTTAATTTTTGTTTGAAATATCCGATTTTTATGGAGAAATTGGAATTGTTTTAACACATTCTTATATTAATTTATTTCGACAAAAGTAAAAGTATTGTCTTCTTCCGGTGCCTTCTCCTTAGAGAAGATTGCGACTTTCCTAGAATAGTTTTCCATGTTATCTGTTGCTCTTATTATTCAGTCACTGCCATAGCTGTCAAACCACTGACGGAGGCTTTCCAACTAGCAAACTACTCCCTTGAGTCTAGAGCCATCTAAACTGATTACCCTATTGTTTTTAAAGACTGATGCTGAGTTCATATTTTTTGCTGTGTTGTTTCTGAAGGAAACAAGACCTTTTTTGCTGTGCACGAAGATCACAGTGTCAACTGCGTAGTATATGTTGTTTACCTGTTTACCATTTATCTTGTTTGGTATTCTTAAAAAAAGCTTCATAATACTAGTTGGAAAGTATCAAACACGTCCTAATAGTTGTTAGTATCTTGATTTATTCAGGTGATCTTCTACTATGAACTATGTTGACTAGTTCCAGCACTGCTCTTTATAATGTCGATGTATTTACTCCAGAGAGCTGAATATTTCAACCAATTAAGGTCGATTTGATACTTGATATTGCAAAATTACATTAGTTATTCAATAAAATATGCGAAAAATTTGTTTGGAGATTAGGTCATTTCTGAAAACTGGACATCAGAAAAGGCATTCTTATATAACATTTTATAATCTTTTGATACTTTCTTTATCTTTATTTGTAAATATGTCTATTAAACATCTATTATGATATTAATCATGTGAAAATCTGTATACTGATTGTATTGATTCGTCGCATAGTCAATCCCCTTTTCTAATAATGAAATGATCATTTACATTTTTGTGAAAGTAATGTTAGTGGGAAATTAAATCAAATTTTTGATTTGTACTGCGGTATAAATGGGCATTATTTGTCAGCTTCTTAAGTTAGTAAAATAGTAAATGAGTAGCTGATAATATTAGTTATCACTTTAGAAAATATTGAATCGTTTTTAAACATTTATCTTAAAATTTAGATGTTGTGGTTTCTACTGTAAACCACACTTTTTGTCATCAGGAATCTACAGTTTATAAATGTTTACATTTTTTTTAGTTTCATCACAGTTAATGACTTACACAGTATACTATTACCAAAACAAAGAACTATATATTTAAAAAATAATTAGTAATGGTAAAACTGAAAACATACCTATTAATTATCAACTAATATACTACTATATAATAAGTTCACCATATATTTAACATTCATAATTTCCTGTTTCTAGGAGTTATTGTGACTACAATAAAAAGAATCACAGTTACGAGCTACAACTTCAAACCAACAGAATAGAAGTGCCAGTCACTACCTACAATTGTAATAATACGATTCGTTTGGGCCTATTCACAAACTCGGGAAAAGATTGTGGAAAATCTTTCACTAATTATTCTATTATTAGACAGCACAAGAGCTTTCATTCAAGTGAACGTCCGTATTTTTGTGACATTTGTTGTAAATCGTTTAAATGGCCTGGAAACCTTAAAGAACATAAGCGGATTCATTCTGGAGAGCGCCCTTTTTCTTGTGACATTTGTGGAAAATCGTTTACAAATTCAGGAAACCTTCAAAGTCATCGGCGGATTCATTCTGGAGAACGCCCGTTTTCTTGTGGCATTTGTGGAAAATCATTTACACAGTCTAAAACCCTTAAAAATCATCAACGGATTCATTCTGGTGAACGCCCATTCTCTTGTAGCATTTGTGGAGAATCATTTAAAGAGACTGGAAACCTCAAAAATCATTGGCTGATTCATTCTGGAGAACGCCCTTTTTCTTGTAACATATGTGGACAATCATTTACACAGTCTGGAAGCCTTCAACGTCATCAGCGGATTCATTCTGGAGAACGCCCGTTTACTTGTGACATTTGTGGAAAATCATTTTTAGAGTCAGGAACACTTAAAAGACATTTGAAGATACATTCTGGTGAACGTCCGTTTCCTTGTGACGTTTGTGGAAAATCATTTATACAATCTGGAAACCTTCAAAGTCATCGGCGGATTCATTCAGGAGAACACCCGTTTTCTTGTGGCATTTGTGGAAAATCATTTTTAGAATCAGGAACACTTAAAAAACATTTGAAGATTCATTCTGGTGAACGCCCGTTTCATTGTGACATTTGTGGAAAGTCATTTATCCAGTCTGGAAACCTTCAGAGTCATCGGTGGATTCATTGATGAGAAAGCCCGTTTACTTGTGTTGTTTCTGCAATATTATTAACACTGTCTGAGACCCTTAAAAGACATCACTGGATTCATTCTGGTAAATACAATTATTCTTGTGAAATTGTGGCAACTCGCTTACAGTCGTTAAGCCTTAAAAATCACCAGTGGTTTCTTTCTTTAGAATGACTGTTTTCTTGGTATATTCTTATGAAATCCTGTACATTGTGGGAAATCCTTAAAACATGTCAGCGGATTTACTGTAGAGAATGCCCTTTTTAGTGATATTTGTTTAACATTATGTATATAGTCTTTAAAATCATCAGCGTTTTCATTCTAATGGTTAATAATTTACAAAGTTTGTGTATCTTGACAGTCATCACTGGATTCGTTGATTGCTGATGCAAAATCATTCACAGTTTCCGAATTTTAAATATCATCAGCAGATTCACTCTGTGTCATGTAATGTTTGGGATAAATATTATATGTTGTTTAGGGACTGTAGAAAATATCAGTTAATTCGTTCTGATATTGTTCGTTTTCTTTTGACGTTTTTGAAAAGTTATTTACACATTCTGGTGGTCTTAGAAGTCTTCAACGGTTTCATTAAGTAGATCGTCCGTTTCCTTCTGATTTGTTTTGAAAGTCATTTATCTTGTACAGTGTGTTAAAGTCTTTAATTTATTCATTTGAGTGATAGTTTGATTTATTGTGATATATGTAGAAAATATTTTATGTGGTGTTTGTATCTTAAGATTTGACAACTAACTCAATTAAGCAGAACTCCTTATTTTTAGTGAAATTTGTTTAAAAATCTTTTAGGGGTTCAGATGCCTATGTTGAGCATCTTCATTCATTTCGGTAAACCATCGTTTTTCTATATAAGTTACGAAAAATCTTTTATAAATTTTCTTAACTAAAAAGCATCAAAAGAGAGATGAACCCATGGTGGGTTTTTTTTAATCCCTTTAACAATTTAGAAATTGTAAAAGTTATGATTATTTACAGATAATCTAGTTGTCATTATTAGAAACAATCAAACGTGCGAGTTATACATATGTTCCCCTGTAAATTTGTTATAATATTCCATTGTCCTCTTTGAGCATAGTGGGGAAAATTTGCAATCAAATGTTCATGTTGTTTTTAACTTTCTATTGTCATATTGTTCTTTTATCCTCTCTCTAAATAAGTGTAATTATTGAGATAATAGTATGTCAGTATTGTTGACAGAAACATGGAGTATTGTTAATTTGATTTTTTTTTTCTGGCAATCACTAGAATTATCTAGAATTAGAATTGTCAAAGGTTATGTTATTGGTGGGTGTAAATCAGTCTGCTTGGATACTTGTGCCCGAACTTGTATCAGGATTTGTGTATTTGACCAGTTGTGGCACTTTACCTCATACAAAATGCTTATACATTTGGCGAATATCAGAGTCACTCATATCTTTTTTTATATGCTCACTTGACCTCTGACTTTGACTTATTTCTCATACATACTCATGCTTATTAGCCAAATTTAACATAGGCAAGAACTCAGGTGTAGAAATTGGTGATATATAGCTTAACAAGTTTTTCCATTGTTTGTTCGTTGTGTTTATGTCATTATTTCATTCATTAGCATGGCATAAGTACCTTGTATTTCACATTTAGATAGGATATTTTTTTCCACCATCTAAGTTTTCTTTCCTATTTCAGTACATTGTCAGCACAGACACTTAAAAAAAATCTTCCTCATCAAGTGACATGTTTAATACTTTGACAATTCAAATAAACATAAATGACATTTAATAGCACAACAGTATACACAAGTATCAAGCAGGTTTTCATACTAGTGTGTACTGACGTAAACGCAAGTTTCGTACTCATACAAGTTAATGATGGCCTCAGATAAGTTTCGATACAAATCCTGGTAAATGTTCTGTACTTGTGCCAGATATAAATGTAGCTTAGGATATATTTTATTACATATTGATTTTTAGGGAATGAGAAAAATTGAATAGAAAGGTTGTGTCAGTTAGATTATTTGAAAAATTTTATGCTGTATGAATTGTGTTACACAACTGTTATTAGTGATTTTTAATACCATTTGTTTAAATTTTCTAAGAGCTGTGTATATAGTGTTTTAAGTTTCAGTGGTTAACCATGTAACTATTTTCTAATATTATGTCTGGATCCTTTCACCCCTTACTAGTTCTGAGTTGGATCCAACAGTTAGATGGTATTTGGTAGAATTTGTAATATTGATGAAATTAATCAATATGGCGAAATATCTTACACACCTACTGAGTCCACAGGTGGGTCATTCCATGCACCATGTTTTGAATTGTGCCCAGTTCATACAGATCATACAGGGTCTAACCGTGTCTCATTCAGACCTCATGCTGAGCTTTGTTATTGTGTGTCTGTTCACATGGGTGCCTGTCAAGGAGACTTTAGAACTAACATGACGACATTTCGACCAAGGAATTGTAGACCTATTCCAGCATGTGCTCACTTCTATGTATTTCATGTACGGAGGGCGATACAACGAGCAAAGTGATGGTGTGGCTATGGGCTCGCCAATTTCTCCTGTGGTAGCCGATTTATATATGGAGGATTTTGAGAAAAGGGCTCTGGACACTGCTCCATTAAAATCAAAATTTTTCTTTTGATACTTGGATGACACGTTTGTAATTTGGCCACACAGGTTTGCAGCGCTCGAAGAATTCTTGGAACACCTGAACTCAATCCATCCTAACATATGTTTTACCATGGAGATTGAGAGAGATGGCATGCTACCATTCCTGGACGTACTAATTAAACGCAAGTCAGATGGTACTTTGGCGCATAGCATTTACAGGAAACATACGCACACAGATCTGTATTTGGGGGCTATCAGTTTTCATCACCCAGCTCAGCGGAAACTGTCTTAACAACATTGGTCCATCGTGCACGAGCCATTTCGAACAGTGATAGCCTACATGAAGAACTAAGGCACCTACGCCAGGCAAGTTTTCAGACAGAATGGTTATTCGGAAGAACATATTAATCAGGCTTTTCTCCCCAGAAACCGCAACTAACATCTGATCAAGAGTCTCCAAAAACCGCCGCCGTGTTGCCTTATGCCGGGAATACTTCTTGAAAAATCGGAATATCTTAGCACGATATTGTGTAAGGAGTTTCTTCCGTCCACCTTTGAAGACATGTGATATGTTACGCACGGTGAAGGACGACCTTGGCCTTCGAGCCCCGGGAGTTTATTCGATCCCTTGTGAATGCGGCAAAGTATACATTGGACAAATCATATGAACTATCGAGGAACGCCGTAATGAGCACCAACAATATCTGCCGTTACTACAATTGGACAAGTCCGCAATAGCAGAACATGCTATAGAAATTTTCACTGCATCAACTTCGACAATACTGAAGTTCTGGCTAAGATATCGTATTTCTGGGACTCAGTGATCAGAGAAGCACTGGAGATTTGAATAAGTGATGACAGCATTAACAGAGATGGTGGTCTTTCCGTGAGCGAGGCTTGGGATCAAGTCGTATAAGACGTGAAACAGCTACGTGTTAGACACAGCCTTCCGAGCAAACGCCGTCTTGACACGTCGACCAATGGGAGATACGTCGTCGTGATTGGTCAGTTCCAGAGCCCTCGTGTAATGCCGCCGGTTAAGCAACGATGAGCGTGGTGAGCACTTGGATGGGTGACCGCACATGCTAACTGTTAAGCAACGTTATGCGTGGTTTTAACTTGGATGGGTGACCACTCAAGATACTGTCGTGGAGCTACTAAATGCCATCCAACTGCTGAGCTACGGGATGCAGAGATGCAACCAAACTGGTTTGACCACGTCTGAGGCCGTGTGGATCGCCCACCAATCAAAGAGCAGCGTGAAGCTTCCCTTGGCAACAGGCTATTTATAGGAGGCAGTCAGTTACAGTCTTGTCTTTGTATTTAAGAATTAACCTCATGAAGGCAACGATGGCAGCTGCCAAAACGTCGTTAAAAGAAGTTTTTCAATAAATCAATTAACCAGCCGAGAACCCGAGAGTTATTTATTTCAAAATCAATCAAGTCAATGTCTGAGCTCTTTTTGAAAAATCTATCAGATTTATTGTACTTATGTTTATCATAGATTAATAACAAAAATAAACTTTGTTATGTACCATCTTACTATTCATTAAATCTTGATATTTGTTGTTTTTAAATTACTGTTTACAAATTTTAATTTACTCTTATTTCAAAATTATTTTGTAATGTTCATCAGATTTTGTTTTGTATTTTGATTATTGTAAGGACAGTGTAAATTGTTTACATGTTTTATATTAATTGATTTTTAAATTATTGTTCTTAACTGTAAGGTTTTGTTAGATTCAAAATAAATATTATCGATGACCTGTAAGTGAAAACATTTCTTAAGATGTTAATTACCATATCACATTAATTACCTTACGTCATAGAATATTTTGCTGTTCATTGAAAATGCTGAGAGGCAATCATGAAATTTTATATTGATAGAGAGAGCAAATACTGATTTGATATAAGAAACGCCATCTAATCTTTGTATTTTGTTGTATGAATGTATGAAGGTTTTTTAAGAATGTATTACAATATACTATCATGTTCAACGAAATATAATTGCAAATGTTTATCTGTACTGTGGTTAAAAATATAATCTGTTCCTAATAATGACAGAATTACTAAGCATTTCTGTGTCATGTTATATAACTCTACTTCTAGACTTGATAGGCAATACAACCATTGCTTAAGAAGTATTGAAAAATAATTGTTAGTATAGTTTTTCACTTTTGAAACATCCAATTTCAATAAAATATTCTGCTTTCTTGTCTCTATAAAGTTCTAGTTTCAATACCAGATTACTCTTTAATGAGTCATATCTTTAGCATAATGTTATTGCAAAATGTTTTCGCCATTCCTAATTGTATGCTTCATTAAACATAGTTATTAGTAGCCCATTTATTGATCACATCACTGTTTTACATATAGATTTAGAAATATCCTGCAAGTAAAGCATCAAATTTCAATGGACTCTTTTATCTTTATCTAGTGTGGAGATAGTTGTGTTCCCTGCTTGCATAAATGCTCAAGTGATTCTTACTTATCCATATTCCTTCAGGTATTAGTTTTATACAGTAAAGTACATAGATACATTCAAGTCATAGGTTAACTATGGATTGTAGGAAGAAGAATCCACACACTTCTGAAATTGTGGGGAAAAATATGTTTGGCCTGTTGCCAGAGTCAGGAGGAGAAGTTCCTCAGGTAGGAGTAGGTAAGATACAGCAGGCTTATAGGAATAAGCTCGTGGAAGGCCAGAATAGGATAAAAATGGTTCTACTGATAGATAGCAGCCATCGGAAAGGTATAGGCCCTCTTCTGCTGTATCAGTTAGGCACAGGTTACCAGGTCACCCGTTTTTTTTCAAAACTAGTGCTACATTAGGTAAGGTTATAGAGTATATAGGTTCACTTTGTAGGAGTTTCACTAAAAACGATAGAGTAGTGATAGTGGGAGGTGAGGTGAATAGTATTGATAAAAACGCGAGTTATAGTATAGAGAGTGACCTGAGGAAGGTGGTGAAGGAGACACAGCATACCAGGGTGGAGCTCATGCAGGTTCTAAATCGCCATGACCGGCAACTATTTAACTATGCTGTGAGGCGGGTTAGTGTGGAAACGGCAGTGCTACTTGGGAAAGGCATTAGTTCTGTTTTTGGGGGTTGTGCCTGTGAACACCATTGCTAGGTGGGGTTTCACAAGACTTTACCTACACCACAGTAGGAGGGACAGGGGGGTACTTTCTGAGTTGTTAACTAAAGCAGTAAGGGAGCCCATTTCCAGTGTTGATGGGGGTCAGGGCTGTGCATTTTTTGATTCTAACTGTAGCTCCACAGTGGGAAAAAATCACAGATGTTGAAGAAACAGATGACGTTGCTGAAACGATAATAAACTGGGTTAGAAATAGAAAGGAGGAGGTAAATATTAAAAATATGCAGCAAGTTATATGAATGGCTATTACTGGTGAAACTGTAGAAGTATAACGAACAAAGTAATTGAATTTGCAAAGTTAATAGAAATACACGAACCCCAAGTAATAATAGGGGTAGAGAGTTAGTTAAAAGAAGAAGTACTAAAGAGTGATGTTTTCCCGACTGTTACACAGTGTATCACAGAGATAGAGGAGCAATTGCTGGAGGAGTTATCATACTAGTTATCAAAAACTACCACAGTTCTCTGGTGTTCATAGATCATGACCATGAGTTATTTGGGGCAGATTTCTGGGGTAATAAAAAAGGGTGTTGGCTGCTTACCGCAGTTGGAGAATGACAGATGAAGATGAGGCTCTTGCGGAGAAATTAAATTCATACTCAGATTTCAGAGATGAGAATAGAGTGGTAATTATTAGTAGGGATTTAAATTTACGAGGTGTAAACTAGGTAGGAAATAAGATTAATAACTCAAGGGAACAAAGATTTTCAAATTCTTCTCTTAATAAGGGAAGGAGGATTTACACAAGTGGGACAAAATATTTTGGATATATTCGTAATAAAGCTAGATGATAGCCATGTGGGGTGTCAAGTGTCGGAAGGAATAAGTGATCATGAAGCAGTTATGATGGATATTAGAGGATTCAGTGAACCAGCAGCCAAAATTGAAGGGGGTAATAGGTACAATTATAAAAAGGAAAAGGTTTCACATTTGAAGAGATATTTCAGAGAAATATTCATCAAATGGAAGGAAGGCACAAGTGCAGTAGAGTCAAGATGGGAAGAGTTCAAGGAGATAGTAAGAAAGGAGGAAGACAAATTTATTCCAAAGCATAAAATAAAGAGAAATTGAGAATATTTGTACTTTAATAGGAAAATGAGGAGGTTAAAGAAGTTGGTAACAAGAGAACATAACAGAGTTAAGAGATAGCAGGGTAGAAGGCAATATTTAAAACAACGAAACTAGCACTTAATATCGGCAAAGAAAGTAGTAAAAGATGGGTTTATGAAGAGTATTATCTGTGCAGGAGGACCATTGACTAATGCATCTAGAAATATCTATGGCTATTTTCAGGAAACTGGGGGGAAGGGAGAGAGTAGAGACGCTTATGGTAGTAAGCGGGAGAAGAAGTTACCAAGGATTTGAAAAAGGCAGGGATTTTAAGTAACTGATTTAGTGAGAGCATTAGGGACAATGAATCAGAAACAGGAGGGTCTAATTCGGAGAATGAGCTTAACAACGCAATTTGAAATGAAGATACAAAAAAAATTTAAATTCATCCTGAGGAAATCATGAAGGAATCAAGAAAACCGAAGAAACATAAAGGGGCTGTTGTAGATGATATTACTACAGATACCTTATAGATAGCCAGATGTGACATTGTACCTTATCTTGAAATATTATTTAAACTGAGTCTGGATACTTGCTGATTACCACAGGACTGGAAATGTGCGATAGTAATACCGGTTAAAAAAAAGGGGGGGGGCAGAAATAGAGTCGAAAATTACTGGCCAATCAGTTTGACATCAGTGGTAGGTAAATTAAAGGAGAGATTGATATGCAACCACATCAGAAATATATAAAAGGAACGTAAGTGGTTTTCAAATAGGAAACATGTGTTCAGGCATGGGTATTCATGCGAATCTCAGTTGGTGATAAGGAAGATATTTCAAATTAAATGCACAAGGAAGACCAAACTGATCGTGTAGCACTAGAAATGTCAAAGGCGTTTGCAGAGTGAGCCATAAAATGGTAGTAAATAAGGTTAAAACAATTGGAGTGTGTGAGAAAGTGATTTGCATGTTGAAGAATTTTTTTAAAGGTATTAAACAGTTAGGGCAGGAAATGCAGTATCAAAAGAAGTTTAAGTAAATATGGGAGTGCCGCAATGTAGCGTATTGGGACCATTGCTATTCATTATTCTAATGAATTATTGTGTTATTTGGGTTACTATTTGAAATTAGATTATTTGCAGATGACTCAATGCTATATAAAAGGACCAAAACAATAGAGGACTGTAAACAGTTGCAGGGTGATATGGACAGCATATCTAATAGGGTTGGTAAACATGGGATGAAAATAAATAAAAAGAAGAGCCAGCTTATCAGATACACAAATAAAAAACAAAATTATGAATGTAACGTGGGGAAAAAATTGCTTGCTGAAAACTTGAAATGTAGATATCATGGCATTGCATTTAATAAGAAGCTTAGCTGGGCAGGAAATATTGGACTGATGGATATGGCAGTGTAAAATATGGTACGGAAATATATTTGAGTAGGTATGAAAAGTAGTGCATGGAAGGGAAAAGACGACCATGATCACAAGCAGGCTCTCGATTCCAGGCACAAGGGTGTGGAAAGATTTTCTTTTTTTAGGTAAGGGTGTCAGGGATTGGAATAAGTTACCAAGGGAAATGTTTAATAATTTACCAAAAACCTTGAAAGAATTTAAAGTTAAAATTTGTAGAGGTCAAATGTAGGGGGGTGCAGGAATGGGGGTAAGGTAGGTGTGTAAGAAAACTGCCACCGGAGCTTGTGCTCAATTGCAATTAAATTAAATTCGTGGACAGTATCGAAAATTTTCCTTTTTGTAATCTGTAGATAACTGAGACCCAGTTTTTGAATTGCCAATGCGATCCGTGCCAGAAATTCGTCTTCTGGTGGTAGCTGTGTAAGCTTTGCTGGGTCATTCTTATTGAGAACCTATTTGATTCGTGACAGAGATAAACTGATGAGTAGCCGAGATGGAGTTTCGGTGGATCCCAATGTGTTCTAATTCTGGAATGTTTTTCTGGCAACAGATGATGAGATTTTGAAATAGAATCAAATATATTTACTGTGCCACTATTTATACAACGCCGTATTGCATCTCAAAAGTTCAATAAGTTTCTCATTATCCACGTGAATTGCAAGTAAAAAAAACAACAAAATATTACGATAACAACACAGCCATATAAAAATAATATCTCAAGCAATATCGCTGGTTACAGAATTTCTGTTAAGAATAAGCAAGAAGAGTGTCATATTCTCACCACTCTAGTCGCTTGAATACAGATTGGCACTGAACGATTTCCGGCACCGAATCGTTGGCGAAGACGTGTGGACTGAAGTTGTGACTTCATGGTTGTGTGTAAACACTTACATCGGATAGTGTGGAGCAACATGTTCCAGCGACTCGTTCTTTTCTCGTTGCTGTACAAAGCGACATTTACGCGTTTATATATTTCCAGGGAGTATTTTTCGATAGAATTTCGATTAAGTCGCCTGTAAGCTTGGTCAGTGGTCTGCTGCAATCTAATTTGAGCGTTGTGTTGTGTTTGGTTTCTATACACTCTCTAATGTATTTAGATTTTTTTTTTTTTTTTATTTTTTTTTACAGTTTTCACTAACAAAATCAGTTATGTATGTTTTAACATTTTTTAATAATTCTTATGTTGTGAATCCCACATGACCTAAGACCTTAATATGAGTTTCAAGTATGTACCTGGGTTGATTTTAACAATATGGAATATTTCCGTTTCTTGCTTATAAAATATCTATGATATTTAATATAAATGATTTTGGTGATATAAGCAGCTGCTGTGCGCCGGGGACGATAGCCTGGCGCGGGATGGCGGCATTCCTGTTAACTACTGCTCACCTCTGCACATGCATTATGTTAGTATATCAATAGGTGATCACAGGAACGGGATTCTGATGTATTCCATGCGTCTAGGCGTCCGCCCGTTTACATGGGTCCATCGGGTAAGGTTGACAGAAACTTTTGAATGAGACAGGGCAGAGGGGAAAAAGTGTCAGGGTTTTAGCGTTGGCAAATAAACCTCTGCGATAGTTAGGTGAGGGAATAAGAATGGCTGGCTAAGATACTGCCAGCACCACGACAGATTCTATCTACATCTACATCTACATTTATACTCTGCAAATCACAAATACTGTGGGTGGCAGAGGGTGCTAAGCACCAATCCTAATTCTGCGCATTCCAATCCCGAACAGATAGTGGAAAGAAGGAATACATAAATGAATCAGTACGGCATCTTATTTCTCTAATCTTATCCCTCCTGTCATTGCAACCTAAATAGGTTGGCGGAAGAAGTATTTCGTTGCACTCGTAACTTAAAGATTTTCGCATATTCTGCAGCAAATTCAAACGAAAACGACGTCGTCTGTCCGCCAAACAATCCCAGCCCAACCCACGAATTAGCTCTGTGACACTTACGAAAGGACTGTAACTAGCAGTCACGAATCGATCGGCTCTTCTCTGTACTCTCTCTAATGTGCAATCAATCCCTTGCGATACGGATCCCAAATTCCACAACAGTATTACAAATGCGGACGCACTAGTGTTTTGTACGCTATTTCCTTTGTATGAGCATTAAAACTTCTCAAAATACGTCCTATGAATGGTAGTTTGGAATTAGCTTTCCCTACAACGGAAGTTATGTGCAAGTCCCATTTCATGTTGCTTTGTACTGTTACGCCTAGATTCTTCAGGGAATCTACAGTGTCAACAACTGAATTGTTAACTTTGTACTCCAGAGCAAGCGGGGTCTTTTTATTACTTATGTGCATTGCCTTGCACTTTATACAGTTAAGTGTAAGCTGCCATTCACGGCACCATTCCGAAATAACATCCAGATCGCGCTGAATTTCTAAGCAATCGTCGGAGCACCTCACTTCCCTATAAATAAGTGCATCATCAGCAAAAATATCGCATCCTGCAATTAACGTTGTCACCGAGATCGTTTATAAAAATTAAGAAAGAAGTGGTCCTATTACACTTCCTTGAGGAACGCCCGAAGTAACATCTAGTTTAGAAGAGGCTTCCCCGTCTACAACGACATACTGTGACCGACCAGATAGAAAATCGCGTATCCATTCACAAATCTGATCAGATATACCGTACGCTTGGATCTTCGCTAAGAGTCGGTTGTGTGGTACAGAGTCAAAAGCTTTCTGAAAATCCAAGAAAATAGCATCAACTTGTGATCCCGTATCAATAACTTGCATTACATCATGCGAAAATAGAGCCAGTTGCGTTTCACATGATCGGTTCTTCCGAAATCCGTGTTGGTATGCTGTAAGTAGCTCGTTTTCATCTAGAAACTTCATAACGTTAGAGCATATGACATGCTCCAGAATTCTACTGCAAACAGATGTTAGCGATATCGGACGATAATTCCTAGGATTTCTCCGATCTCCATTCTTGAAAACGGGAATCACCTGCGCAATTTTCCAGTCAGAAGGTACTTTTCTTTCCTCTAAAAATTTACGAAATATATCTGACAGAAATGGTTCTATTTCTTCCGCGTATTCCGAAAATACTCTTACTGGTACACCATCTGGACCCGGCGCTTTCCCCCACTTCAGGAGCTTTAATTGCTTTATGATACCTACACTATCAATTTGTACTGGATCCATTTCAAATTCAACACGCAGTGGAAAAACGGGAATGTTTTCCATGTTTTCGTCTGTGAAGGAATTTTTAAATTCGGCGTTAAATACGGTAGCCTTGTCGCGGCTGTCATCAACTTCCCGACCGTCTTTTAGTAGAACTGGCATATTGTTGTCACAACCACCTAATTTTTTTACATACGACCAAAATTTCTTTGGATTTTCAATGAGGCTCTTGGAAAGTGAGTTGCATCGAAAGTCATTGAAGGCTTCGCGCATCGCATTCTTGACCTGTCCTCTTATCTCAGCTAGTTTTTCTAAATCACTCCTATACATCGTCCTTCTTGAGCGTGCATGAATCTTCCTTTGCTACAAGGTTTGGATGTATGAGGGATTTGTTAGGATATGGTATCATGCAACAACTTAAATCTGGTCCACACACTGCCGTTGAGATTGTAAGCTGGTGCCGCTCGCCGTTGCTGCCGCTGAGATGGTCCTGGAACATGCCGATTCGTTATAATTAGTAACAGCAATGTGCAACAGGTGTTGTACATGCTGGTGAGGCGTGATTCGCATCACCAGGGCGCAACAGCTGCAACGCGCAGAGCCTTTCCTCATCCAAGGAGACCACGGTGTTTTCCCGACGGCGACAGCCACAGTGCTGTTAGATGACCACCCTCGACTTGCCCGAGCTTTAGGCCGTTGACGGACACCATTGCCATGACCACCTCCACTAGCACGTGTCATCGCCGCCAGTTAAGACAACCCCACCATGCTCATTTCAGACAATATTGGAGCAGGATACATCGCGCTAGCCTGCTACACTTGCCAGCACCCCCGCTGTGCTTACCAAGCCGGATACTAATGTTATTTGTGGATTGTTTTCTTGTTGTGTGTGACTGCCTTCTGCATCGGCGATCGCACTGTTACCCCTTTCCATAGCCCAGTGATTACTTTGCAGGTTGATTAGGGAAGGGAATCCTAACCACAGTGGCCCTGCAGTGCCCTTGATGCAATCGACAGATTTCTCACTTTTTTATGTATTAGTTTTTTCTTATCAGTTAAGCTATGTTTTCGGCCGTAGGTGTTTAAATCTGTGGTTGTGATCGTTTTTTTATCTGCTTAACGTCTCTCTAACAGCGAGGACTTTAGAGACGGGAAAGGATGGGGGAGCAAGGAATGGGAAGGCATTCGGCCATGGCCTTTTGAAGGAAGCATCCCGGCATTTGCCTGGAGTGATTTTGGAAACCATGGAAAACCCAAATCTTGATGCCTGGACTGGGATTCGAACCGCCGTCCTCCGAATGCGAGGCCAGAACGCTAACCGTTACACCACCACGCTCGGTGTTGTGATCGTAATTGCCTATACTGCGTATCAAAGGATTTCGTGACATTTGGGATTTCCTGTACATGTTTATGGCCATCTTCTTAATTACTTCTATTGCTTCGAGTCGGATTTCTAGGTGTCAGTCTGATGTTCATGATCCCCAAGGAGCATTTGCTAAAATCCTGAGTACTTTGTTTTGAATTAATTGCAGTCTCTGAATGTTATAGTTAGCGGCGTACCCCCAAACCGTCATAAGTGGTCAAATGAGTGCTAAGTACATTGTTTGGGAATTACCTCGGTGTAGTGTGCTTTGTCTGTTTAGCATAGGGTATAGCTGTTTGAGTCTAATGTTCGCTTTATTAACCATGTGGAATATATGGAGTTTCTATGTTAGCTTCGCGTCTAATTTGACTCCAAGCTACTTAACTTCGTTCCAGAAATGTATAGTTTGGTTGTGTAGTATTAGTGGTCGACAGTGTTTGTGAATATATTTTTGCCTAGGTCTTCGTGTAAATAGGAGTGCCTCGCATTTACCTACGTTAACTTTAATTCGCCATCGTGTGAGCCCAGGTTCGACTACGTGAAGCGCGTGCTGTAATCTACTATTTATATGAGATCGTTGACGTGATTGTGCAAGGTAGGTGGTATTGTCAGCATAAATGGCTTGCACCGTTTTGTCTGCTTCTACCCCTTGAGATGAAGAGTTCTTGTTATTAACGCAGACGTGGAACTTTTGATTAGTGAGATACAATTGTATTAGGCATGCCAGTCCGTCCGGGAATCCGTCGTCACTGAGTTACGAATGACGCTGTTGTGCCAAAGATGATCGAACGCTTGCTCAATGTCCAGGAACACGGCCCCGGTAGACGCAGACAAATCATACCTCCGCTGTTACGGTACGTACACAACAACACGCATTAATTGTTGTGGAGTGGTGCTTTCTGATACCGAATTGCTGCGGCTTTAGAATGTTGTCCTTTATGTGTTGTATATGGCGTCTGGGTATGACTCTTTCAACAACTTTGCTAAGGGAGCGGTTGGAGGTGTCAGTGTTTCCGAGGGCAGACGCCCCCATTATTGCTTTTTGTACTCCTGGATTCTACTACTAATTATGTCTTTGAGTCTGTTTACATGCACTCCATAAATGGGACGCCTAGAACGTTGCCAGTATCTACTGAGCCTATTTCTAGTTGTGATTAACCCCGTGATTGCCTCAGGTGTCTCTGGTGTGGGGCTGAATCGGAGACGCTACTCGCAATAGCTTCCTGTATGGCAACAATTAAAATTTCAACAGACTCGTCTCAGGTGTGCGATTATCTAACACCTCCGTCAACATAGTCCAGTTGGCACTTCAATAGTTTAGCATCCGTCCTAGTGTTGTAAAAAAACAGTTTTTTTCTGACGTGAAAAAAAACTGTGAAAAAAACATGTTTTTTTTTTTTTCTGGGACATGTTTTTTTTCATAACTACTTACTTTTAAATCTACTATATCTTTCTGGTTCAGTAGGAAAAAAAATTACAAAAATATTGGTAACATTGACCGAAGTTTTTTTTACGAAAGGGGACTTCCCGAAAAGGCTAGGTTGCGTGAGAAGCAATCCCCGTTCCCGTTGTTTGGATTGATACTCGCTATTTGAACTAGTGCTGCCAGCAGGGGCGTAGCTACTATGGGGCGAGGCGGTGCAGTGCACCGGGGCCCCTACGCTTAGGGGGCCCCCAAGCGCACCTCTGGGGGCCCCTGGCGCAGTTTCAGAGTGACCACGACCTTTTTTTTTTAGCTCTACCGTCTTCTAAGGGGGTCCCTAAGACACAGGTAGCCCCTCACAAAGGGCCCTCAATGCTAAGGCGGCCCCCAAGCACAACTCAGGGGCCCCCAGTCTGAGCTCAGGGGTCCTCTAACAGCAACACAAAGCAAAAAAAAAAAGGTCGCCCATCTGCCTGAGTATCCAAATAATTTTTTTTGCGCCGGGGCCCTTGTTGAACTAGCTATGCCACTGGCTGCCAGGCCCTACAATTTTATCTGTAGACCTACGAATCTTTTCAAAACATTAGGAAATTTAACTACGGTTTTTTGCCTCTTTTATTACTTGTTGTGCTTTCCTTATATTCGTATACTTGTTAAACTCGCAGCGTATAGTGATACTGAGTTAGTAATTATGAATAATTTCCTTACAACCGTTGGCGTAAACCAACGATTGAAAACAAATAAAGCTCCTATTTTGTATGATAATAGATTTAAATTCAAACTTAAAAGACCGTAATACAGAACTATCGGCCCAGTCTTCATTCACAGTGTGTACTTTGCTCACAATTTAAAATTGCAATCTCAAAAGCTTTTGCATGCAATACAACCAGTAAAGGAAAATGTAACTATTTCTTAAGTTATGGATCTAGAGGGGACAGAGAAGAAAACAGAAAATTCCAAATCCGACAGAACTAGTGTTGGTAGTACTGATACTAGTGAATGTGCAACCTACATAAAAGATGAATAAAAAATTATTTACCTATATAGATATATTTATGAATCATTATGTAAGATATTATATGATTTAGTAAGTATAGGCTCTTGCAATCACATCCTGAGAGAAAAACTTGGAATGCATCATGTCAGTGCAAAACTGGTGCCACGCTTGTTGACGGACGAGCAGAAGGAGAATCGAGATAGGATCTCTAAGGAGTTGCTTGAAAAAGCAAATGAGGACGAAAACTTCCTCAAGAACATCATTACAGGCGATGAAACATGGGTTTATGGGTACGATGTGGAAATGAAGAGGTAGTCTTCAGAATGGGTGGGGAAAGGATATCCTCGACCAAAGAAAGCGCGGATGAGTCGGTTGAACATCAAGGTGATGATAGTCGTGTTTTTTGATTGCAAAGGAGTTGTGCACCATGAATTTGTACCACGTGGTCAAGCGGTAAACAAGGAAGTCTACCAGAAAATTCTGACACGATTGAGAGATGCTGTGCGTAGGAAAAGGCCTGAACTGTGGGAGAATCAGTCGTGGATGTTGCACCATGACAACGCACCCGCTCACGCATCGTTGTTTGTCACGAATTATCTGGCAAAACATTGCACTCCCATTGTGCCCCAGCCACCAATTCTCCAGACTTGGCTACGGCAGACTTTTTTCTCTTCCCAAAACAGAAAAACACTTTGAAAGGACGTCGTTTCCAGACCATAGAAGAAATTCAAGACAATGCGACGAGAGAACTGCGCGCCATCGGAGAAATTGCATTCCAGGAGGCGTTCCTAAACTTGAAAAAACAATGGCAACGGTGTATTGATAGTGAAGGACAGTACTTTCAAGGGGACAGTGTGTAACAGTTAGTATGATGAGCAATAAAGCAATTACAGCAGAAGTTCGGTTCCTTTTTGTACACACCTTATATACTTTTTAGGTGAAAAACAATATGAAAAACCGTATTTTACTACTTTCTTTCGAAATCACTCACACAAAAAATCTTTCGTAATTTATATTGATTAATAGCCACATAGAAATAACAAAATTGCAATCATCGTCCTGGAATTTATCGTTGGTGGAAATAATAAATGAATAACTTCAGCAAATTTGGATATTATGAAAAATTTCACAAAAAAAAAATAGAATCATTTTGAAGAAAAATTCGTGAAAATGATAGATAATTTATAGTGAGAATAATTTTTAAAAATTAAAAGATTCTCAAATCAACCACAATTTTATAACTTTCTGAACCTACTACACAGTTTGAGTAGGAGACCCGAACTGAACTGATATTTTATTTTTAAATTGAATTAAAACTACAGCTTTTTGCTCAGTTTCAATTCTCGTATCTACAACTAATGCTTATAACAATATAACGATGGCCTGGGATTTTTAGAGAACGCGTTAGCCACCATGCTAACTCGGTATCGCTTTACGGAAGCGGTCGCTTATCATCCAAAGAGGTCACCGATTGTACTGCCAATATTGTGTACTGGGAATTTTTCCCTTTTCCGCTCACAGCAACACAAAGGCTTGTCAGCCATTTCTTCTGACTTCGAGGAATGGCAGAACCAGGACAAAACACTGTTTAACGAATAATTAAAACCAAATGTCTGCCATGCTAAACTTCAGATTTGGTGCATACAGGCTTTATTTTGGTTCCTCGAAAATCCTTTATTTGTCGTCATAAAATTTGGTCATAAAGTTTATTAACTGATGAAACTGCGAAGCAGGCGGCACTTGATAATCAAAATCTAATAAGTTCATTTGCACACAAACGCGTGTGCTATGGTACGAATCAGCTTTATACGAAATCGTGGCGGTAAAATAAATTATAATAAAAAGATGGAGTTGAACAGATTGAAGTGGACATTGACTGAAAAGTAAATAGTAAGTAGTTTGTGGCCTATGTCGGCATAATGTATTTACAAATACAAATCAGTGACTATATATGTTTGCCGCGTGTCTCAAGATGTGTTGAATAAAAATGCTCAAACACTTGAGTCATTAACGCTTTATAGTTTGTTGTCACAAGGAAGGAACCAAATTAAAATCTTTGTTAAATCAGCGTGGAAAGTACCGGTCACGCTTCTTAGTGCTGATTAATATAATTAATGCCAACAGCACTTTCTTCCATCAAGTGTATAATTAATTCATTGAGTTCTGTTATTTTTTTGCCTCGTTGACTTGGGAGTTTTGTTATATATCTATCCAAAACATCAGAGTCATTTCTGAGGTTGCCTTAAGAACCACGGGGGATCTTCTTGAAGATAAGGACACTATAGGGAACCCACTGCTACATTATAGAGTCCGATTATAAATATACACAAGTTTTGACAGAAATGATCATTCTATGCTATGTTAGCATTAAAACATTCAGGACACAAGATCCACAGGATCATTACTAGGCACTATCCTATTGAATACCGGTATATCCAACTTCAAAAACCTCTACAGCGATGTAAGTTGATGATACAATTATATACACTGCAAACACGCACGTACGAACGGCACGATATAGTCTTTAAGCTGCTAAAACACAATTATCCAAATGGCTAAATCACTGAACATGTATTTTTAAACTCGGAAGTATTATTTTACCTGGAGGCGAACACCACACCTGTGTAGTTAAACATCATAAGAAATAACATACCGTGGCATCTACGTGACCAGTCAGTATAATAAGTCGGAATCGATATTGATTAGCAGTTAAAGATGAACACGCATATTAATGAGAAATTATTCTACTCCCATACCAGACTACATAAGTAGTAGCCAATTTTAAATAAGTACTAATTGAAAATAGAATGCTGTTTATTAATTTATAAAATGGTCTCATTGCTTTTAGGATTTTTCTGTTTTTGCAGGCATTATTATGTTATAAATACCTTCAGCAGATTAACGCCACATTATAGACATTCCTACTTCTTCTTGACGTTTCGACCGAGCCTAAGGCGTCGTCGGGGGACTAGCATGCTACTGTGTCTGCTAGAGAGCAAAACAAATTCCTTCAAAAGTATTAATAAAGTATCTACTCTATAAACACAATTCTTTAAACTAGGATATGGACTGGAGAACCTAGTTGAAGAAAACCTTTCTCAAGATATTCCTCAGTGAGTCTGAATAATAGAATATGTGAATTATATAAAGTAATAAGTATTTTGACTAACAGAGAAAAGTTAACACATAATATGGTCACCTGTCTCCCAATTGTTCTGTTTAATTTTTAGCATAATATGACTGAATACTAAAAAGCTTATAAATCCTGTAAAATCTATACTTAAATTAAACTAATCAAGTGCAACTGTCTTTATTATTATTACATACAGCTTGTATTGCAAAAAATATTCCTCAGTCCAGAGGCTACTATTAGGGTTAATCAAAATGATGTTTATACAGCTATATATAATTCAATAGTATCATGTTAAAACAGCAGAACAGATAAAAACCTTAAAAATTCTCATGATGTCTTATGAGCAGTGTGGGATATCCTAGGCGAATGAGTTACTACAACAATATATGCACTGTATGCTGACAATAACTTTTATCAAACATAATAAAAGTTTAATTAAAACACAAAGTTAACAGCATAAAACCTTTACAACGAATTAGGGTAATACATGTAACCACAATCATCGAATTATTTGTACTGGAAATACATCTAAACATATAAATATTATGAAATTAAATACAGTTAATTCTTAAATGTAATGAATTTGACATTACAGTTATTTCTAAACATAATAATGAAAGAATAAAATAATTAGAGTGAAATGAAATTGCTGTACAGTAATAAAAAGTTGAGACACCTTCACTTTTCTATCTGAATCAAAACTACATGCAAAAAAGAAACTTAATATCCATTAGAAAGTGCTTTGCCATCCACACCACTAAATTCATTGGTTATACTCACAACCAGTAGCGGCCAAAGTGATTCGCTTAGGTAGTGACAAGATTGATATTTTTCGACGAATTACATTTTTTTTATGTGAAACATGGAAGGAAGAAAAAAGTTCAGTTTTGACTAAGAATCTAGGCAACTTAAACATTTAATACGTTTTAATGTCTCTTTTACCAGCGCGTGCTGCCGGATTGAAGAAATAATTTTGTAATTGAGGAAATGAATGATAAATGGTCAAAAGGTATATAATAACTGATTAACCAAAAATCGAGAAGTTGAACTACAGGCAGTGCTGGATTACCCAATAGATACGAATAGACAGTTGACTGAGGCTCCCGATTTTAAGGCTCCCAATGAGAGTTAATATATTTAATTGAACAAAAATAAGAAAAATGAATAATCCAAAATGAAACGATCAAAATAATATAAAAAGCATGCAAATTATTATTATTTTTTTTGTTTCATTGTAGTGCAAGAAATGAAAGCAGTTTTTAAAATATCATAAAATGTAAAATTAGTTTGTTTAATTGTATGAAAAATATGATCTATTCAATTATTCATCTACGATATCTTATCTTTGTTCTTACAAAATATAGATTTTTTTCCTTCAAAAGAGAGGGCTCCAAGAACTTTGAGTGCATGGGGTCACATTCTTACTTTAGCCCCCACTGCCTGCAGGACATAGCCATTGCCTTCAATAACCACGACTGCAATGGCACACTCTTTACGCAGTGGAACACATTTAGTTTGAGAGTCGTTTATTGCCACATGTATTCATAAGCTTGTCTAATACTCCTTGGAATACAAAAAATTATCGCCTCCTCGCATTGACAAAGCTTCTAGGGCAAGTAGTTGAATTCCTGCATTGCTCAAAGCAATATTCAGCAAAGAATCTCAAGAGGTAATTTTTTTTAAAATAATTCAAAACAATATTGTAAGGACATGCAATAAAAAATCAAAGAATTTGGTTTAATATTTAATGACTCACCATACTGGAGGGGTGAACGTTCGGCTGCAGTTTGTGAACAAATATCATATTCAATGATATGACTGAAGATTTATTTACACATTAAGTCATAGAAAATAATATTAAGAGACAATATCTCTATGAATTAAAGCACTAAAACGAGTGATACGAAAAGTCCATTTTTCCGTTCTTTTTGGTGGCCAATAATTCAATAACTTCTATGTTACTCACGAATGATTTTTTGCAAGAAAGCATGCCTAAAGCGGTGAGTCGGTCCTCTTTCATCGTGTTTCTGAGAAAGAGTTTTACCCTTTTCATCATAGAAAAACATCTTTCCGCTTCTGATGTTGACATTGGCATTTTTATCAACAGTTTTAATAATTTTGATGTTTCTTTAAATGTATCGCTAAGGTAATTTTCAAAAATGAAAGATAAAAATGGAATGACACCAGAAATAGCTCTTAATTCTGGTCTGGAATAACACACTTCAAGTTCGCCGTGCAATCTTTTTTTTTTTTTAAAATAGGTACTCTTTTACCATATCACTGAGGTTATTCGGCAGGAAATTTTGTTTGATAACTTTTAAATTCTTCAACATCAAATAAATCGGATGCTGCGAGATGTCTCGTAAACTGAAATCTAGTTTTTATTTCAGAAACAATGACATCGCAAACTTTTAAATATTGTCTCTTTCGGTTCTCAGAATCATCACATCGCCGACTTTTCACTGGAATTTTTTCACACCCTTCAGTTTCATCACTATTATCGCCTTGCTCTCTAATTCTTTGAATGGAAGTTTTGAATGTCTCCATAATTACTTTAACTTCACAGGATCAATGTGTTTCTTTTGTAGTTGTTTAAAAATTATTTCGACATGTGGCATTATCTTGTGAAATAGCGTTAAAAAAAAAAAAGTTCATATCATTTAACAAATTTTATAAACACATGCTTGTTGAAGGGTAGAAGGCAAACGTATTTCTTCGCTGTTTTCAATAGTTTCCATTACATCTATTAAATTATTTCTACATTCGTAAATACAGTTGACTCCTCGAGAATGAAAATTCAACCTGGTTTGAGATGCATGTGGTAATCTCATCTAAAACTCTTGTTATTTGAGACGAACTTGAAAAGAAAGAACAAATTCCGGAAAGATTTGCGAAAAAAATGCGCACTTCCCGATTGATGGAGGCCGCTTTTGACATTAAAAGATTTACCTTGTGTACACAGCAATTAATAAAATTTGAATGAGGATATATGTCTTTAATTCTTTTCTGCACGCCAATTAAATTTCCTTTCATTACGGAGGCACCATCGTAACTTTGAGCAATTAATTTTTCGGGCGATTTTCCAATCAGTGTTTCAATTTCTTGCAAAATACAATCTGCAATAGCACTAGCTTGAGGGCCATCTGGATTCGCGAATTTCCAAAATCATTCTACAGGTTTTCCACCAACAATATAGGGCAATACTATAACTAATTGAAACTGACAAGACACATCTGTGGTTTCAACGGCTATCACTTTTACATATTCAACATTGTGGATTTCTTTCCGAATTTCGTCATGATATATACTAAACATGCACTCAAGCAATTCATTCTGAATGGTTTCACTGGTGCCTTTAAATGTTTTGGATCCTTGCAAATGACTTTTCAATACTTTTTCCAACTGCGAACTGAAATGAATTAATTCACGAAACGCTACTTTATTATCTGATTCATCACTTTCAATGTGTCCTCGCAAAGCAAGTTCCAAAGCACTACAAAATTGCATACAATTCATAGTTAAATTTAGAATGTACCTGTTCTTATCCACTTGTTCGTCATGTTTAACAATAGCGTAGGTGGTACTGCGATTTGGTTGATTCTGAATGTTTTTTTTCCTAGCATTGCTAAACTAAGCACATTATTAATATGAAGTGGTGATTTTTCATGGGTCCTAATTTTTCCTGTAGGATGAACCAAATCAGAAACTCCACCACGTAACGAATAAAATTCACCACCGAATAGAACACATGGAAAAAATAAAAATGCATTTTTCACATTGCAACCGCACAGCCAGTTATTTTTTAAATACACATCACGTTTAAATTTTCTCAACCGAGATACTTTAGCACTTTCTTGACCATACGATATGTATAAATGTGGCATAGGTTTTCCTAATTTTTTCAGATTAATTATTTCTTCGTAACATAGTAGCGAGAATGGCTTCTTTAACAATTCGCTAATGTGATTCATCACGGCAAAGATACCTTACGCACTCTTTGATAGTCACAAGATGTGGTCAGTATTCAGCGCACAACTGCAGACTCAGCTTTGCTAGTAGTAAATTGCTTCCATTCCAAGCATTCTACCTAAGGCACGCGACAAAAGAAAGCAGCTACTGCTGCACTCTACCGACGGTGTTACTAAGTTTTTCGAGCTCCCTGAGACAGATCAGAGTTGTCACAAATCGATATTTGCAACGGTGTCCCTCACCCTCCAGAATTTCTGCAAAGCTGTTAGTGCGCATGTGCAATTGGTGACAAAACAGAGGTGACTCCACGAGAGTGAAATAGTTCGCTGATGTGGCCAACAGAGAGTGCTCAATGTATCCCCTCCTGTCTTAAGTAACAGTATAGTAGAAATGCTAAATTTTTTATTATATTTTTCTCTTTCACCACGTTTATTTTTTATTTATTTATTCTTGATTATGAGGTGGTGACAAGTCACAGTGTCACTACGTCTAGAGCCACCACTGCTGACAACAGAGATTCAGAAAATATCATTCACCATGCATTCAACTAAGAGCTGCCCATAAGAGTCATGTTCATGGTAGTTTATAAACTAAATGAAATTTAATTATATATATATTAAATAAAAAGCTTACATAAATATTACTTATACTGCTCAAAACACAGTCAAAAAATTGTATTGTATAACTACAAAAAAAAAGATAACTTTAAGAAAATGTATAGACTTCTACACTTGAGGAACAGTACTTATAATATTAATGTTTATTCAGCATTTGAACAAGTTATACAAAACAATGATTTGTAACAAAAAAAATCGGTTGATGGATTGATTTACACCGAACAATAACTAAACGCTATTTCATTGATGAAGATACTTCAAACTCCTTTACCAGTTATATGATAATTCTGTTATTCTTAATTTAGTTATAATATCAAACAACACTAATATCAGTATAAATAAATAATTGTGCCCAAGAAATGTATACAAAAGATCAATCATTATTAAACAAATCTGATTCCCTCCAATCCATTTGACTATATATTTTCCCCCTGTTATCTGAAAGAAAATACATACAATGAAATGAATTATCTGCTCTATTTCAAGTGCTTTAAGAGTTGAACTTTTTTTGTTTGGCAATCTTTATATGGAAGAACAAATTAATCAAAAATAATTGCTTAGTGATAGATATTTTCTTATTTCAATTGTACCTCAATGAGCTACTCAACACATTTCAGCGTTTTCAACACATTTAATAAGGAAACTGTAATTTACACTGTAGTTCCATAGGATTCTTTTTTGGGTAACCTTACCATTTAAAACAATTTCTACAGATATTACATAGAAATGGACATTCACCAAATAAATCCTGATCCATTTTATGATTTCCAAAACCGAACCAGAACCTTCTTATGACTTTCAAGAGTTGGAGACTGTGTTATCGATTTTCCTCGAACCCAACAAGAAAAAAGGCGATCAACTTTCGGGACTCTCAGATCTGTAAACGGTATTCCACAAAAAAATAACAAAACGTTTGTTTGAGTTAATTAATTATACTGTGCCCTCCAAAAGCCTCAGACTTAGAAAAAGTTATTCCACAAACCTCGAAAGAAAATAGACGTTCACCAAAATAAATCTTCCTGCATATTTTAGATTCCAAGACTTAACAAAACATCTAAAATATTCAAAAGAAGAAAGGAGTTAACCGAAAGAATCCCACGATCGGTTTCAACAGTCCTAAATTGTGAAAAATTTCTATAAACCTCATAAGAAAATGAGCATTCACCCTAGTATGGAGGTTTATGGCATTCAAGAGTCTCTGACTGTGTGAAACATTTTTCATAAATATCACAAAAATGGACGTTAAGCCAAACCAAAATTAGCTATCTGAGTCCTTTTAAGTTTCCAGACATTGTAAAATACTTGCACAAAACTCATAAGAAAATTCGCGTTCAAAAAAGAGTCATTACTGGTTTTCAAGAGACCTAGACCTTGAGAAACGTGTTCCATTAACTGCAAAACAAAACAGGCATCCATCTTAATGAACTTCCTTATGCCTTTCAAGAATCCTAGACTGCAAACACGATTGTACGCAATATTTAAAACAACATAAGCGTTTGCCTATATGAATCCGCTTGTGAATCTTAAGAGTACTAGAATCTCGAACAGTTTTTTTTTTTTTTACAAACATCACAAGTAAAATGTCGACAATTAATTTTTATGGGTATTTACATACTCAGACTAGGTAAAAGATATTCCACAATGATCACAAGACAAAGAATATTCACCTACATTAATCCAGCGGTGAATTTTATGACTCCTAGACTATGCAAATAACCACATACCACAAAAAAAACACCTCAATCAATCCTGCTGTGTATTTTATAATTCGAAGTATTTATGAATCATTTGCCAAAAGCTTAATAAGGAAACGGGAGTACATCTAAATGACCCTCTTGTGACCTTTACAATGAGTTACTATATCAAAGATTTTTCGCAAATTTCACAGCAAATTACCCATTCACCTAACTAAGACCTCTCGGGCCTAAAGTGATCCAACAAGTATTACAAGAAAAATATTTACTTACCTGAATGTACACTCTTTTGTCCTTCAGAATTTCCAGACGGTATAAATGATTATTCACATACATAACAAGAAATTGGGCACTAACCTAAGAAACACTTTCATGCATTTCCCAAACATCGTAAAAGAATTTGTTGTGCACAAATTGGCATTAACCAAAAACAAATCTTGTTGTTCCTTATAAAATTCCAAAATATTCAGAGAGATTATGTGCAAAATTAAAAACGAAATGGGCTTACATCAAAAGAAATCCTACTATGGGCTTCAAGAGCCGCACATTGAAAAAGACTTTTTTTGTTGATAGATCTCACAAAAAGAGTGTTAACCTTAATGAGCACACTTATGCCTAAACTCTCAGATTTTTTAAAATATGTATCACATATAAAACACACTAGAAGACCGGCGTTCACCACATTTGCTATTATAAATTAAAAAATCCCAGAAATTGGAAGAGATTTTGCACAAAATTCTCAAAATTTGTTTCCTGAAAAAAGTCTTCCTATGGCTTTCTAGATGGCAACAATATGTAAAAGAATTTTGCTAAAATTCAAGAGAAATAAACATTTATCTTCACAAACACACTTATGCGCTTCAAGAGACAAGTGCTGCATAATAGAATTTCAACATAATTAGGAATGACCTAAATGAATCCGTCTGCGAATTTGAAGACAGCTGTTCTATTAATGATTTTCCTCAAACAACACAAGAAAATGTCCCCACACCTAAATGAATATTCTTATGGCTTTTAAGGTGCGCAGACTGTGTGAACGATTTTCCACAAACTTCACACGAAAATGGCCGTTCACCTAAATGAATCCGCTGACCGCTTATGAATTCTAAGACTCGAAGTATGTGTAAAAGAATTTCCACAAACTTCACAACAAAATGGCCGTCCACCTAAATGAATATTCTTATGGGTTTTAAGATGACTAGAATGGGTGAAGATTTTCCACAAACTGCACACGAAAATGGCCGTTCACCTAAATGAGATCTTATATGGCTTTTAAGATGCCCAGACTCTGTAAAACATTTTCCACACAATTCACAAGAAAATGGGCGTTCACCTAAATGAATCCTTTTGTGGCTTTTAAGATGCCCATTCTGTATAAAAGATTTTCCACAAATTTCACAAGTATATGGACGTTCACCTAAATGAATCCTCTTGTGGCTTTTAAGATTCCAAGATTTTGTGAAATGTTTTCCACAAACTTCACACGAATGTGGGTGTTCACCCAAATTAATCTTCAGATGTTCCTTCGGACGACAAGAATCTCTAACAGATTTTTCGTAAACATTATAAAATGAAGGATCACTCTCGTGTATTTTCTCGCGACTCCCGAGACAGTGAAACAACGTTGATAATTTATAAGATTTTTCGCTCACAGATGACTGTTCATCATACAGAATTGTCTCATGGAAATGTTTGGATTTTAATCTCTTACTGTTCGAAGAGAATGGTTCCACAGGCATATGGTTTTTTAAACATTCAGTTACAGGAAGTTGCTTCTTGAGAATGGGACTGTTACACTGGCGGTCGCGATAATTCCTGAAATAAATAGAAATTCACAATGATATACAGAGATAACATATATTACGAAAATATTCAGGGATAGTCAAAATGATAACCGCGATTTCACGATTTTTCTTTTGGCTGTCCTATTATAAGTATGATGATAGGGTTTGCTGTTATATGACAAGTGGTTCTTCAAGTTGCGATTGCGCTAAATTAAAACTTCCAGTGGTGGCTGCTAGAGCGCAAGATAGCTGAAATTGAGTAAGCGTATATTGTTCTCGAATTTCATTTGACTCAGTTTGTGGTAACTGTTCAGCTACACTTTCGAACACAGATCGAAAAGGATCCCCCACATGCTAATTCCATTCAGCTTTGGTACCAACAGTTTAATGCTACGGGATGCCTTTGTATAGGTAAATAAATGGGTCGCCATCATGTGTCTGAAGAAACCACTGAACATGTGCGCGTCAGTTACATTTTTAGCGCATAGAAGTCTACTCCTCGAGCGAGCAAAGAATTAGGTATTCCACGGAATTTGTGCATTTGGTGGGTCGAAAACCCCCATGCTTGTGTGCAGCACGTTCATGACTCTCCTAAAGTGAACATGTTTTACGCGATCTCTAGAAAGAAACTTTATGTGCCTTTTTTTTTAATGAGGTTACGATCACAGGGAAAATCTATCTGCAAATATTGCTGAATTGGTTCATGCCACATCTGGAATCTGCCAGTGAAGATTCTATTCTCCAGCAGGACGGCGCTCTACAACATTTTCCTCTAATTGTCCGTAATTTCCTAAACACCAGGATTCCAAACAGATGGATTGGTCCTGCTGGGGATGCTGATCATCAGCTGAGGTCATCGCCTCCTCGATCTCCTGATCTAAGCCCCTGCGACTTCTTGGTTTTGGGTTTCGTAACAGACACAATGTTCGTGCCACGAGATCCAGTTGATCTGTGGACCTGCGGGTTCGCATCACAAATGCGTTTGCTCTCATTGACAGACATGCTGCATCAGGTATGGGAAGAACTTGATTATAGACTTGATGTGTGCAGAGTCACTAAAGGTGCTCATATTGAGCATCTTATGACACTCACAAAAAAATCACAGTTCGTTAATGTATCTGTGTAATCTTTTAAGTATAAGTCAAGTAAAAAATCTTCAGAATTTTGCAGAAATCATTGTAATCATTTTGATTAGTCCTATAATCAAACACAACTTTTAAAAATTAAAATACTGAAGATTTGTTAACTAATGGTAACAAATTCTTTCACATATACTTACATGTTACAAGAACAAATTGTGTCCTCGCAATAACCTTCACTCACCAGAGGCAGTGTTAAGTTTCATATTTTTACGAATTACTCTTGATTTTCTTTATTTATAGTAATTTTTCATTCAGAACCTTTTATAAGTCAATGGTAAATTATTATGGATTATTTACTAACATTATTATTACTTCACTCCCAGATCCAGCATTTATTCTCCTTATTTAAACACTCCTCTACAAATTAACACTGTTTATCTGCCAAAATAATTTTCAGTGATGCCTTAAATAAGTGAAGACAGAAATTGTATGTGGAGATGAAAATATTGCAAAAACCTTAGAAGTAGACCTTTCAGTTTTACTTCATGACAATGATTTTAATTGAAAACTGGAAACAGATATAGATGAAAATGAACTAGGATATCATGCATGGTGTGAGGGACGAATTTTATAAAGCATTGGATCTACGGAAAGAGAGGAAAGCCCCAGAGATAGATGATATTCCAGCCAAACTTTAAATCATGGAGTAAAGCAAAAGACTTATTATAAAACAGATTTGAATTATAAATGAAATATTCCCTGAAGACTACAGTAGTTCATATACCAAAGAGAGAATTTGGAAAATATATATCAAGACTTTTCAACGCAATATTTGGTTTCTCTTGCATTTAAAACATTAACAACAACGGGGGCACAAGAGAAGCAATCTTAGCTGTTAAAGTACTGACCGAGAAACATATTACAAAAACAAGGATATCTGTATAACCTTAATAAATCTCTAGAAGACTTTCAATAACACCAATCGCAAAAAGATGTTCTGAATCCTGAAAAGAGTGGGCCTAAAGAACAAAGATCGAAGAATTATATCGAAACTATATGAGAATGAAATTGAAGCATTTTAATTTTGGAAATTGAAAGTGGAGATAAGGTTAAAAAATAAGTAAGGCAGGGTTACATTCTTGCACTGTGTAGGTGCAAGAATGTAACCCTGCCTTACTTCTTTTTTAACCTTAGCAATGAAACATGTGAGGGACGAAATAAAGGCTAGAAATTGTGTTAATGACTATAACATACATAAGCCGTGATTTGCAGACGAAACTACTATTGTTTACAAAAATGAATATGATTTGGAAGAAACACCTGCATAAATGGAAGAGGTTCTTACTGAGCATATAACCTGAAAACAAAAACAAGTAAAATATTAACTTACAGCAGGGGTATACAACAACGAATACACTAAACATTATTTAATAGAGCAAGTTAAAGATTTTAGATAAAATAGTGGTATAGTAATACCAAATGGGAGAAGCAGAAACTAAATACTATCCACAAGCTAAACATCACTTTAAAAAATGAAAGAAAGTTTTCGCTTCTAACATTGGGTTAACAAAGTCTAAGAATCTTCTAAAAACACGTGTTTGTTGAATAGCCCTATATGGACGTAAATCAAGGCCCTTACAAGTGATGAGAAGATATTGACATGAAGCATTTTAAATTTGGTGCTGCAGACAAATGATGAAAACAGCCTTGATGGATTATAAAACTTTATGATGTTGTATTTAGAAGAGTTTCAAAGGAACTAAATTTTTGGAAGGACTTACAGAAAAGAAGAGACAAGGTGATTGTCTATATTTTACAACTCAGTGGTTTGCTTTAGGTGATTCTTGAAGCAAAGGTCGAAAGAACAAACCACACAGGAAGAAGAAGATTAAGCTTTATAAACCAAATTAAGAATGACATGAAATGCAACAGCTCTGTAGAATTAAAAAGGAAGGTAGAAAATTGGCATACATGGAGAGCAGCCATAAACTACTTGTCTATTATCCCTATAACTTCCACTATATAATAAAATGGTTGCATCAACGTATCAGTTACAGGGTGCTTTCTAAGTTAATTTCTACAGAAAAATGTACATACCTTTCAGAGAATCCTCCCAATCTTAACATAATAGCAATAATGTGAATTCCATAACATTTTGGCATGCGTAAGTAATGACATTAGACAAAAAATTGCCTTCCTTTGTTAGTACAGCCCTACTATCTATTATTTGTTCTATAAAAACATTTCTTAACATCTTCTTAATGAGTCCTTTCTAACTTACTTACAAATAATATGAAAAGATATTTATAGTATATGCTTTTAACTATGATTCCCTGCCCACCAGAGATTAATAAAATACCTTAATTCTACAATAATATTACAAAGTCATCTTCTGAAATTTATCTTAATTACATGCTGACTAACTCTCTTAGGTGTCATCTGTTGATCCCCCCTTAGATAAATTATTGACTACTAACATCCCAAACAAAACAATTAAAAAAATTTGTTTATATAATGATCATGGTTTAGCCATAACTTTGTAGTCATTCATCAAGATACAATTGAAAAATGATGACTCATTAATAAACAGAGAAACTCCACCAAGGCAAAATCATCAACTAGTAATCATTTACCATGCATACCTGTATATACACTCCTGGAAATTGAAATAAGAACACCGTGAATTCATTGTCCCAGGAATGGGAAACTTTATATACACATTCCTGGGGTCAGATACAACACATGATCACACAGACAGAACCATAGGCACATAGACACAGGCAACAGAACATGCACAATATTGGCACTAGTACCATGTATATCCTCCTTTCGCAGCAATGTAGGCTGCAATTCTCCCATGGAGACAATCGTAGATGTGCAGGATGTAGTCCTGTGGAACGGCATGCCAAGCCATTTCCACCTGGCGCATCAGCTGGACCAGCTTTCGTGCTGGACGTGCAGACCGCGTGAGACGACGTTTCATCCAGTCCCAAACATTTTCAATGGGCGACAGATCCGGAGATCTCGCTGGCCAGGGTAGTTGACTTACACCTTCTAGAGCACGTTGTGTGGCACAGGATATATGTGGACGTGCATTGTCTTGTTGGAACAGCATGTTCCCTTGCCGGTCTAGGAATGGTAGAACGATGGGTTCGATGACGGTTTGAATGTATTGTGCACTGTTCAGTGTCCCCTTGACAATCACCAGAGGTGTACGGCCAGTGTAGGAGATCGCTCCCCACACCATGATGCCGGGTGTTGGCCCTGTGTGCCTCGGTCGTATGCAGTCCTGATTGTGGCGCTCACCTGCACGGCGCCAAACACGCATACGACCATCATTGGCACCAAGGGAGAAGCGACTCTCATCACTGAAGACGACACGTCTCCATTCGTCCCTCCATACACGCCTGTCCTGATACCACTGGAGGCGGGCTGCACGATGTTGGGTCGTGAGCGGAAGACGACCTAACGGTGCGCGGGACCGTAGCCCAGCTTCATGGAGACGGTTGCGAATGGTCCTCTGATACCCCAGGAGCAACAGTGTCCCTAATTTGCCGGGAAGTGGCGGTACGGTCCCCTAGGGCACTGCGTAGGATGCGACGGTCTTGGCGTGCGTCCGTGCGTCGCTGCTGTCCGGACCCAGGTCAACGGGCACGTGCACCTTCCGCCGACCACTGGCGACAACATCTATGTACTGTGGAGACCTCGCGCCCCACATGTTGAGCAATTCGGCGGTACGTCCACCCGGCCTCCCGCATGCCCACTATACGCCCTCGCTCAAAGTCCGTCAACTGCACATACGGTTCACGTACACGCTGTCGCGGCATGCTACCAGTGTTAAAGACTGAGATGGAGCTCCGTATGCCACGGCAAACTGGCTGACACTGACTGCGGCGGTTGCAAACCGCTGCGCAGCTAGCGCCCTTGGACGGCCAACACTGCTGTTCCTGGTGTGTCCGCTGTGCCATGCGTTTGATCATTGCTTGTACAGCCCTTTCGTAGTGTCCGGAGCAAGTATGGTGGGTCTTACACACCGGCGTCAATGTGATCATATTTCAATTTCCAGGAGTGTACATTTAACTGGAGACTAACCAATGAAACACAGAATGGTAATCATATGTATCTCTAAATTATTAATTTTTAGCTATCACACCAGTGTGATGGGACATCATTTATTACAATATGCTCATGTTTATTTTTAAATGGAAATAATAGAGGTGGATTTAATGGTGAATTTTCTGGGAGGAATGGTAATGCAGGAGATAATTTTTCAATATGCCAAGAGGGTCAAGGTAATAATATGGCTACAAATGAAGCTGCTATGGGAGGAATTTTTTTTAATAAAATAATGGGTGGTAATGCACAAAGTAGTTTAAATGCTCAGGGATATGACAAGGGCACATTGGCGCAGCCACAACATTAAGTGCCTATAATTTCTTTAAGGGGGAATTCAGATATAAAAGACTTAACAATTGATGTTGTAATTGAAGGTAAGAATTGTACTATGATTATTGATACCGGTGCTCAACTTTCTCTTTTATCACAAGCTACATGTGGTACCCAAGGGTTAAAGCCAGTAGGTTGTAAGATTACAGGTTTAACAAGACAGATGAAATTAAAACTTTTGGTATGAGAAATATTGATATAATTGAAGAAGATGAAAAATATAATAGTAAGGTGTATGTTGTTTCAACTTTGAATTCTTCTAATCATGGTGTATTAGGCTTAGCTTTCTTATCAAAATATAATGCTAGCATTAACGTGGCAGAACGTGCAATCGGTTTGAGGAAACACTGGCATGTAGACCCACTTTTGTCAATAAAAGATTGCAATAGAGATTCATGGTCACATGCAGGATTAGCATCCCTAAATCTACCTCTCAAACACATCTATAAGTCTTCTTTCAAGTCTACTGCTAAGTATAATAATCCAAAATCTTGAGGAAAAGTTTTTTTTAAACCAATTAAGAATGAACTTACTTGTGACGAAAATTATATTATTTTAGTTGAATCACCAAGGGAGCCAGAATGGTTGAATTCAAATGGTTGTTATGTTTAGAGGAGTATCTGTAAAGTAAGAATAATTAATGGGGAGAAATATTTACCTGTTGTAATTGAAAATTTTAGCGGAAGTGATGTTGATGTACCAAAGGGTCATTGTTTGGCGCCAATTGAAGTTTTAAGAGATCAGTCATTAGATAGTATTAAAGTTATGAAGGAAGATGTAAATAATTCTAGGGAAGAAAATAAGTTGGTTAGTGTAGCTCAAGCAGAATAAGAGATTTGTTTTAAAAATAAGTTAAGTCATTTGTCAAGATGCGGAAGCTATTAAAAATTTGTTGCAAGAATTTAATAATTTGTTCATTCTAAATCCCACATTACCAGCTACAGATTTGGTAGAGCATAGAATTCAAACTGGGGACGCGAAACCTCTTTATAAAAAAGCCTAAAGAATTCCATTTCATCAAAGATCATTAATTGAAGAATTTATTGATCAGCAATTAAAAGAGGGGATTATAAGGGAAAATATTACTCCCTGGGGATCACCAGTATTTCTCGTCCCTAAGAAATCTCGAAATGGGAAAAAACAAATACTGCTTTATGTAGACTATAGAGGGTTGAACAAAGTTACAGTTACTGATACTTATCCGTTACTCAACGTAGCTGAAATAGCTCTAATTTTTTTACTAGTTTGAATATGAAGAGCGAGTATTATCAGATCAAAATTGCAGAAGAATATATTCCAAAAACCGCAATTAATCATCCTTTTGGTCATTTTGAATATACCCATATGGCGTTTGGCTTAAAAAACGCGCCATCTTGTTCTCAGCGCTTTTTGGACCATTTAAAGCGTGGATTAAAACCTTTTACTATTTTAATATATCTTAATGATTTAGTAATTTTCTCAGAAACAATTGAAGACCATATTGTTAGGCTAAGAAATGTGTTTGAACGCTTACAAAAAGCTAATCTTACTCTTTCCCTTGAAAAATATACTTTTGCTGCATCAGAAATTGATTATTGGTCACATAATCTCTAGCGACGGAATCAAGCCACACCCTAGATTAGTATCAGCTGTAAAAGATTTTCCTGTACCGACCAGTGTAAAACAATTGCAATCTTTCCGTGATCTTGCCAACTATTACCGAAAATATGTTTTAAGTTATGCTTAAAAAGCTAGACCTCTCACCCACCTGCTTGAGGAGTAAAATTTGTTTTGACACCTGAATGTGATGAAGCTATGATTACATTAAAATTAGCCCCTACTTCCCCGCCAATTTTTGCTTTTCCAAATTTCTCAGCAGATATCATTTTAACCACTGATGCTTCTCAGGTAGCTTTGGGATGCGTTTTAAGTCAGAAAATAAATGGTTTTGAAAAAACCTGTCGCTTTCACTTCTAGGCAATTAAATAAAGCAAAATGTAAATTTACAACCACAAAAAGGGAATTGCTTTCTGTGATTTTTGGAGTTACTCAGTCAGATGCTATCTTTTGGGCAAAAAATTCAAAATAGTCACGGGCCATTCGAACCTTCGTTATCTATTAACCCTCAAAGATCCAAACAGTCGCCTCACTATATGCGCATTAAAATTATCTGCTTATGATTACGAAATTGAACAAAGACCTGGTAAATTATTATCAAATGCAGATGCATTAACTAGATTGGTTAGAGAAATTGAGAGTAAAGAACTTCCATAACTTGCTGATTTAAATACCGAACAGTCAAAAGATACAGAGTGTAATAAGTGGCGAAAAAACAAATGGTTTGTTGTTCATGACGATCTTTTATACAGACATACAAAACTAGGGGAAAGAGTTGTTGTTCCAAAACCATTAAGAGAAATTGTTTTAAAACTGTATCATTTTCACCTGCTTAGTGGTCACAGCGGATGGAAAACTGCTAATAAAAAATTGCAAAAGGGTATTGGTGGCCAGGTACACGAAAATCCGTACGTGATTTCGTACTCAGTAGTGTACCATGCAACGAATGACAAATTTCGGCAAATGCGAGAGAAAAACTACAGCCTTTACCGGAAACAGTAAATCACTTTCAAAGAATTCACCTCGATTTGATGGGTATCTTCAGACGCACAGAACGAGGTAATATTTATGTACTCTCCATGATCGATGCCTTCTCCAGATATTTAGCAATGATTCCTTTGCCTGAAAAGACTTCAAAAACCATAGCTCGAGCATTTGTAGAAGGTTGGATTCTTCGCTTCGGAGTACCACAAAATTTGATAACGGATTAAGCAAAAAATCTTGTATCTGAGTTATTTACTCAAACCTGTAAACTGCTGATAATTAAAAAACTACAGACATCCTCAAACAAATGGTAAAACTGAACGGGAACACAGAAGTATTGGTAAATCACTCAGTTATTATGTTAATAAATCTCATTCGAATTGGGACTCGATTTTGGACTACATATATAGTTTCGAGTTATAATGCAAACACACAATCCAGTAAGGGGAAATCACCGTTTGCAGTTTTGTATGGTTAAGAAATGATCTCACCCTTCCTTTCTTTTAAAACAATCAAAGAAATCAACAATCCAGAAGTAAGAAGTCCCGCTTTCAAACTTAAAAGAATATGGGATCAAGTTAGGAAGAAAAATTTAGCTGCATACTGAATACAGGAAAAAGAGTACAATAAGAAAGCTAAACCACAAGATATTCAAGTAGGAAGTTATGTAATGCTGTCGAAAACTTATAAGAAAAAAAGTCTTTCGAAAAAATTTAAAGTTAATTTCACTGGTCCAAACCAGGTGACGCAATCTCTCGGTCCTGTTAATGTTCGAATCAAACTTCCGGATCGAGAAATTGTTGTTAACAGGAATAGGTGATGACCATACTTTTGGGATCCTAAACATACATTAAAAAAAAAAAATAGAAGCAACACAACACAGCCATCGTCTTCTAAATTCATTGCTCCACGTGTTAAAACCAATACTTCACATTCACATAATCTACTAAGTAATCCTTCGTTTAAGCCAGATATTCCACGACAGAAAACTGCAAACTATAATCTCAGACCCAGAAAGTAAGCTTCTTCCGTTTCATAATATAATTCAAAACTCTTATTTTATGTCTATGTACTTTGTAACTCTCAAAATTAATTTTGTCTTGAAGTAGTGGAGGCTGGATATGAACTAAGAACCTTCAAATTGCAGATGTCTTTATGGATATCAATTTTTTCATTTTTTATTGTGATTTTAAATGTCATTGCTGACAGAGTTGATGATTTCAAGCTTACTAGAAACTCTGTCGGCAATCATTAGAATTATTTCCAGCGAGATAATGCTTTAGTTATATTGCTTACAGGCAACGGGCGAGCGGCCGGACCAGGCAGTCTCTATCGATGCCAGCGGCGCTATCTGAGACACACAGTCAGCTCGCTACATGTGTGCGCGTACACAGCACCCATAACATACCAGCCAATCCAAGTAACACTCAATCAATGCGCTAGTGAAAGGGTTCTTTTTTCTACTTTTAAGGGACAATATTATAATTATTTTTAGTAATACATTCAGGATTTTGTTGTTAATAACTACAAAGACTTAGATCACTTTCATCATTTGTTCTAGATATTAGATTCAAGGAACTTATTGTTTGTTGCAGAGTTATCACACTCCTATTTTTTTTAATGCACACAATTCTGTATATTTTTTTAAATTATTAGTTTGAATGTAGGGCTTATGAGAAATATTTTTATAGACATGGGATTATTTTAAGTTAGAAGTCTACTAGTTAAGGAGATAATTTTTATTATTATCTTTAATTTCTTTGGGAAGTTCAACATGTTTTTTATTAGATTTATTTTGTTAAATTCAAGCTGAGATCCTATGTTGGAACAGGACCACAACAGTAGAAAATAAGTGGTGTCGGCTCTGGGGTTGAACTCCATAATAATAGAGAATTTGGCGGCAATTGGTAGAAATTAGGGTAGATTTGTTAATTGTAAATACGAGCAGACAGTGTAAATCAGCTGGTATCGCAGTGGCGGAGTGAGAAATTGTGGGAGTAGCAGAATAAAAGCTGACAAACAAGTGAATAGCCAGCGGTTGCGTAACTGGGGAGTCAGCGAGTGCTTTCATAGGAGGTCACGCTAGTATGCCGCGCACTGAAGGCACGCAGAAAGTAGTAAACACGGAGAAAGCAGAAGTTGCACCAAAGATGGGTATTGCAGGGGAGGCAGAAGGGTCCCGAAAAATAGAAGCAATAGAGGATGCTGGGAATTTAAGTTTAACAGAGGCGCTTAAATTTATACCGCAGACATTTGACTGAAACAAGGCACAACTTTGGGAGTTTATAGACAATTGTGATGTAGCATTGGATTTAGTATCCTCTAGAGACAGAGGTCTGCTTGTTAAATGCATTTGTAAAAAAAATTGTTGGTTTGGCCAGGAGGAAATTGAGAGTCAGAGATAGAGTGACAACGTGGCCAGAGGTTAAGGCGGTATTAATAGAGAGTTACGGGTGTCGGCGCACAACTGATTACTATGCATATTCTCTTTTCAGCAGTAAACAGGAGCAGGAGAAAGAGTGGTTGTTTGGGCTTCTCAGATTGATAAAAAGCAATATGAATTCAGGGAGTCAGCAAGGGAAATAATGACGGAGGAAGAATTTCCTGGGGCTACAAGTCTCATAAATGAATTGGGAAGAGCGGTTTTTACTCAAGGGTTAAGAGATGAAAGAATAAAAACAAGAGTAAAGAGTAAACATCAGCCTCGCTGAGTTGGCGGAAATTGCAATTGGAGAAGAAATTTCATATAGAGGGGGGCAAGAGAAAGAAAGGCCGAGAAGAATAATGGAAAAGCCGAAATTAAGGAAAGGTACTTCTGGGATTACCTGTTATACGGTAGATTCGAGGACATTTTTCAAGAGACTGTAGGAGAAAAATGCGGGCAAGTAGTCAGGGAAGACACCTCGCAGAGCGAAGGGTTAGAGCTATAGATACAGAAGAGCAAGTAAATAATAGGTGCGAAGGAGTGCACCAGGGGTTACGAACTGAGCATCAAGAGCCAGGATAGCTGAAAGAGAGAAACTCAGAGGAGTTTTGTAGGAATTGCACAGGAGTTAGTGGACCGGGGCATGGCACAAATGGTAGTAGATGTAATAAAGATGGTCACGGGGTGGAGACTAATTATTGACCATCCGAGCCGGTGTGATAAATGTGATGGGAATGGTCAAAGGGGAGAACAGAGTCGGGATTGTTCAGGGTTGAAGATAGAGAAAAAGGAGAAAAACTGCAACAGGCATAGGTGAGCAGCCATCCTATGTCTGTAAAGCTAATGTATTTGCATTTGGCTGCAGTAAGGAAAACAAAACGGTAAAAAATAAGTTGTGAAGAAGGAAAAACTAGTACTAACATTTTTGGTGGACACAGGTTCGCAGCTCTCCTTGGTAAGGGAAGACGCTCTCGAGGAGGAGGTCAGTATAAACCAACGTAAGGCTCTATGCATCAAAGGACTTGGTGAGGAATCATGGGAGACACTGGGCACAGTACGATTAGGATTACAGGTGAGTAAAGCTTAATCATGAGTGGCATGCGGTCGGTAAAATTACCTGCTCGCGGTATACTGGGGCGAGACATGTTGGAGGAACATAAGGCGATAGTTGATTACGCCACCCAGCAGGTAAGGTTGGGCGGATCTTGGTTACCTCTGGAAAAAAGAAAAGAAGATGAGCACAGATGAAGCAGCCTAGGCGAAAAAGATATTTTGCGACAAGAGAAAGCTAGTGGTACTCAATGGATAAAGTTAGGGCCCCAACAAGAGCTAGTGATTGCTATAGAGGTTTGTCAGAAGGGTAAGCCATAATTGCGAAAAGTGAGGTCTATCCGGGAGTGTACTCACCGAAGCCACTTATTAATGTTGTGGAAGGAAAAGGCGTCATTACAATGGTCAACACTAATGAGGGAGAGGTCATGTTTCCCTGTCCAAAAATGAAAGTGGAAGTTCTCGATGATAGAGAAGTAGCAGTGGTACGGCGGGCCTAAATAAACAAGCAGAATTCGGCAGCAGAGAGGTTGAAAATTATAAAACAAAAGCTGCAGGTGGACCACTTAAATACAGAAGAAAGAGAAGCTGTTATCGAGTTATGCGCTGTATACAACGACATTTTCCATTTGCCAGGGGACAAATTAACATATACAACTACACTACAACACGAGATAGATCTGAAACCCGAAGATCAAGGTCGGATAATAAATATAAGACCATATCGCCTCCCCTAGGCACAGAAAGATGTATTGAAGAAGGAACTGGATAAGTAACAGGCAGACGGTATAATTAAAGAAAGTCTTAGTCCGTTGAATTTTCCTCTCCTTTTACTACCGAAAAAGCCCGACGCAAGTGGGCAGAAACGTTGGAGAATAGTAGTGGACTATAGAAAACTTAACGACATAACAGTAGGGCATGTGTATCCTTTACCTCTAATCACAGACATACTGGATCAGCTAGAGAACGCGAAGTATTTTACTACGCTGCATCTCTCGCAGAGGTACTATCAAGTACTATTAGACCCAAAGTCGAGAGAAATTACAGCTTTTAGCAGTCCTTATGGACATTATGAGTTCACAAGTTTAAGTATGGGATTAAAGACAGGGCCAGCATGCTTCCAAAGTCTAATGAATACGGCGATGGCGGGTCTTCAAGGAGAAAAAGCTTTAATCTAATTAGATGATGTCGTGGTCCACACACCCACTTTAGAAAAACACAATAAACGTTTGGCCCAGATTTTTGACAGGCTCAGGAAGCATAATTTTAAGCTGCAAGTAGACAAATACTCTTTCTTGCGAAGAGAAATAGCATACTTAGGGCACGTCATTTCCACCGCGGAAAGCAGAAGCAGTGCTGAATTTTGCACCACCCCGGACAGTGAAGGAGTTAAGGGCATTTTTGGGACTTGTGGGATATTACAGGAGATTTATATAAAATTTTAGCAAAATTTTGAAGCCACTGAATGAGTTGTTAAAAAAAGGAGTGCCATATTCATGGGGGAAACCGCAGCAGGAAGCCTTCCATGTTTTGAAGGACGTATTGACTAACCCACCCCTCCTTCAATTTCCCCATCTTTCCCGCGAGTTTGTAATAAGCACTGACACTTCTGGAGAAGCGATTGGGGCAGTTTTACGCCAGAAATATGATAAGGGCGATCTGCCAGTAGCATACGCGTCGCGCTCGCTTTCCAAGGCTGAGCAAGGGTGGAGCACTATAGAAAGAGAATGTTTGGCATTAACAAGGGGTTTGAAACAATTCCGAGCATATGTATATGGTCGGCATTATTCAATATATAATGACCATCAGCACCTCACTTGGCTCGCCAGCATAAGCGACATTTCGTCTAGATTCATGAAGTTGCGGCTAAAATTGCAAGGATATGATTTTGATATAAAGTACAAACGAGGTTCTAGTAACAGTAATGCTGATGCCCTAGACAGCGCTGGAGAAGAACCAGTGGCTGGGGAAGATAAGCAGGCAGAAACGACACTTAGCCCAGAGGAAAAGCAGGAGTTGTTGAAGAAATACATACATCGACCGTGAGCGGGCATTAGGGATTTGGCGTATGCTTAGAAAATTAATACAACACCGCACCTGGTCCAGTCTGAAGCGAGATGTTATCAACTTCATTAAGAAGTGTGACCGTTGTCAGCGGAATAAGGTGATGCGGAAGGGGATTAAGATGCAGCTAATGATCACTGAAACGCCGCCACATGTATTTGCACGTTGTTATATGGATTTAGTTGGACCCCTTCCACCAACTTTGTCTGGCCATAGATACATACTTACTTTTAAAATACACTAACGAAATTCCTAGTAGCAGTTCAATTAGAAAGACAAGATACACAATCAGTAGCCGAAGCACTTGACGAACAAATAATCTTGCGTTATGGCATTCCAGAATTTCTGGTTAGTGATCGTGGGACTCAATTTTTGAGTGATACTCTCAAAAAGGTATGTAAGTTGTTGCGGGTATCTCGGGTAACAACGTCACCATTCCGACCCCAATCCAATGGGGCCCTCGAACGTGCACATCTCACCCTTGTGGAATACTTACGTCATTTTGTTAATAGGCAGCAGAATAACTGGGATGAATATCTGCCCTACGCAGTATTTGTCCATAATACCACCCCTCACTGTACCACGATGCACGATACTCATAGTCACTTTTTCGGGCGGCCTGTAAATTTACTAGGAATCTTACAGAGGGAGAATGGGCAGCCACAGTTCAATTATGATGATTTCGCTGCAGAATTAAGGAACAGACTGCAGCAGGCACATGAGTGCGCAAGACAGCACACAGGGGCACAGAGGATTCAAGCTACGAAAAATTACGATAAGGATTGCCGCACCTGGGAATTCCGCCCTGCAGACCAAGTATTGGTAAGAGATGAAGCTTTGCATAGAGGAAGGAGCAAAAAGTTGGATTCACAATGGATGGGACCTAACTGGGTAGAGGAAGTAAAAGGGCTCAACGTAGTTATATGGCGGAACGGGGGAAAAACATCTACTGTACACAATAATCGTATCAAGCAGTACTATGCGTAAAAACGAGCGCCGCGCAGCAGCAACGTCAGCAACGACGCTGAGGCCTCAGCTATGCGCGCTCCGCTACCATCAGCACTAAGACAACCGTTTACCTTGTTTACAGATGACTCACTGGGCGCTATTAGCCGAAATACTGCACCTAGCGGCTATTTGGGGGACATCAGAATACATATGAAGGGCAAACAATTCCCGATTCCGCTCTCTACTGACTGGGGACATGAATTATTAAAGATATTGGAACTGGATGCATTTCTCTTTGGTGATATATTGGGTTATTCGATAACCATTCCTTTACTAGATACCACCATATTCCAATTATACCGTCCTCTGCCTCTGCCACGCCTATTTAGCGAGAGCAATGGAACTTATATGTACCCTGTTTCTGCCAAAGAGCTGCTACTGTTACAAGACACCAAGCACCAATATGCATTTCTGAATCACCAGGACTTGGAATTTAAAAAGCTTGATCCCAGCACCCACATATGTAAACAGACTTTTGTGTTGAAATCCACTACCGAAAATGTACCTGTGAAGTGAAGTTGCTGCAGGTACCTCAGACTATCCCTCCAACTGTGTGACAAGAGTAGCGCAATTGCGAGACAGCCTATGGACGGAGCTCGATGGGAATACTTGGCTATTTGTGCTGCCCCATCAACAGAGTCTCACCATATTATGCCAACAAGGACGACCAACAGATATCCTGATTGAGGGAACGGGAAGGTTAACATTCTACAATGCATGCCGGGGATATGGCACAGATTTAATGCTGCAAGTGGAGCAAGTCATAGAGACGGCTATAGATCTTCCAGATCATTTGCCCCAACTAGATCTGTGGGATAAGTTCCCCAAGAACGCAAATATTGGTGGAAATCTGTCTATAAAGAACTTGCAGTGGGGACCAACCCCGCATGTTTGCCATCTGGGGGACTTACGAAGTGTGGGAATTACCTGGAATGCGTTAGCATCCGTGTGCAAGAATACGATCCCTCCATTTGGGATCCCTTCTAACTATTTGTTCTAGTGTTCTGTACTTTTGTAGTGTTGGCGGTGGGCGCATGTCTAATCTGTTATTACGAGTGTTGCAGGCAACGGTTATGCCAGGTTTGCCAGTGGTCCTCGATCAAATCACGCGCCCCGCCTAACACAGAGCACAGCAATGACAACGAGCCGCACAGCACAGCGTCATCACCAGTTGCCTACGCACGTCAACCCGGGGGCAGCCTTGACCAGAGCTAACCTCCTGTCCTCTCTATCTCCAGTGCGATGCGCGCATTGGACTTGCAGTGTATCGAACTTTTGTAAAGCAGCAATGATTTCTTTTTGACTATTTGAATGTATTTTATAGTGTACCGAACTTTTGTAAAACAGCAATGATTTGCATGTACTTTTGTACTGTATCGAAATTTGTAAAGCAGGAATGATGTTTTTTACTATTTGTATGTATCTTCCTAGTGTAGGGAAATCTTTTTGTAAAGCCAAGACGATTCTTTCAATATCTTGTATGGGATTTTGTAGTATAAGCAACCGTTGTAAAGACACCGGGTTTTCTTTAATAATTTTATTGGGATTCTGTATGCACTTTTGTAAAGTCAAAATTATTCTTGGGATTTTTGTATGCAGCTTTGTATGATAGAGAATTTTGCTACTTGTATGCTATCATGATGAGCTTCATATCGCTGTAAAGCAAACTGTCAACAGAAGCACGCAAAATTTGATATCGATCCCATTTCCCGATTTGCCCAGGACAATATCATGTTATTACGGCCAAGATCTGGAAAATTTACAGACTATTCCAAAGGTACGGAAAATTTTGAGGATAGTCAACCTCAAAATTTTCCGTTCTTTCAGAGGGGAGGTGTCTAGCCTAGACTCAGGATTTAATAGTTATCCATTATGGTCAATACCCAGGACACTTTACCTATAAGGGCAGCCCTGTGAAGACTCGATCGCCGCCGGCTTCGCGCCTTGTTTGGTAAGCGAGGGTGCACACAGACTTATTTAGTAATCAGAGCGGCTCCGAGGCAGTTTAGGTAACCTTCGCTGCCGGGGCTGACGCCCCATCAGTATAATACCCAGCTCAATCCCGCACTAGGGAGCAGTGTGTATCAGTGTTCCATAACAGCGCAGGATACCCCAGGATCGGCTGGCTGGCACACCACACTCTCTCTGCTGCGATCCAAAGTAAGCAGATCTATTGTATTATTATCTATTGTACACAGAAGCTTCTAAAGCTATGCGCTGTTTTAGCTGAACACCCTTCAGGAGGAAGGCTGCTAATAAACTGCTCGTAACTACTGTTTGACCAATTTACTCTATCCTTGCCTCTCCCTAGCCATTTGTACTAAGCTGTAAGGTCCATACCGCTCGGCGGCCAAGCTGGTGTAGTAATAATATCTGCTGTAGAGGTGGCCTGAGATCCTATGTTGGAACCGGACCACATCATATTATTTAGTAATAAAAAAACCAAATACGTAGAGGTTTGGCTTACTTGTATTTAAAATGCCAAGAGGTAACCAGAGAAGCCTTAAAGTTCAGAGGGGTTGTCTTTATAGATTATGATGGAAATTGGTCAAAGAAAAAGTACCAAGAGAAAATTTAGACAACTTACAAGAAAAATATATGTACAATTTGCAAACTTGTGTATTAATGTATAGCAAATATGACTAATGAGATAAAGATCTTAAAATTAAATAATTACCATAGAAGGTATTTCTGATCTATTTACATTTATACCACCCTAACAACTTCAAAACCCGCAGCTACTAAGGTAACTTGTAAATATTTTGAAGATGTTATTTATAGAATCACACATCGCTTGAACTAATGATAATCAAACAGATAACATATCAGAAACATTCAACAGGTAAATAAAATAAATAAAATCAAAATCCCTTCAGCATAAATCAATAGGACTAATCTTACCTTATTTGTGAAGTTCTGCTGGTACATTTATGAAAATGAAGTTTTGCCATATCTTCAAAAACTCCAAAGCAATATGTGCAAACATATAAGGGAGCACAAATAGCTGGGATATGACTGAATACATGTTCCATCAGAGAGCACCAAGATAAAGTCTGTGCACAGAATGCACATGAAAGTTCAAATAATGATGACTCTTTAAATATAGTTTTCTTGCGACAATGAAAATTATGGGCACTAATCATTGACAGGTTTAAGAAAACCTTGCCACATAGATAGCAAATGTTTGACGGTGATTTTACATTTAGGATATGAGTAAAAACATGTTTCATTAACATGTCCCACGCGGAGAATGGCTGAAGACAAATGGCACACGTACAGCTGTGTGGACTGGCAGTGAAAGTAATACTACCACTGCTGTTATCAGATACACTGTGAATGCTCACATCTGATCTGACTAATAGTGTAGGTTGAACTGTCTGACCAAACAGAATCCCTCCCTCCACACTATCATCATTTTGTTTATAGTACAATTCAAATCTCTTTTCTTGGAGTCCATTCTTTGGCCTAAAAAATGAAACAGAAAACATAATTTAAGTTTATTAACTGGAAAGCACTGATACAAAAAAACAGATAGAGCTCTAGTAACATAGCATCCACATTACAAAAAGAATAAAAAAGTGTCACGTGGAAATTAATATGCATATTTTTAACAGTAACTTACTTGGTAATAATAAATTAATATAATGTATCATATACAGCAATAGCTGACAGGTAATACACCAAGACAAAATGTTTATCTAATATTACATTATAACCACTAAAATTTAAATGTTTAGGATGTTTCTATACTGACAAAGTAATAGAAAATATACTCCCAAACAACACCAACATGAAAATAATTTTCTCACATTGCCTGGTGTTGTAAAAACACAACATTAGGTGTCAAGTGGCTTCCAGATGTTACAAGTTTGCTGTGACTGCATCGAATGGCTTAGCCTCATGTCAGAATGACTTTTCTATGTTTAGAAAAGATGCACAAAAAACTTGGATCTCTTACACACCTATTCCCTGGCTGCTTGGATATTGTGCATGGGTTGAATTTGTGGTCCACAATTCTTGCAGGCACATTATGAGTGCATACTGTCAGAGAAAAAGATCTGAATAGAAAGGAAATTAGCATCAAAGGGAGTCATTTATGAGTCTTCTGTAAGCACATAAAAGATATCATGATATAAAGCTAAGCCAGTCTAGGCAGTCACAGAAAACTTGTTTCATCTGGAAGCAATTTCACACCCAATATTGCCAACAGAGATAGCTGTCAAAACATTGTTTCTACAACACCATCCGACTGGATACCCGAGAAGATTATAATGCACCATTATACCAGGAAATTTTTCATTTACAAAATACTAATATCTGTACCTGTGTTACAAAGGCATACACCTTTACACACCTAGAGTAAAATAATTGTATATGTGATTCCCATAGTCCTCAAGCTAAAGAATAGTTTCAATAACACTTACTGGATAGTACATTATAATGTACCAATATCTCTTGCTGTATTTTACCAGTTTCTTAAAACTATTTTTGCAAATTAGTTTTGATTCCTAAACATTCTGTGTTTTCTGCAAAATGCTATATTGTTAATAATTCAATTATAGATGTGTTTTAATTGAGTGGCAGGTTTGGAACAAACTTAATTTATCCAGTGTATGATCTCAACCTGTGGTCTGTGAAGTTAAAAGGGTTTCACAAGAAGAACATTAAAAATTTAATTCTAATTTAATTAAAATATCATAACAAAAAATAAATAAAAAAGTCACACAAAATGAATATCATACTCATTCCACATAAGGCTATAAGTGTGTCTAAGCAAGAAGCCTACAAACCAAACTTCCTGAAACTAATAAATATTTCCCAGACCAGGCAAAAACCTGGTATTTCTAGAATACAGTGATACCACTGCATTGGTTTCTAAAACCAATAAATATTTCACAGAACAGGCATTTCAAGAATACAGTGCTTTCATTGTATTGCATGTAACAGTCCATTACATACACTTACAGTTGGCAATAAAGAGTAGTTTTCATTTCCCACAGTATCTATTCTGCCACATATTCAGAATGATAAGTTTATGCCACATATAATAATTGTTTTCAAAATACATTGCTTTCCCATCCACTCACAATCAGTAAAAAATTATCCATTCGTGTCATCTGTGATGGTATATTCAATATATTATATGTTTCATCATCATCAACAAGATCCAAGTTGTCACCTGAAATACTCTATAACATTTCCACCTTATTTATTGTGTTGTTACAACCCTCCTTGTATAGTGGTGGATTTAATTTCTCTGTAATTATTTATATTCTGGTATTACATTAAATTATACAGTTTGCTAAAACTAGAAATCTGTATTCTTCATATTTATTGTGAATATAAAAAAATGTAACAAAAATAAACCTTATCCATTGCAGAGAGCATTAAGAAAGAAACAAAACCAACTAATTAATAGCGTAATAAAAGGATCTTCATGATTATCGATTGAATAATAAGAACAACTTTAAATACACGTTAAAACATTATGGGTACTAAATAAGGAAAACCAAATAATTTCTTTTCCCATATTTTGTGTTCCTAAAAGCTAGAAATTCAGCAAAAAACTGTAGAAAACTCCAGTGCTGTTCATTTGAGCCAGTATTAATATGTAATTTGATGCAATTTTTAATGGAGTGACTGTATTAATTTTTAAAAATCATCATCAACATATACAGTTTATGATAAATTAAGCTACATTATGTTTGTCCTATAGCTATATATAGTTTCAATTTGGAATATTTTTAAAATATTTATTTTTAGTCAACTTGTACCATCAACAATATTCACAATCATAGTAGACGCTCAGTTTTAAAGACAATTACACAGTGTGAAAAACTCCGAGACACAAAAAATCATCACATTATATCCAAATAAGTCATGAAATAACCCAGCAAACTACTGACCCATAGCACTCCACAGCTGCTATTACAAACTTCTGGAAAAGCTCATTACAAAGAGGAAAAGTCCACAGACCTCAAACAAATGAGCTGACTTTGAATCAAACAGCAGTATATTTCAGGTGCTGAGTCAAACTGTGCATACTGAGAACAGATTTCAAGACAACTTTAGTACTAAGTGTCAACCTGACTGCTGCCTGTGACATTGTTTGGTAGGAAGGGCTATTGCACCAATTAACAAAAGTAATACCATATAAGTTATAACATGCTTATTGTAATTTTAAAAACAAAATGAAACCATATACACTAAAACTATGAAAATCGAAAATCTGAACACATCAAAAATCTGAACCATCCTCGGATCCAATTCATTCGTATTATAAACGCTCTGCTGTATATTTAGTCAATATCGTTCCACCAGCAATGTGCAAGCAGAAAGTTTGTATAAAGTTGTACTTTAAAATCAATAAATCTGAGCTAATTATTCACTGTGAAGAAATTGTTTAAAATCCACTAAATCATCTCTATGACTATTTAAACATATTTCTGCTGACAGCATCAATAGTAATGACATATAGTATAATAATTGGTTAGACAAAGCTCCATACAGAGTTTGTACCAATCTTAATTGTTCAAACACAAAAATCTCAGAGCTATGAAATTGCTGATAAGTTGTAGAAGGACCTCAACAGAATTAATATCTATTATATAATAAGTGCAGATAATATATATGAATGGGGAAGACTATTAATACTAGTCTGCAACAGTGGAGTTCCAAACCAAACTTTCCACCAAGCAGTGAACCCGCAGAGTGTATCCAGGTAACCCCAAAGTCTTCTTGTATGTAACACTATTATACCCTAAATAGATAGCTTCACTAGACGTTAGGCTATAAATATTTCTGTTAGGAAGTTCAATATATGTATGGCTAGGGCTTTTTTTTTAATGATTTACATGTGCCAAACACAAAGTAATTAAAGGTGAAAAATATATCATCTGATGCACACAGTAGGAACCAAATAAAAACATATTAAGAAGGTTGGAAAGTCAGAACCAATATCTGTATAGAATCCTATAGTGATTACAAGTGGAGAGTAAGGTAAAAACTTCAAAATGATCAGCAAACTGCCAAAATGGTAAGTTAAATATGATCTAGAAAATAAAAGTGTACATAAACGTACTGTATGGTAACATTGATAAATGAAATTATTCTGAAGGAAAACTTTGGAACATAAACTCCAAATAAAAGAACAAAGGATTTCTTCAGTAATATGAGTAGTATAAAATTACTAATCATACACACATTTTTACCTACAAATATGGAAGAAAAAAAGCAATAAAAACTAACTATTAATGGAATTTAAAATTGATCTTACGATGCTACAGCTAGAAAGAGGAAAAATTATTTAAAAAAAACGAGTCTACTAGACAAATTACAAATAAAAGTAAGACTACACTTACTATTTAGATGACTTGCCCTAAGATGTAATTACCAGATTAAGAGATGTTCATTCAGAGGAAAACTTGATAACAATGTTTAAATAAGGTACTTTGCTGTGTCAGTGATGTTAGCATGTAAACTCAACAGTAGTATGAAACTTATAATATACTCAGTTTAAATTATTGAGGAAACTGAATATAGAAAAAAACATATAACTAAAAATAATGAAAATGTAGTACCAATGATCAAAGCAATAAATGAGAGATTTGAATTTATTATTAAAAGAATTATTAATTCTTAAAAATTTCAAAAGAATTGTTACTTAGCTTTAGTTAAAAACCAGATAAATTAAAAAAATTAACTGTTAAATATATAATTGTTGTGATATTAATTTTAAATCTTAACAGCCATGGCTAAATAGTTCAATAAACCACAGACGCAGTATACTAAATTAGAACAACACATGTATTTGAGATTGCAACACATGCTAGTCAGACTTGAGAGCAACATAAAACTACAGAAAATTGGCAACTGTCAATAATATGGACCACCATACCAATCAAGAATAGGTTGCAACACTAAATCCTCTTGTTCATTGTCCTCTGGAATATTCTGAAAAAAAAAAACAAGAAATAACAATTTACTGATAAACTCAGAAAATAAAACCACTGAAAATAATTTAAATATAAAAAAAATATAAACTTTGATAAGAAAATTTGACAGCAGTAAGAATTGATGGAAAGATATTAGAAAAACTATGGGCTTTAAATTCTAGTTTCACCTAACCAATTATAAATACAAGCAAATAACCTCAAATAGTAATATCCCTATTACTTACATGTCACATGAAGATACAAAAGTATAACAAAGAAAACTAACTACCTCAACCAACGTCCATTCAATTTGCACATTACAGTTTCAGCTATTAATATATCGAAAGTAAATTCTTGATTTACAAAGAAAAAACCATTAACATCTGCAAGAAAACTCTTTACCAACGTCTTTTGCAAGGTTAACAAACACATGTACTCTCTTTGGTTAGTTAAACGTACTGTACAATATATTCCATTCAACAAAAGATTCCAGATATTTGTAAAAAAATTTAGTTTTTTCTTAATGCTTTACATCTACAAAAAGTTTTTAGAGCCAGGAGAGGATTGTGTGAAAAGACAGTAGGAAAAAGGTCTTAATAGTTATCAGGGAACCATCTCACAATCACCTGGATTGATTTTGGGGAACTGTGGAAAACTAAAATGCAGATGACAAGAGCACAGAATAGAACTCACACAATTATTAATGGCTGCATTAATGTCATACAACTGTGAAGGAGATTATCAATTTTCTGTTTGAATAATACTCGATAAATCTGAAGTTTGTATATGATGGAATTGAGAGATATATCTACCAAGTCAGTTACAAGCCGAATTGGAGAAATGGAAACACAGATGGTGTAAATCAGTATTTATTGTTTCCTTCAGTAGAATCTCAATAATAAATAAATGAAATGCTTAACAAGTCTATAAAGGTTGAGCAGAAAATATGAACATTTATTTATGATGGCAAGAAAAAAAGTCAAGTTTAGTGGTTAGAAATCAACAATTTTGAAGGATATGCGGTAACAGGTACCGCCATAAAATAACAATTGTATGGCTCACACAGGAGGCCTATCAAGTCAGTGTGTCAGAGTAGGGATGGAACTAAAGCGTTAATTTTAACATGAGATACGTATTATGGAGTGATTTCAGCTTACTTCAGCTAAATAAATTTTATCAGATTCATTCAGCTATGGTCTGATGAAGGAAACAACTTACCATTCACCTAGAATGACTCTGGGAAATTATGTAAAACCAAAATCTTTGTGATCTTAATGAGATTCAAACATATATGAGCATGAATGCATGTGTGTTAATCTTTGCATAGACAAAGCAAGCTGGTAAAGGTCACACTGATACCTGTAAAAAAAAAATCCAATCTGGACAGGAATCAAATAAGGCACCTTCCCTTTTGAAAGCAGGCATACAACAACTAAACTGCTACTTTGGTCCTCCAGTACTATAGATAACTGGGGAATATAAAAGCTCTTATAAGTCAAACTGGCAAAACTAATAAGAATTACCTCCTTATAACAGGAGTTTATCAGCAGCAATTAGTTTTCTTTAAGAAATCTTGGAAGTATAAAAATAACAGCATATTATGGGAAAAAGTCAGTGGCATTATGCGAAGAAATAAGTGGTTTAGTACAGACTTATAATTCCATACAGGCTTCAAAATGGAAATAATGTGAAACGCCAGTTTCATTTAAAGGATTGACTAGCTGTAATTTAGTAAATTAGGAAATGGCTTCCTAATAAACATTTAGAATATGCATCGTTGAACACTGCGAGGCAGACAGTGAAATGTGATCTGAATAGGACACTTTTTTTATTTTGCTTCTGCTCTCAAACCTCATCAATGTCAATATCATTAGAAGTGGGAAGGAGTGGGTGGGAAATTGATTATGGTCTTTCGAAGGAAACATTCCAACATTTGCCTGGAGTGATTTGGAGGAACCAAAGAAACCCAAATCTGGATGACCGGATGGGGTTGGAACCTGCGTCCTCCTGAATGTGAGGCCAGGGCATTCCAGTTGCCCACCATGCTCTGTCATAGGCTGCTCATATAGTACGGTATTTATAGACAAGAATTAGTTCATGAGTAAGCATATAACCTAGCTCAGTTAGTAAAGTCACTGACTACTGACATTGTGAAAATATTTTAACAACAAATAGAGATTAGCACAAATTCACTGGACTTGCTGTCAGGTCAGGTTCACACTGCCTTGAAATGTGATCAAGTGATACAGAGAACAGTTCCCTCTGTTGCTGAAACCATCACAAAATCACAATCAACAACCTCCTCATTCTGGTGCCAAAAGTCATGGAAGGTATATCCATAGAGAATTATTTCTATTTTACAGCTTGAACCTTAGTGACCAGGAAAACAGGAAAAGCAATCTTTGTTAAACAAGAGTTCTCAAAATCATAAGATTAAAAAATTAATATAGGATTATTGCAGAATTACTTTTGTCTTTGAGAATGCCATTGGCAGATTAGGATGACCTCCACAAGTCCAAGAGTGTAAAGTGATCAACTTATGTAAGTAATGTAAACACAGTCAAATATTAATAGCTGCAGTGGCCAAAACAAACTGTTAATATTATAGAATGGTACTCATACATAATTTTCTATGCATATTATCTGTAGTAGAGAAGAGCATACATATTGTTACAAATTTGCCCATTACAGTGAAAAGTATTCCTCAACAATCTTGTCAAAGTAACCATTGTTTATTTTATAATTTCCCATAATTTGTAACAAAACAATGAAAAACAGAAGTGTGAGTGATTCACCACAACTATGTTATTTGGATTAATTATCTTTTTTAGGTAAGAGTGTCAGGGATTGCAATAAGTTACCAAAAGAAATGATGAATTATTTACCAAAAATGATGAAAGAATTTAAATTTGTAGAGGGCAAATATATGTGGGTGAAGGAATGTGGGAAGATGGATGTGTAGGGAAATTGCCACCAGAGCGTGTGCTGCATTGCAATTTAATTCAATATTATTATTAATAAATTATTAATTATTTCTCTTGGTAACTTATTCCACTCCCTGACACCCTTACCTAAATAAGAGAATCTTCCTACATCCTTGTTCCTGAAATTGAGTGCCAGCTTGTGGTCATGGTCATCCTTTCCCTTCCGTGCTTTATTTTTCATTCTTACGCCAATATTATTCCATACCTCATCAGCAATATATGCCTTGTACACTCCCATAAACCTCTTCACCCTCCTCCTGTCTTTCAATGAATCCTGTTCTACGTCTTTTATCATATCTATTACCGATTGTGTTCTCTGGTAATTTCCAGAAACAAATCTAGCAGTCCTTTTTTGCCCCCCCCCCCTCAAACTCCTGAGTTTGATACCCAAAATTTGAGTTCCACACTACAGCATCATATTCAAGTAATAGTCTGACCAAAGTTTTGTAAACAAGTTCCTTTACTTTTCTCGCACATCCCCCCATAACTCTCGGAAAAGTGTAGGATTTTTAAACCTTTTTTCCTACTTCCTGTCCAATGTGTTCTATCCAGTTAAGCTTGTTATCAGATCTAATTCCAGGATATTTACAAGTCTTCAACAAGCAATTTTTTCCTCACCTTATAATCATAAGAAACATTTAGTTTTTTATCTGTGTACCTAATAACCCAAGTCTTCTTCGCATTTATCTCCATCCTATCTGTCTGATGGTTTCCAGCTGGAGACAGCCAATGTGTTTCGGCCATTGGAGGATCTAGATGGTGACTCTGAGGACCGTCAGGTTGGACTGAACGATCTGGGTTCTTGCAAAGTAAAAGGGAAAAGTTTTCAGGGTGTATCTAAAAGTAAACGCAGGAAGGTACTGTTACTTGGGAGCAGTCACGGGAGGGGAATCAGTGAGATGGTTCAGTCTGACTTGGGGCCAGATTATGAAGTCTGCAGTATTTTCAAACCAAATGCAGATCTTGGAAGTGTGGTAGCAAATGTGAAAGACCTAGTTAAAGATTTTTCAGATGAGGATTGTGTTGTAATTGTTGGGGGACCAGGAAATAGCCTTGATAAAGACCTCGATTATTCAATTGAGGGAGACATTGCCCACATTTCCAGGAACACACGTCAGACAAGTGTGAGATTTGTTGGTTTGCTTGAGCGTTATGATAAACCCTGGATGTGGCATAACATCAGGCGTACAAATGCATCCTTGGAAAGGGTTCTCTGGCAGCCGGCTAATTCACACATTGGTTTGATTGATGTGGCCTGCATTGGTAGGGACAGTTATACTCGCCATGGACTCCATCTGAATGTCAGAGGTAAGAGGAAGCTTTCGCTTCTTATTGCTGATGAGGTCAGAGGATGCCAGGTGAGTGAAAGAGGTATTCCTGTGATAAATGGTGTTAAGTCGCGGCCTTTTTTAGGGTAAATAAAATAGATTTATTAAGATGTCTAAAGGAAATTAATGTCTCTGATGATCATAATTTGTTGAAATTAAAAATTCCAACTGATATACCAGTATGTAATAATAAAATAAACAATTCAAAGTCATTGCGTCAAAGTGTTCAGACCAGTATTTTCCACCAAAATATAAGAGGAATATTTAGTAAAACTGATGACATTACCTTAAGCCTAGAAGAGATTCAAAATTCCAGAAATTTTAATGTAGACGTTTTGTGTATATCTGAGCATCATTTGTCTGATACAGGAATATCTCAGCTGTCCATCCCAAATTTTAAATTAAGCTCTCATTTCTGCAGATGTAAAATGGAGAAAGGGGGAGTTGCCATTTTTGTTAAAAATAATATTGAATGCAGTAGTGTAGTTGTAAGTAAGTATTGTATAGAACAACACTTTGAATGTTGTGTTACTAAACTAGAATATGATAAGGAAGAGCTGATAGTGATAGCAATTTACAGGGCCCCCTCAGCTAATTTCAAACTGTTTTTATCTCATTTAGAGTCTTTGCTACTAAGTTTTACAAATAGCAAACAAATAGTATTATGTGGAGATTCAATGTTGACTTTCTGAATCACAGTAATGATAGATTAGATATGGAAGCCTTGATGTTGTCTTTTAACTTAACAGCACTTGTAAATTTTCCTACGAGAATACAAAATAATAGCAGGACTGCAATTGATAATTTTTTTATGGATATTTCTCAGTGCAGTAATTACAGCATACATCCAGTAATAAATGGTATCTCAGATCATGATGCCCAGCTATTATGTATCGAGTCCAGGAACACTGTTAAACAGATAAAGAAAAGCTGGGTTTATAGAAGAAATATTAGTGAAAATAATATAAAACACTTCATAGATACCTTAAACAATGAAAACTGGTTAGAAGTATATAATGCGCAGGGTGTTAATGCGAAATTTGATTCCTTTCTGAATATATTTCTAACACTTTTTGAAGGTAGTTTCAAAAAAAGGAAAATTCTCAACACTCCAAACAATGAACTGGGCATGGGATGGATAACAAAGGGTATTAGAATCTCTAGTAAAACAAAGAGGGACCTTTATTTAAAAATGAGAGAATCGGATAACTATGCGCTGAAAGTTCACTATAAACTTTATTCTAAAATACTAAGAAATGTAATAAGGAAGGCCAAGAACAGGTACATATCGGCGAAAATTGAAAATTCAGACAATAAAATGAGAACAATATGGAATATAATAAAGACTGAAACAGGAAAAACTGTAAATCACTCTAAGGACATAAAAATAGAACAAAATGGATATGTGTATAGCGAAGCAGGGGAAGTTTGTGAAATATTTAACAAACATTTTACGTCAGTAGTAGATAAATTAGGCATAGAAAAGCAATCCCCACATAGTGCTCTAAGGCTTCTTGAGACTGCTTTCCCAAATAGCTTTGTGGAGATGAAATTGCCACCAGTAACAGTCTCAGAAATAAATAAACTCATTAAACAATTAAAACCTAAAAATTCTTCCAGCTATGACAATATTTCAAGTAAATTACTGAAAAGATGTTCAGACTGTATCAGTCATGTACTTGCTCACATTTGTAATGAATCCTTAATACAAGGTGTTTTTCCCGATAGACTAAAATATGCTGTTGTAAAACCATTATTTAAAAAAGGAGAAGTAACATGTGTAGACAACTATCGTCCCATTTCATTACTTTCAACATTCTCAAAGGTTTTTGAAAAAGTCATGTATAGAAGAGTAATAAAACATGTTACACACTATAATATCCTAACTAATTCACAATTTGGGTTCAAAAAAGGATCATCCATAGAAATGGCTATATATTCATTTTTAAATAACACATTTGAGGAACTGAATAATAAAATGAATCCTGTAGGAATATTTTGTGATCTTGCAAAAGCATTTGACTGTGTAAATCATGAATTACTTTTGAAAAAAATGGAATACTATGGTATTTTTGGGACCGCAGGTAAATGGTTTAAATCATACATTGAAAGCCGAATGCAAAAAGTTTCAATTTTTGATTCTAAAATAAGTAAAGATGCTTCATCAGACTGGGAGAAAATAAAACATGGAATTCCACAAGGCTCTGTCTTAGGTCCCCTCCTCTTTCTGTTATACATCAATGACCTTCCTGGAAATTTATCCGACGAAGTTAAGAGTGTTTTATTTGCAGATGACACTAATCTTACTGTGCGTAAAACACCAAACAGTACTATAGAATTTAATGTAAATGAAGTACTTAGAGTAGTAGCAAATTGGTTTAAGGCAAATTCATTAAAATTAAATTTTGAAAAAAACACATTATATTAGGTTTAAAACAAAAAACTATGCACAGCCAGATATATGTATAAACTATAAAAACAACACAATCTTAGAAACAGAGAGTATAAAATTTCTTGGTATTAAAATAGATCAGAAACTCTGTTGGCATGATCATATCACTACACTACTAGCAAAGTTAAGTAGTGCCACCTTTGCAATACGAACACTTTCTCTAACAGCAGATCTAGAATTAATGAAACAGGTGTACTACTCATATTTTCATTCAGTAATGTCATATGGCATAATTTTTTGGGGAAACTCTTCACAAAGTAAAAAAGTTTTCATAGCACAGAAAAGAGCTATTAGGTTTCTGTGTAGGGTAAAACCAAGAACTTCTTGCAGACAACTCTTTAAGAAACTGAATATTCTTACAATGTATTCTCAGTATATATATTCTCTCATGAGCTTTGTCATAGAAAATTTTAACCTGTTTACACCTAATTCACAGGTACACAGTTTCAATACAAGAAACAGAAATAACTTGCATAAAACACAAACATCTCTGTCATTAGTACAAAGAGGAGTTAATTATTCTGGGATACATCTGTTTAATAAACTACCTAATCGTATAAAACAGCTTTCAGATAATAAAGATGTATTCAAACAAAAACTTAGAGATTATCTTATTGGCAACTCCTTCTACTCCACTCAAGAATTTGAAGAAAATAATTAATTGTACTCATTATGACGTTTGCAAAACTCAGTTGCAAAAATGTATGTTTATTATTATTTCTTGTATTTGTAAAATATGTATATATTTACTATGATATGACTCATATTATGTGTATATGTATCAACAATGACATGTTTCACATCCCAGAGGTATTTCCTCAGCAGGGATCCATGGAACAAGATTAATAAATAAATAATAAATATGTTTAACCAACCCAAATAGATACCCTGTCCAGATCACCCTGCAGCTGTTTACTGTCGTCTAGTATTTTGACCCTTTGCATAGCATTATGTTATCTGCAAACAAACTAATATCTGAGAGTAAAACATCAACACAATTATTCATTTGTACAAATAAACTTCTCAGCTTCTAAAGCAACTCAGGAAAATAATTTTCTATGAAACTTTTGCTCACACCCAATGGAAGAAATTCAGTGACTTACATGCTCAAGATATTTCATCACATTTCGAGCTTTTACACTAGTATCTCTTACTCATTGGTATTATGTTGAACAATATACATTTAATAAAATTGAAATACACTATCAGAACTACAACTGCATAACTAAAACAGGAAAGTAAGATATTCAAGAAAACGGGTTTTGGATTAATATAAATTCATGTCCACACAAGTTTGGGTCATCAGCAACATAATGCTGGTCGGATAGAAAAACTGTTGGGTGGAAATCACCGTACAGCACAAACAAAGTAATTAGGATTGTTCTTATCAGTTTCATGGTCCAAATGAGTTTCCTGCCTGGTTGAAATACGCAATTGTTTTGTGAATGACGAGTTTAAGATTTCGACATTGATTAATTACTGTATGATGACAAAATAATGCTTGCGCTCATAGTAACATTCCTTAATAAATGAAACATGGAAAGAAGTATATAATAGCAGAAATACAAATAACAAAAACAACTCATTTATAAATACATTTTTGCATTATTTTGAATTTGCTTCCCACTAAAGGCAAGAAAACAAACTAAAATAAATTATGTAAAGGGCTGGGTTACCTCTGGTATTCTAGTATTAATAAAAAAAGAAACAATTGTTACATGCAACTTCTAAAACACAGGAAACAATGCCAGAATTTGAAAAATATTATAAAAAATACAAACAGGTTCTTAACAAGGTATTACAACAAGCAAAAAAAAAAAAAAAAAAAAAAAAAAAAAAATAGAAAATGATAGATACATTTCCTCAGATCCCAATAAAATGAAAGCCATGTGGAAGATAGTTAAGAATGAAGTAGGAGCAAGACAGATAGATAGCCATAACATTCAACTGCAAGAAAAAAAAAAGGATAATAGCTGATTCTTTAAAGATATCTAACACATTTAATATATATTTCTCAAATATTGCTGAAGATTTGATTAGCAAAAATGTTTACAAGTGAAACACCAACACTCAAGATAATGTCAGCCAAAATAATAGTAAAACTGCTATTATTCAGTCAACAAATGAAAAAGAAGTATTAAACATTTTTGGTGAATTGAAACCTAAATTTTCATCTGGTATTGATGTCCCATATTTTCTACTAAAAAAAAAAAAAAAAAAAAAAAAAAAAAAAAAAAAAAAAATGTGCTGAGTTAATAGCTTGTCCTCTCTCTCATATATACAACAGCTCATTCTCTAGTGGAATATTTCCAGATAGGCTTCAAACAGCAAAAGTAAAACCCCTATTCAAAAATGGGGAAAATTATAAGGTATCAAATTACTGTCCGGTATCAGTCCTCTCATGTTTCTCTAAAATCTTAGAAAAGCTATTTCACAAAAGGCTATTCGACTTTTTAGAAAGTAAACAAATATTTTTTCACATACACAACATTGGTTCAGAAAGAATAAATATACTGAAACTGACCTTTTTTTCATTTTACACAGAAATCTTACAGACACTAGATTCGAAAGGACATGTATCTGGAATATGTCTGGACCTTTCAAAAGCATTTGATGTAATTGATTATAATTAGATCACTTATGAGTTAGAGGAGTAGCTAACAATTGGATAAAGGCAAACATGCATGATAGAAAACAGATTGTTGAATGTAGCTTTAAGACTGGCAGCAGCATAAAGTATGTGCACTCAGATTGCAAACACATAAAATATGGAGTGCCACAAGGGTCAATAATTGGGGCTGTACTATTCCTAGTATATATTAATGATCCAGACAAAACAAATAACTGCCAAAAATATATTAAATTTGCAGATGACACCACCATATTAATGAAAGAATATACTTAAGAACAGTTAACTAAAAATATTAAAAACTCTTCTCAACACATTTTGAACTGGTTTTCTCAAAACAAGCTAATAATAAACACAGAAAAAAACACATGCCATACACTTCAGCACAAAAAATAATGTAGATGACCAGTTAACTACACTAAAACTCAGTGGTAAACTATTTAAAAATGTTGAAAACATAAAATTTCTAGGTATATTCATACAAGATAATTTAAAATGGAACACACACGTTGAACACCACTGTAGAAACTAAATTCTATCTGCAACATGATGAGAGTATTAAATGGTTGCATATCAATTGAAACAATTAGGAATATTTATTTTGGCAATATTGATGCAGGTCATGTTTCCACAGTTACTTAATTAATTACCAGTTGAATGATAACGCCAATGCAACTTTTTAATTAGTTGCATTGGCATTATCATTCAACTGTTGATTAATTAAGCAACTGTGGAAACGTGGCCTGCAACAACATTGCACTGATTCAGTCCCGCCAGACATTTCCAAAATTAAACAGATGCATTGGCTTTATCATTCAACTGGTAATTTATTTTGGGTGTGTGCATTCATTATTAAGGTATGGTGTCATATTTTGGGAAACTCCCCTCGAAGTATCAAATGCTTCAAAATGCAGAAAAAAATTATCACAATTATTGAACTTCATGTAAACTTTTATTTAGAAGCAAATTCTACCACAGCCCTGTTTATACATACTGTAAACTATAAAATTCATCAAAAAATAAATAAATATAGATGCTTCTGGTTATACACTTCAAACAAACAATGATATACACACGTATAACACTAGATTTTCATATACCACAAACAAATACTAACTTCTGTCAGAAAGGGCCACTTCACATTGTAATCAGATTGTTTAATAAACTACCACAAAGGATCAAGTCTGTAAGACAAAATTCATATCACGACTGAAGAAGTACTTGCTCGACCACTGCTTCTACAGTATTGATGAATATTTGCAAACGAAAAGTTATTCTTAAGTTGCAGTGATTTCATAAAAATAAAGAGGCAAATGATATAAAGCAGATGTTAATTGTATATTTGTAATAATAAATGTTTTGTCTTTATCAAATTTTTACACTTATGTTATCTTATAGTTAATCACAGAAAGGATAAAGTGTGAGAGAATGTGTGTGTGTGTGTGTGTGTGTGTGTGTGTGTGTGTGTGTGTGTGTCTGTCTGCGTACACACTACTTTCGATTTATCCCATATCATTTGTACTTTGTACTATGTATGATGCAAAGGGATCAATAAATACAAATACATCCATTCCAACTGATAAAAATACGACATATTTATAATATTTATACCAAGCGTGAACTTCTCGTTATTCAGCTTATACGAATTAATACACAAAATGTGGTCACTCGGGATTGTGCATTATCCAGATATAAGTAAATAACAGCAAACTTTACCAATTAAACACGAATGAAAGGCTCATCCATGTTGTGGGACGGCAATCAGCAATGTGAGTACTGTGCAACTACATAATCAGATTAAAGGTTCAGACCCACCTCTTCTTTAATATACACAGCCTCTATTGGCTCCATATCACCGCCTCTTGACGTCTTGAGAAACGAATACACAATATTATTAACAAGTTATAGCAAACACACAACGTACCACGCACAAACAGCTGATAATAACTATTCTGGTACAAAGATACTGGAAGCTCCAAAGAATAAAACCCATAAACTGTTTTCTTCGGTAAAATAAAACAATTAATTAGATTTTAAATTGAAACTGTCGTTTTCCATTCCATTCACACGAAACGTTTGTAGTTTGATAATATTTTATCCATGCTGGATTAGTGGAATTCAGCGACTGTAGTTTCAAATATCTTGATATTAAAAAACAGCAACCAGACACAGTTTGTTTGATGTTTTATATTTAATAAACCATTACCGGTTTCGAACACAAATTGTTCATCATCAGATGGTTTTTCATTTATTTTATGTATGTAATAAATTATGGATTTGTAAAATGCAAGCGTGCATCACTCAAAAGTTGAATGTTCCAAGCTGAATTTTTCGGGTATTATCTAACAGGCAATACCGCTCGCTTCGCGCTGTTAACGTGTCGTCATAGTGACGTCTTGAAAGATGTGATGTATTGATAAATAATTATAAATATTTCACCAATATAAGCGTCTGAATAGCAAATTTCTAGCGTGCTATTCAGATGTTTATATTGGTGAAATATTTTTAATTATTTATCAATACATCTCATCATTCAAGAAAAATTCAGTTTGGAACATTCAACTTTTGAATGATGCACGCATACATTTTGCAAATACATAATTTATTACATACATAAAAATAAATGAAAAACCATCTAATGATGAACAATTTGTGTTCGAAACCGGTAATGGTTTATTAAATATAAAACATCAAACAAACTGTGACTGGTTGCTGTTTTTTAATATCAAGATATTTATTATTTTACTGTTACTGAAGTTTTTTAATTTCTGTTAAACGCCGGGACAAAAATGTCTCTAAAACCACAGTGTTGGGAAACTTTAATTTTCAACCATGGAGGAAGGAATATATGGAGACGACATAACGCTAAATCCGTGAAACCTCATGAAAAAACTGCTCTCTTACTACGCATGCGTGGTGGCCATAGGGATCTCCACAAAACATTTGGCAGTTTGCACTGTGTCATGCTGCTGAGAATATGATTCCCTTCTGGTTTTTGTGCCTATTCCCCGTGTTTCTACGGCCAAGCAATATCGCCCCCCCCCCCAACCCACTTCTCTCTACGCCGTTTCACTCCAGTACATGGTGAAAATCCCTTGAGTCGTCTCCATATGTTATATCCTCCATGGGACAGACCGTCAGGTTTTTCTGACGGCTGGAATTCTGGCGCGCGGTGCATTGTTGTAACTCTGTTAATCAAACTTACCAAGTCACTACGTCACTGTCACTCTAATTATTTTTGGGGAATGGTTTGCGAAGAATGATTAAAGTCTTCCGAAGATGCTATGAATGAGTACCTCGTTTCATAATATTTAATAATTAGAGGTTATCAACTTAGTTTTCTGTGTGAGCGCGGACTGACAGAAGTCTCTCGCTTGTAAAGGATAAGGTATTTACACAGCCAGCTCGCTGTAGTGTCAATCACTATAACATTGTACAGGAAAGAAGAAACGGTACACTAATTGCGTAAACAATTAAAGGGAAGGAGATGATAAATATCTCCGATAACCAGTCCAATATTGTATGGCGAACAAGAAAGATCACCCTATTTTATTTACGATAACTTTTTATATTTTACATGCATAAACGAAACACTATTATGCTATCAAAAAATGCGCAGAAACATGTTCATTAAATTAAGAAATGTTTAAAACATCTTACGTCGTGTTTGTACTAACCTTCTTAAGTTCTTGTCATTATTTAAAAAGACATGTAGGCCTATATCCATTACCAGCAACAGTAATTTCAGGATAACAAAGGATGTTTACAAATTTGGAAGACACAGCCAAAGCTTATGTTTTGCTCTGGCTATTGACAGTTCATACGCGTACAGAAAATATTTATTATAACCTACAAAAATGCTAACGCCCGTCTGCCCGTTTCCCTACCGTGGTGTTACTGGGTACACGACCGGTTGAGCTTTATTTTCTGCTGAAGTAACGCCGGGGTTTCGCTGCACTCGCTGCCTGTGAAGCGACGGTTACACACTCGTAACAGTCTATTTCAAAAATCGCTTCATGATGTTACCGTGTAAACTTAGCAAAACTACTTTTTCCAGTAATTGTAGTGTTTTGATGCCATCTCAATTCTTTCGGTATTGTAACCTGGCGTTATTGTATCCACCCTAATTATCAACATCTCTCGTTTTATTTTAGCCGCTGCGTGCGTTCCTGGAGCGCTGTCGCCTGCAATTTTGTTTCTTTATCGTTCTCCTCGAAGCAGGATAGCGCTCTGATGGATTCTAAGTTAATCATCAACTGTTTGAACGCACGCGTCTCCACTCACCCACGTACTGTAATGTCTAAGTTTTAATTTACTTGCAGCGCATGTGTCGATGTTGTTGTTTCCATACTAACACAATTTGGCATTTCCACACACAAATGTAGCTGTCCTCATTATCACCGCTCCAACTCCTGTATTTGATATTCGTGATATGGATCCCATATTACACTACCATATACAAGTAATGGTCATTACAACGCAATTCACAAACTTCTCTGGAACATTCTCTCCCCACCCTCTGCAATACATCAATAAAAAAATTGTATCCTCTTGTTGTCATCAGCCCTACTGAGTTTACTGTTAAGATTACACCTAGAAATGCACACTTAAGACTCTTAACAAGATATTCCGTCTGAATCTTATAATAATAAAAATAGAACATAATTGGTGACTACAAAGAACATTGACATGTACATATACTCTTCTACCAATTTAAAATCCCAGACATCTTATACTGGTCTCAGTGGGAAGTTTTGCTGGTAACAGTGGACACAATATTTATTATTCACTTCTAAATATTGAATATTTCGCCCTAGATATATGACTTTATGCAGTAAAAATAAATTGGTTTCCTCAAACCGAGATCATATATTGCTAAAATTGTGCGAGATGCAAATATTCTGCACTTAGTCGCTTTATTCAATAACAGACATAAATCTTCCAATGTGCAAAACTAGAAATTTTAGATAACACAGTAGATATTTCGCAAGAAATAACATGAAATAATAAGTTTTTACACAATTAGTTGCTTACTGCAGAGTTAACTATTTAATAAGTGACGTACGGACGAGATAGTAAAGAGAAATGGAAACATTAAGCTTCAGTGACCATTATCTTTGAATTACCCTATTTGTTGTCAACTGATTCATGTTGCAAGATGGTGTGTGTTTATTCCTCTAACCTAGACTACATTGAATATACGAGTTAAGTAAGTGATTTTGGGGCATTAAATGTACCACAACTTAACCAGGTATATGTACAGGCGGCAGAATGTACTACAGCATGTGTCGGCTCAGATTGTAGAGGCTCAGTCTGTGGTGGTTTGGCCTGTGGGAGCTCATCATGTGATGGCTTTATCTGTTGAGGTTCAGCCTGGGGGGTTCTCCACCTGTTGAGGTTCAGTCTATAGAGTAAGAAAGTAGATACGGTGGGGTTAATGAAGAGACTGAGAAGAGTGGTTGGTAGCTATAAACAGGTCGTAGAGGCTAGCCGTTGCCTATACCTACTCACATGAAAATTCAAGCCCTATGTATATGTCTCTATAAAGGTGACTTCCTATGGGAACTGAAATGGCCGTCCGCACTACATCAGCTCTCAATAACGGGTCCTGGAAACAAAACCATCTGCTGTAGTGGCGATGGTGTGGCTCTATGCGTCATCCAGTCAGTATCATCATAGACCCGGGTAGTTGTGCATTGTTGCCATTTATTTGCAGCAGAGATGCGAACCACTCTTCTCTTGCTGTATACTAGGCACTAGGCAATTTGGAAGCGAGTTTGTAGAGAAATAGCGAGGTCTCGTCTGTGGCGTGTGCTGATTCATATAGTGCTAATCTGGAAAGCCACCTCAAATAATTTAAAATGAATTGCGCAACATCCCCGCTTGCCTCGATTTTAATATATAATGTTTTTACATAAAGTAACGCATCTACCAGTCTTCACACCTCTGATAACCAATGTCGCTTTCTTTGATTATAATTGCAAATTTAAAACTTTTTTATTCAAGTATCAGGCATTTTTTTTTTTTTTTTTTTTTTTTTTTTTTTTTTTTTTTTTTTTTTTTTTAACGCTTTACGTCTCTTAACAGCGAGGTTTTTAGCGACGGGGGAATCTATCGATCTTCACTTAACTTCTCCACTCGAACCTAATTTCAATCTGAAATAAAGATCTGCTGAATCACCTCTAGTGATTCCTAAAGTTGTAAACTGCATGTTAAAAGCCACCGCGCTTCCAGACACTAAAGTTAAAAACTGTATATATAGACAATATTCTGTGTCGTCAAATAAATTTCTTAAAAGGCGTTTTGGTACAAAACAACACTAAGCCGAAACGCCACTTTCTATCCATCAACAGTCGAACGAATTTAGCTACCGAGCAACACCGTTTCACTCCCAGCAAAGACTCTGGTCCACACCTTCCGCTCCCTCTGACTAATAGATAGTGAAAAGCGTCCATCTTGCCGATTGACCCCTACTTATACATTTTCCCAACTTTTTCAATCTTTTGCAACTGGCCTGACGCATCTACAGAGTGATGTTATTCCACTAAACCCAACTGGTCTAACACTAACTCCACCGACATATAAAAACATAGCGCCACAAGCTAAATACTCTCAAAACTCAAATAATATAATTAACCCAACAAAAATGTTATAGGTATACACAATTCTTTCATGCACTCTTTCCATAAACGCATTTGGTATTGTATGGAGATGCTACAGAGAATTTCCGATAATTTGATTCTACCGCCCTAAGTAATTCTGCCGCTAGATGTCACCTGAGGTGTATTTCAGCTACCTGTCTGTCAAAAGCCATCTTCGTTATAACATGTTTTTCATAATTGTATTCCTAAGAGATCGTTCCCCTCTCCTTGTAAATTCCAAAAAGGTCGACTGGAACAGATGAAATATATGCGTCAATTATATATCCAAGCTCTAGGACACTGTTTCAGAAGTCCACCGAATGCTAAAACTCCAAACAAAATAAAATAATCTGAGTCGCTTAAGCATTTCAGTGAGGTTCGGGAGTCACTGGAGTATTACAAACATTCGGGTCAACCGTCATCACGCACAACTGCATGAACGATTGCGAAAACGCGTAAATTAATCAGTGAAAATAGGTAGCAGATCTTGAGGATAACAATAGGGTTGTACTGTCATGTGGGACGTGAGGTATCCTAGCGGATGAACTGGACACGAGATGAATACGGCAAAAGCTGTTCCTCCTATTTTGGACGAAAGCAATGAAAACATCGGGTTAAAATGTGTATTGGATTGCCAGCAAGTTGGAGATAACCACAACTCCCTGTCCAACCACTCAGCAACCCAGACTAGCGCAC
>JARYHS010007075.1:2983152-3010362 GCA_031002005.1 Vandiemenella viatica
TGTAATTGATATATATATAAAACTGTGGGTCCTATACTAAACCAACATATTCCATCAATTGTTCGACCCAAGTTTTGTTACCCAATTACCTTACTTCCTCATACATCCCCCCATCATTCTCTCCAACAAGTGAAGGACTTACCTACATCCTACCAAATGTATCCTGCCCAGTTGAGATTGTTATCAAACAATATCCCAAGGAATTTACGTATCAAATCTTGCCTAAAGCCATCGGTATCGACTTACATTCCTCACATACGTCTCTGATGTAATTACGTATATCTATCTCTGCATTAATTTACCTACCTCTGATTGCCTTGTAATTTTCGACCCTATTTATCACCCCTCCTTAATGGATTGGTACGACTGTCGCAATCTTCCAGTCCTCTGAGGTATCCAGACTCAGTGCTAGCCACTGTAAGCCTCCTGGGGTACGCTCTGTTCAAGTCGTGGACGCAGTGGTATCGGAGCCGGTTCTATTTGTCATGCGAGTGCTTGAGGGAGTATATAGTATTCGAAGGGAATAGCAAATTATCGAGTGAATGAATGAAATGAAATAGCCTTGGGATTAACCAGGGTGGAAAAAATTTCTGCTATTTCATTTAGAGCCTCAGTCGCGGTAGTGTAAGAAATTGGTGTGTAATAGTGAATAGTGTTGTGCCGTGAGTTGTGTTACGGTTTGGCACAGTGGCGGATCAAGGGGGGGGGCTAGAAGGCTGAAGCCCCCTCCCTAAAAGCACCAAGGTTATCCCCGACAACACCAATTTTGAGAACCTTTTTTATTTTACTCGTTTTTATAAGGGCGGTATTCTGGAAAAATGTGAGATTTCTCTCCTTGCCCGATTCAAGCGCCCCCCCCCCCCAAACCAAACAAGCCAAATCCTAGCCCCCCCCTAAACCAAAATCCTGGATCCGCCATTGGCGCAATGGGCTACTCTCTGTGTTAAGCCCACCCCTCCGACAACAATGGCCCCTCACAATCGTAATAGAGAAGCCAAACCAGGGAAATGACATGAAATGATTGGTTCTATCACGTTTGCTGCGAGATACAATCACATTGTCATGTTCTTAAATTAGCAACATTGTCAGAAACTGTCTGAACCTTGGTTGCGGCAAATAAAGGACAAACTGACATCATGAGCTTATAACAGCATCCTACATAGAGGGAAGGCTAGTCCAGCTAGAGGGTGGAAATGAGAATCTGGGAAAAGAAGAAAATGAGGAATGCAGACCTAATTACGCTACAGTGGCAACAATGGACGTAAGGAATTAATCAAGAGGGGAGTGCATCCGTCAGCAGCTTGTGCGGTATATATATTATTAGATACAGCCGATAGCCTAAAGCAGGTGCGGATAAAGTCATCCGTATCTTGAATCCGGGGAGGAGAAAATAAAGATTAATATGATTAACATAGTATAAATGTGATAAATGAAACTGCTTCAAATGAGAATACTAAAAATTTGTTGGCTAATAAAGAATTAACATTTTTACTTATGGCTTTACGCCTTGTAGACGTCGAGGTCATTAGAGGCGGGACAGGACTGGGTACAAGGAATGGTAAGGATTTATACCATGGCCTTTTCAAGGAAGAATCCCGGCATTCGCCTGGAGTGATTTGGGGAAATCATGGAAAATCCAAATCTAGATATCCGTTTTGCCGTTATATAATAAAGGAGGGGAACTACTACATTACCTATCACTTCCTTCTGCAGATGGTAGTAAATAGAACGGAATATTACAAAACCATTAATGGAATCAATAGATTTGTTATTATTAATAATTCTAATTGCGATGGAGCTAACGCTACGGTGACAATTCCCCTGATCATCTGATTACCCATTTTATTTATATATTTTTTTAATTTTCTTTTATAATTGGAATGTCACTACCTCAGCATGAATCTGAGTGCCAGCTTGTGGTCATGGTCGCATTTCTCCTTCATGAATTATTCCTAATTCTTTGACCAATATCCCTCAAAGCCCCATCACCAGTATATGACCTGTACATTCCCAGCACCGGTAGTTGGCCTAGCATGTTATGTTCACAAAGATCACAAAACGATGTTTCAATATACACAAATGGTGATGCAAGAGACATTTCGAGATTTCCTGGATTTCATTACTATAAAATGGCACAGGTTGCTACAAAATGTTTCAGACAACATCAAAATGATAGTAATTTAACCGAATATGGTGGGTCAGTGGTAACGCTCTGGTATCGCATTCGGGAGGACGGCGGTTTAAATTCCCGTCTGGGCATCGAGATTTGGGTTTTCCATGGTTTCCCCAAATCTCTCCATACAAATTCTGGAATGCATCCTTCAGAAGGCCAAGGCCAAAGTCCTTATCGTTCCTTGTCGCCAGTCTTTCCCAACTCCAATGACCTCGACGTCCATCAGGCATAAGAAAAAAGAAAAAAAAAAACATGTTCTCTGTACATTCATCTGACCTATAATTCAAAAGATCTGTGGGGGCTGTTGTGCAGTTTTACGCCATTGTGTGGTAACGTTAAATCAAAATGTACCGGTTGTAGTTATTTAATACAACACATGCGCTAAAGAACAAATGAGACAGAAGAAACGATGCATATAAAAAAACAAAAGAAAAGGAAAACTCATAGAAGGATAAGGAATGCAGTACAAACGGCAAGATGTAGGAAGAAATTGAGAAAGAAGCTTGAAGTAGACAAAAAGAGACTTCAGAATCGAAGTGTATAACAGACAACTACAAGAAACAATTGAAAGATTAACTTTATTACAAACCAGAGAGTGGGTAAGGCAGAGTTGAGTTTGGACCAGAACCTATCCGAAATGCGCAACACTATAAAGCAGGACAGCAGTTATTTCTTATTGAATACCGTTTATACCAGAGAAAATATCTACGCAATTTGCTAATCCTATCAGCATTTCCCAAAGGTAGATTCCTTAACTTCAAAAAAGCAAGAGACTTTGAAATACATTTGTGTTTAATTGAAAGGGAAAATACATTGAAGTGATCAGAAGTGGAGTTTTGATATAATCGTTATGATTCTAAAATCACTCACATCTCGTATTTTGCAGTAAGTTAATGGTCTCTTACTCTGTATTTGACATGTATTACATCTTGTGGAAACCTTGTTTGTGTTAAAAAGCAACACCTGCGCTTGTTGAGATGCTAGCTAATCTTCTTTAGTCCCACTACAGTATCTTTACTTACTTCAGACCTTTTCGCAAAGGTGAGCACATGAGCTCTTTCATGTACGGTATGTAAAATTTGAGTTTTCTCTCGTCACTATCAATAACGATGCAAACAACAAGTCTGGCAATCTGTTTGGATTCCTATTTTTGCCCAAGCTCATCTCAAAGTAAAGATTATACTGATGCACATTTTAGGGTTTGTAGTTCATATATTCTTACTTAGGGTATTAGTTATTATCTATTGGTGGAAATACCTAATCTTGATTCAGTTAGGATACCCAAATGACTACTCGTTAACTGTGTTGATGGTAAATTCTGTAAGTGAAAAATTTGTAAAATTAGTAGAGAAATTCTTGTGTATGATACAATAATATTTTTTGCCAAAATGCTTGAGAATACAAGTTTTTAGCAAAGTCAAGACTTTATGGACACACAAATTAAATTACATCATAAATACAGTACATTCCAAAAAAGTACATTCATATATAGTTTACAATTGATCACATTTATATAATACATTATTACATAAATAATGTTTTATTACAGCTGTGAATTTATTCGCAGACAACAATTTTATATGAGATGGAAGTTTATTATATGGCATAGCTTCCATTTTATGGGCACTCTTAACTGTAGCCTTAGAATTATGTCTTTTGATATGTCGATCTGACTTGATTTGAGTATCATATAAATGACATTTAAATTTAACTATTTGTGGGATTAAAGTTTGGATTACATTGAATCAATAGTAATACCCTAAATATATGTAGTGAAAATACAGTAAGAATATTTTCCTGTCTAAATATTTCTCTACTATGATGCTTTTCTATCCAATATGAATATTATTCTAATACATCGATCTATATATGCATGGCAACAGGGCCCCCCAGACTTTAATACTATTCAGGATATGTGGAAAAATTATTCTATACGTAAGCAAATTTTAAATAACTGATTGATTAGAAAAATTCCATTATTTTTGCACAGACAGAATCTACATGTTGATCCTGAGTTAAGAATTTTGTCAACACATACTCCTAGAAACTTATGATCAGGTATTTCATCAATGCTTCCTTCACTATCCATTAGTCCTAAGTTATTATTGATATCACAATTTTTTAATTCAAATTTTACAAAATAAGTATTACTTTTAATACTAATTAATCTATTTATACCAATATAATTTTATAACTCATTTTAGGTCATAGTAGCAGTTTTCTCCAATGGGGAATCATTGTTATCTCAACAAATTACAGTAGTGTCATCTGTATACAGTTCTACTTTCATATACTGAAAAAATAGCCAAGGACCAGGTACAGATCCCTGAGGAACAACACATCTAACTATCCCAATTATTTATCTCATCTTACTTACTGATTCACCATTTTTAAAATAAATTTTTGAGGTAAAATGACAGTAGTCTAATATCTAATTCTCTAATTTTTTTAATTTGCAAAGTAATATATGGATATCAACACAACTGCATGTACAAACTGAGTGACAGCAATAGTAGTGGATATCTCTTTCCAAAATACAAATTGGAGTGAGCTAATAATTCTGATTTGATATATGAAGTTATTTAGTATCACTAATATAACTTTTTCAAATAATTTGTTCAGAACGGAAGTCAGAGTAATAGGTAAACAGGTATAGTTACCAATATCTCTCTTGTTGCCTTTTTTAAAGACAAGCCTACTATGCTGATTTTAAGACAATTCGGAAATTCTCCATTTATAAGAAATGCCAGTGGCTTTGTAAGGACTTTCTTACACGGTTTAAATACAAATGTAGTTATACCATCATACCCATTAGAATGTTTATTTCTTAAATTATTTATAATACTAATTCTTCTTCTGTTGCTACTCATAGCTTCTACTACATTTAGAAACAAATTTTTAAACATATTACTAAAAGTTCAACTACATTTCAGTTTGTAATTAATGCAATGTTCTCCAGCTCCTGCTTGTCCTATCTTACATTATTTATAAGGCCCCAACTGGTCTTTCCAATGTTGATCCAATTATTTTTTCTATTTAAATTCCAGCTTTAAGATTCTGCAGTTTATATTGAAATATTTGTTTGTTATATTTATACATATTTTGTAGTAGGCAAAACCTGATAATTGGTACAAATGCTATATATGTTTAAGTTTTTCGTGCATTGCTGTATCAACTGATGGTAATTTAACTGTGGTTATACAGTTTGTCTTTTTTATGACAGTTGGACAAATGTGGTTAAATGATTTATAAAAAATTTGTAAAAAGCATCGTAATTGTTACCATGTTCCCGGCAAGGTACACTGCAATGAAAAAGATTGTAACAGAATTAAAATACAAATACAATAACTGTATTGATACTCTTTAAAGTAAACATTAATGTTCATTAAGAGATAAAATCACAATAAGTATATAAACCAGATATTTAAACTCATAGATACCCACGGAAAATAGCTTTCGGATCAAGTTCTGTGCCAAATTTTTGAAAAGTGCTCTCTTTTCAGTAGCAGAGAAATGTTTTGATGTTATTTAAAAATAAAATACTACTACTTTGCCTCTATCATTCACATAAGACTTTTATTGTCATTTGCTGTCAGTTATTACATAATGTTATTTCAATGCACATAGTTTCTATTATTTTACAATTTCTGTACTATTAATTTAAAATATAACCCTGTAACTTGGACCCAGATTTTAACAAGCTGTATATCTGAAACTATGAAATATTATCACATAAGATCCTTATAACTGTGAACCAGCCAGTCATTTCTTCAGTTTGATTTTAGGTTTACATCCAATCAACGCTGAGGTTATTAGTGGCTGGAAAGAAATTGGAACAATATGCAGGATGGAATTCGGTAATAGCGATTTGAGGGAACCACCTCAGTATTCACCTGCAATGATTTGGGGAAAACCCAAATCTGGGAGGAGGGATTTGGTTTCAAATCTTTGTCTTCCTGAATGGAAGGTCAGATCTTTACCACTCATGCACCGTGCTTAGTAATTTCATATTGTGCTATGGTAAGACAACATAATTTTTTCTATTACTCTATTGATGTGTAGTCAAAGGTGGCTGCAGAACTTAACGAAATATAACCACTTATATATCTCTTAAAACTCTCACAACATCTATCCTTGCTTCATGTGCCTATAATTGTATTTATCTTGGTGGCTGTAATATTTCAAACTTTTGTCAGTAAAGCAAAATAGACATACAGATTAAATAATATTGTATTATGTTTGTGAAAGGAATCACTGTGTTCCACTATTCTTTATACTAGCTGATGGATCTATACATGTCAATAATACTTCCTCCAATGCAGAAAATAATATACTTTAGGAGTTACATTATGTTTACTCCATATTTCCCATACTAGATATGAGAGTGGCCTTTCTCAATAATTTATGGAGAATCCATAAAGTATGTAGTTGGGTCGGAGAGGGGAGAGGAATTAGGTAGATAACTGCACTGGCATATATAAGGGAAAGGGGTCGAAAATGAGCAGTCAAATTTTTTACTCTATTTGGGGCAGTTAAGATAGGTTAGAAAATACACAATGGCATGCAGATATTTATTCCCTTAGTTTAATTATCGCTGAATTTTAGGAACAAAATATACCTACAGCACCATACTTGTGTGGGACTTTAAGCTAGAATTCTAGGATGACCCAGTTTAAAATAGCTGATACCTGCTAGCCAGTATCATATGTTAAAAGCATCAAGCACATGACAGCTAGGCTAATTGTAGATGTCTCACAAGATTCCCACCAATAACCCTCACCCAGAAAAAAATCGCATTGCCATTATTAGGATTGGAAGTATGTCACCACACTGCTCGTTGATGAAATCTTTTTGACCAATTATGTGACCATTAGGGCATCTTTAATTCTAGTGCTCACTAAAGCATTATATTTAGTTTAAAGTATGAAATTCATTTGATATAATGCTATATGGTACACAGAAATGTTTACCAGCATTTTTTCAAACTTTAAAATGAAATCATTGAGTTATAGAAGTCTTCTAAGCAGGACAATGAATAATTCCCTGGTAATGTAGAGAGAAAGGTGACAAAACATCAGGAAAAACAAAAACAAAATACAAACCTATGACTAAAAATAACACTTCTCTTAACTTCTCTCTTGTGGCAAATATAGTTTGTCAATTGATCAATTAAACAAAATTATGAATGAGCTAATAACAATTGTTTTCTGCAAAACCTCAAGAAGAAAAGAATCAAAGATTTTTTTTAATAATTTGTTTTTTGCTGAAGTTGTTATCATCACCATGTGGTTCAGAATATTTGTAATACCAAAGAATACAACATGCAAATATCAGTAATGTTAATTATAAACCCAATAATTTTCAAGATAAGGTAACAATGAAAAACAGAATTAACTGTCAACAAAAAACTCGTTGATCCACACATTGGGTGATACTAAAAGAGAGTAATGAATTTTATATATGGTCCATTATTGACTCTCAAAAAAGGTCCTGTGAGGCAAGGATACTCAGATGCAGTTTAGAAAAAGGCATTGCTGCAACAATTTCTATACTCTTGGGTAAAAGATACTATTTATTTCAAGGATGAAAAAGAATATACAAACAACAATTTAATAGTCAAATGAATTTTGTTTTACAACCAACTACTGTAGAACATAGAACCCACTGAGGCTATTTTTGTATTCCAATAATAGTTGATAAACCTACAAATACATAATAATAATTCCAAATAAACTTTAGTAAATTGTCTTACATTTCATTTTAAACAATCAGCACACTAATATGTCTTAATAATTATATCAAAACATAATATAATGCAAGTGAGTTAAGTAAATTTTCTATACACTACAAACAACTTAGATATTTATATTATCTGTATTAAAAGTAAGGCTCAATTTAATACCTGTCATACTGTGCTCCTCCAACATCCCAAACACAACAGTTATTGACACTCTAGATCACCTTACTGTTAATACACATTGGAAGTAAAATCATCAGTGCTATTGCTTGATTCAGCTATTACACTGATTTTAATAAAATACAAACTAGCAAATATATTTATTTTGCAACTTTGCTGAAAAGATTTATAGTGAAATTAATAAAATATTCTGTAAGAAGAAGTTCACCCAAATAATAATACAAAGACTTTTAACATCCATAGACAACATGAAAGGTTTATCACAAATCTTACCCAAAAATAGAAAATCACGCTTATTAATTCTCTAGTGACTTAAAATTTGTCTAGACTCCATAAAAGATATTCTACAATAAGTAACTACAAAATGGCTATTCAACAAATACAAACTTTTTGATGTACTTTCTTATTGTCAGATTCTGTAACAAATTTCCAAAACTTAGGTACACTGTGGGTATTTATCTGCAAGAATCCACTTATTACTCTTAAAACTTATAGCATGTACAATAGAATCTCCATAACTATACCAAAAAAAAGTATTAGCCTTAATGAACTTTCTGATAGTTTATAAGGCTACATGAGTCTGCAAAACATTTTCCACAAACACCACAAGATAATGAACGTTCATCTAATAAATTCGCTTATGCACTTTGAGAATAGCAGACAGTGAAAATAAATTTCCATGAACCTCTCAAGGAACTGGGCGTTCACCTGAATGAATCTTCTGATGGCGCTTAAGTTGCCCAGAGTCTGTTAACGATTTTCCACAAACTTCACAAGAAAAAAGGCGTTCGACTGAATGAATCCCCTGATGATACTTAAGTTTTGATAACTCTTTAAAAGATTTTCTACAAACATCATTAAAAGCGAGTTCACCTCAGTGAATCCTGTGATGTATCTTAAGATTTCCATACTGTGTAAAAGATTTTCCACAAACATCACACGAAAATGGGCGTTCGCCTAAATGAATCCTCTGATGATTCTTAAGATTCCCAGACATTGTAAAAGATTTTCCACAAACATCACAATAAAATGGGCGATCGCCTGAATGAATCCTCTTATGATTCTTAAGAGTGCCAGACTCAGTAAAAGACTTTCCACAAACTTCACAAGAAAATGGGCGTTGACCTGAATGAATTCTCTGATGATTCTTAAGATTCCCAGATTGTGTAAATGATTTTCCACAAACATCACAAGAAAAATGGGCGTTGACCTGAATGAATTCTCTGATGATTCTTAAGATTCCCAGATAGAGTAAAAGATTTTCCACAACGATCACAAGAAAATGGGCGTTCACCTGAATGAATCCTCTGATGATCCTTAAGTTTTCCAGAAAATGGAAAAGATTTTCCACAAACTTCACAAGGAAATGGGCGTTCGCCTGAATGAATTCTCTGATGACTCTTAAGATTCCCAGACATTGTAAAAGATTTTCCACAATGTTCACACGAAAATGGGCGTTCGCCTGAATGAATCCTCTGATGATTCTTAAGACTCCCATACAGTGTAAAAGATTTTTCACAAACTTCACAAGAAAATGGGCGTTCACCTAAATGTATCCTATAATGATTCCTAAAATCCCCAGATTCTGTGAAAGATACTCCACAAACTTCACAAGAAAATGAGCGTTCACCTGAATGAATCCTCTGATGATTCTTAAGTCTCCCAGAATCTGTAAAAAAAATTCCACAATCTTTGCAAATAAATTGGTGTTCACCCAAAACAATCGTCTGACAAACTGCTGCACTAGTTCTTAGATGTTCAGCTATAGATTGTGTCTGCTTGTAGATCTGAATGTTACTTTGACAATCAGAATAACTCCTAGAAACACAAAAATAACCATAGTGATAATATATTGAACAGTTCTTAGAAATAGCTACACTAATTATTTTTGAACTCAACTACAAACTTTGCATTTGAGAATCAAAATGTGTTTAGTAATAAAAAGAAAAGTGTTAAAAATGAAAAACACTAATTTTATGACATTTATTTTTGAAGTAAATGCTAATGAAATATTATTATAAATATAGAACTTGTAAACTAAAGAGTGTGTCTTTTTATACAATTAATACACCAGTAAGATTAAATTAGTGAAATGAAACTGAACCAAATCATTGGGTATTTAACATCAAGAAATCAACAATGTCTACTGGACCAACCAACTACAATAATCAATAAAGTAAGGTGTATGGTTACTTTGATAGAAAATTCTGTTTCATATTAATAATGACTATAAATACGAAACAAAAATAATAAGTTTGAGTAATTTATCCATACGTAACATTCATGATATAGCAACAATCCTTTTTCTTTACAAAATTGTATTTAGAGTAAATTATCAACATGTAGTAACGAATTAATAACTTGAAAAGTCATGTACATGAACTACCTGTTGTCAGTAATAGTCACTATAAATAAAAATATGGAGGTAAGTAAATACTTATTTATTGACTAGTAAATGTGATAAAGAAATTTCTGAATCTATGTGTTGGCAGGCAGGTATTGTAATGCAGAGATCTGATCTCTAATCAGTTCATTCCTTGGAATAATGATAGTGACCCATTCACACAGCAAGCCAAACAATACAGAAGAGTAAGCAACGGAACATATTTGATGGGAGAAGAAATTAGCTGCTTGAGAAGATTTTGAGAAAACCTCATTTGGACATTAGAAAATTTCTATGATTGAGACTATGATTTTGTTTTGGAATGTCCTTTTAGTAAAATGTAGCATAGCAAAACAGGCAATGTGTGTAGATGGCTGTTCAATTTACAAGCGAAAGAGTGCCATCAAATATATTTATATTTATTAGAGGATTATTTTTTCACATTCATAAAATATTATATATGAGCAAATATGTGTATTTTTTAATTTTTAATTTTTTTTTAATTTGGTTTCCCGCAAAAACTTCAATGAAATAAATACATCTAAGGGAGAATGATACGTTACAGAACCTTGCTTAGACCATTGCTTGACTGGTATAGTCTGAAACCCATATTTTGGGTGTTAAATACAGGAGTTCAAGGACATGAAAGGAAAGCAGCTGCATTTGTTTAAGGAAATTACTACAGGAGCAAGTCAGTAACTGATTGAGTAATGGAACAGGATTGGGAGTCATTCTAGGGGAGTGAAGAGAATGCTGGGGTGTATACGAGGCATACATTGGCAATACATCTTGGAGAGAGATTGGTAGTACAAGTAGCAGCAGTATATGGAAAGGAAAAGGCAACTATGAGCACAAACTGGTCCTCAGTTTCATGTATAAGGGAGGGGAAAATTTTCTTTTGTAGGTAAGGGAAAATTATGAAATATTTACCTAAAATGGTGAAGGAACTTAAATCAAAATTTATTAGTGGGAAGATGGGTGGAGGAATTTAAACCTTAAGTATATAACATGAAAAAAAATAACAACAATAAATGGGTATCTGACTAGATATATAGGGGATGGCACTCTATTGGAATCCAAGTCAATGATATTTTGTCAAAAATTTATTTTATAAATTACACTGGTCACTGAAGAAACATCTTGTGAAAATATTTATTTGCAACACAACATATTATGGTTATATACCTATAAAGTAAATTACTTGTAAGATCACAAATAAAAAAATCTATGTTAAAATGAATAATATCTCTTATTTGGTACCTTCTAAGAAGTGTATCAAAAATGAGAAAAAATGGTCTCCAAAGTTTTATACTTCTCTTACAATTAAGAACAATATCATTGAGTATATGAACATAAAGCTCTGTGAAACCATACTAAATTATACTGGTCCTGTTGACAACAATTGTATGAAAATATAAAACAAACTTTTTTTAAATAAATAAAAATTCATTAATCAGTAACTAATGAACCAGCCTTGAAATGCAGGTCAACATATCATCAGTCGAAAATGGTATGTCATACTCAAAATCACAATATTAATCCTGAAGGCTTGACTCGTAGATGAATTACTACTCAGTCTACACACACTGCAGGTGGAGTACTTTCAGTTTATTAACAACAGACTAATATTGATAATCCATACAATGGCAGAGTACTGCATCTTTCAAACAATAATTGTAATTGATCTATAAAAACACAACTCTTGTACAGTAACCTTATTACTGAAGTAGAAATTTTTTCATATAGAGTATTCTAATTACCAAGACTGATTAGCACACTGCCGAATGAAGCTCTATTGAAACTAGACACTAGATACTTGTTATTTTCAGAATAAATTGTAGATATATCAAAATAAATTATAGTATAGCTTTTAGACATAAAACTATTAAGACAAATACTTAATTCAGATTGTTGCTTTTAAGAGCACTAATAACTTGTCAATTGCTTAAAGTGATGGGATAATGCAGACATAATGTCAGTTGTAGGAAATAACCTTTTTATAGCTATCTTAAAATGACTACAGAACAGAGATAAAATAAAATGGCCACATCTCACCTTCTGATATAGTAAACATTTTATTTGATTTAATTTAATTGCAATGGAGCACATGGTAATATGAAAAAGCTTTGGTAGTTGTAGAAAATCACTAATCAAAACTAGTTAGCCATAGATGCCCAGTGAGGCAATATTGAAAACAGACACAAGAGAAGCTGCTTTTGCATTATTCTTAGAAGATATTTCAGATGGGTCTACATTTGTAACTGCACAGTTACAACAGCCAACATCATATTCACTAAGACAACTGCATATCAAATTGTTAATTGTTGTTTGTAGGATTAGTCATAACTTGTCATTGGCTCAAAGTGATGATGATCAGGTGGATGTAACTCCAGTATTAGTGCAAAACTTTGGCACAAGAAATTAACCTTTTACAACAATTAAAAAAAAATAGAATTGTTGCAGCATTAATATAAAATGAGAATTCCTACCCTTACCTGCATTTTGATATTCTGATATTGTACTTATGCACCTGTAGTTTCACCTCATCTTTAAATACTTGAGAGCAGCGTATACAAATGTATAAAGGGGCAGATATAGCTGAGACATGGTGGAAGACGTGTTTAGTTAGAGAGCACCATGATACAAATGTCTGTGCACAGAATGCACAGGCAAGTTCCAATAATGATGTTTCTTTAGAAAAGGATCTAAAATAAATAGAGAAGAGATATTAAGTTTTCTTACTGTAATAAATGGATTAAAATTGATACAGAGCTATATGAATATAACATATAATATGTCAATAAAAGATAAAATGAATAATAATTCTGAGATCTTTATGTAAATCAGTATACTATTGATATTTTTTTCATAGTAGCTTACTAGATAACCACACCAGTCTCGATTGTAAAAAGCAGTATTAGGCAGTGATCAGTTTTTGGACATCTTGATAGCATAGCCTATTTTCTGGGATTCCCGTAGGTAGCTTGAGATACCAGAAAATGACCATCATTATGCCTCTGGTCAGTCGACAAACACAAGGCTCTATTTGTGATCCATTAAGCAGGGATATATAGGACTAGAAATGGCACACAGATACTTCTCATAATACTAATACTGCTATGATTAAATGCCTTTGACAGTGAAGTATTATTGTTACTAGAAAAGGATTTTTAAATATAACTGAAAACAGCAACATAGTATTTAGCAATCTCAGTAAGGGTTGCAGATCTGTTAGAATGAGACTGGTATGTCTTTAGGGAACTTATATCAGAAATCCAATGTGAAGACTGAATCTAAACATATTTGCACAAATCCGGTATACAGGCACATAAGCTCTCAGTTTATAAGCATTAAAATTTTAAAGCCCAGTGCAAGAAAACGACAGAATAGCAATGGATGTCATGAATAAAAATACTAGTGTCACTCAGAAAATATTTAGTATTTCATTTCTAGTAATATGGGAAAACCAAGGGTGGCTGGTGAATAATAATACACTGGCTTAGCATTCAAGAGGATGCAGGATTGATTCTCCATACAGCCATCTATATTTCAGTTCTCTACAGTTTTATGAAATCCAGTCAAGGATAATGCTGTGATAGCTCCTTCAGAAATGTCATAGCCAAGTTCCTTACTTGTCCCAATCCTTCCTTAGCTCTAATGACCATGATGTTGATATGAGTGTAAAAACTCTAAGCAAAAAATGAAAAAAAAATATTTGAATAGTGTATGTATGCTAAGAAAATGTGATATACATATTTGCATATTATTATGTCTATTGACACTTTCTATAGTACTGGTTGACAATAAATACTTTATCAAGGCATTGAAAGAAATTATATCACGGTAATACACACGCAGTAATTGTATTGAGTAACTCCATTTTTCCCTAAATTAAGCACACATATCAAAAAACCAAAACTGTCAAGGGCTATTGACTGTTCTCTACATCAGATTATATATTAAATAAACAAAATTTTAAACACTTATTTCTAAACGGAGTTCATTATACATCTTAAAACATTATGTTTTAAATAATATCTACAAGTAAACAAATATCGAAATGTACTGTATGTTGGTCATTCAGTAATTTAATTTAATTGCAATGGAGCACAGGCTCCGGTGGCAATTTCCATACACACCCATCTTCCCCCTATCCTGCACCTACCTACATTTGCCCTCTACAAATTTTATATTTAAATTCTATAAAAGTTTTCGGTAAATTATTCATCATTTCTGTTGGTAACTCATTCCAATCCCTGACACCCTTACCTAAAGAAGAGAATCTTCCCACACCCTTGTGCCTGAAATCGAGTGCCAGCTTGTGGTCATGGTCATCTTTTCCCTTCCACGTACTACTTTTGATACCTATAGCAATATCTTTCCACGCCTCATCACCAGTATATGCCCTGTACACTCCCATGACCCTCCTCATCCTCCTCCTGTCTTGCAATGAATCCCATTCCAGCTCCTTTATCATATCCGTCACTGATTGTATTCTGCGATAATTTCCAGTAACAAATCTAGCAGCCCTTTTTTTGCACCCTCTCCAACTCCTGTATTTGATACTGTAAATTAGAGGGTCCCATACTACACTACCATATTCGAGCAATGGTCTGACCAAAGTTTTGTAACCCAATTCCTTGACTTCTCTCGTACATCCCCTCATCGCTCTCTCCAACAAGTGCAGAACTTTGAAACCTTTTCCTACCACCTGTCCATGTGTCCTGCCCAGTTAAGGTTTTTTATCAAAAGTAATGCCACGATATTTACATTTCAAGTCGTCAGCAAGCAAGTCTTATTTTGTTTTTTATTTGTGTATCTAATAAGCTGACTCTACTTTGCATTTATCTTCATTCCATGTTCACCAAACCAACTAGATATCTTGTCCAGATCACCCTGCAACTGTTTACAATCCTCTATCGTTTTGATTCTTTTATACAGCATTATGTTATCTGCAAACAATCTAATTTCAGGATAGTAAACAATCAACACAATTATTCATTAGAATAATGAATAGTAATGGTCCCAATACGCTACCCTGTGGCACACCCAATTTTAACTTCCACTTCTTTTGATACTACATTTCCTAAGCCTAACTTTCTGTTTTCTACATTTTAAAAAATTTTCTACCCAGGCAAATGACTTTCTAATCCACTCCAAGTGGTTTTTACCTTATTTACTACCATATTATGGCTTACTCTGTCGAAACGCCTTAGACAGAATCTAGTGCTACACTATTAATTTGGCCTTCCTTGTCCATTTCATCTGAAATATCTTGCATATATCCCACCAACTGAGATTCGCATGAATATCCTTGCCTGAAACCATGTGGCCTGCTTGAAAACCAATTACGTTCCTCACATATAGTTCTGATGTGTTCTGCATATCAATCTTTCCATTAATTTACCTACCACTGATGTCAAACTGATTGGCCTGTAATTCTCAACTCTATTTCCTCACCCCTCCCTTATGTACCGGTACTACTATTGCACTTTTCCAGTCCTGTGGTAAGCAGCAAGTGTCTAGACTCAATTTAAATAATATTTCAAGATAAGGTACAATGTCACATCCGGCTATCTTTAAGATATCTGTAGTAATATTATCTTCACTAGCCCCTTTATTTTTTTTTTTCAGCTTTCTTATTTCCTTCATGATTTCCTCAGGGTGGATATCAAAATTTTTTACTATCGTCATTTCTAATTGTGTTGTTAAGCTCGTTCTCCGAATTAGGACCCTCCTGTTTCTGATTCATTGTCCCTAATGCTTTCACTGAACCAGTTACTTAAAATCTCTGCCTTTTTCAAATCGTCAGTAACTTCTTCTCCAATCCTTATCTATAAGTGTCTCTACACCCTCCCTTCCCCTCAGTTTCCTGATATAGCCATAGAAAATTTCTAGATGCATCAGTCAATGGTCCTCCTGCACTGACAATACTCTTCATAAACACCCATCTTCTTTGCTGTTATTAAGTCCTTGTTTAGTTGTTGTAAATATTCCCTACTACCTGCTGTCTCTTAACTCTGTTATGTTCTTTTCTTATCCAATCTCTTTAACCTCCTCACTTCCCTATTATAGTACATAGGTTTCTCTACTTCTCTTTATTTTCTGCTTTGGAATAAATTTTTCTTCCCCCTTTCATATTATCTCCTTGAACTCTTTCCACCTTGACTCTACTGTACCTGAGCCTTCCTTCCATTTGCTGAATTGTTCTCTGAAATATCTCTTCAAATTTGAAACCTGTGCCTTTTTATAATTGTACCTATTTCCCCCTTCAATTTTGGCTGCTGGTTTACTGAATCCTCTAATATCCATCAGAACTGCTTCATGATCACTTATTCCTTCAGTTACTTGATACCTCAAAAGGTTTTCATCGGGCTTAATTAGAAATATATCCAAAATATTTGTCCCCTAGTGTTTTGCTCAACCACTTGTATAAATCCTCCTTCCCTTATTAAGATATTTGCAAATCTTTGTTCCCTTGTGTTATTTATCTTATTCCCTTCCCAGTTTACACCTGGTAAATTTAAATCCCCGCCGATGATGATCATTCTATTCTCACCTCTGAAATCTAAGTATGAATTTAATTTCTCCCCAAGAGCCTCATCCTCTTCTGTCATTCTTCCACTGCAGGTAAACAGCCAACACTCTGATTTTTTCTTTTTTATTACCCAGAAATATACCCCAAGTAACTCATGGTCTTGATCTATGAACGCCAGTGAACTGTGGTAGTTTATGCTAACTAGTATGAAGACTCCTCCACCAATTGCTCCTCTATCTCTGCGGTACACTCTGTAACCATCAGGAAAAACCTCACTGTCTAGTACTTCTTCTTTTAACCAACTCTCTACCCTAATTATTACTTGTGGTTCGTGCATATCTATTAAGTTTGCAAATTTGATTACTTTGTTCATTATACTTCTACAGTTTACCATTAACACCCTTACTACTGGCTTTAAATTTTCAGAATTTATCTCCTCTTTCCCACTTTTACTCAGTCAGTTATTGTTTCAGCCATTTCATCTATTCTTTAATATCTGTGATTTTCCCCATCGCGAATCTGCAATCAGTATCACTTTGATAATCTATTTCTGTCCCTTTACCAGCAGCCCCTAACCTAAAAAAGGCACAGTCCTGACCCCATCATCACTGGAAACGGGCTCCCTCACTGCTTTAGCTAACAACTCAGAAAGTACTTCCCTTCCCCCTTCTATTTAGGTGTAGGCCATGCCTAGTGAAACCCCACCTACCAATGGTGTTCACAGGCACAACCCCCAACACAGAACTAATGCCTTTCCCAAGTAGCACTTCCGTTTCCACATTAACCCGCCTCACAGCATAGTTCAATTGTGGCTGGTCATGGACGACTTAGGACCTGCATGAGCTCCACCCTGGTAATGCTGTGCCTCCTTCACCACCTTCCTCAGGTCACTCTCTATACTATAACTCGCGTTTCTATCAATACTATTTCCCACACCTCCCACTATCACTACTCTATCATCCTTAGTGAAACTCCTACAAAGGGAACCTATATCCTCTATTACCTGACCTAATGTTGCACTAGGTTTGAAAAAACTTGTGACCTGATATCCTGTACATCTCTCCCATGGCTACTACCTAGCAGCTAGAACCCTTTTTCTCCTATTCTTGCCCTGCACGCCCTTATTCCTAAAGGTCTGCTGCATCTTACCTACTCCTACTCCTACATCTACATGAGGCTCTTCTCCTCCTGACTCTGGCAACAGGTCAAACCTATTTTTTCCCACAATTACTGAAGTGTCTGGCTTGTTCATCCTGTTAACCATGATTCCCCTACGACCTGTTACCAGCTCCCACCCATCCTTGTCAACTTCCTCCAACCCACTATCTCTATGCAGGACATTCAGTTCCTTTCTTGTATGTGAGTTTTGATGCATGTTGAGAGATATTTTGGAGTGTGAGTGACTGTTGACATTTTAGTCAGTGGTGCTTATATGCATGTTGACACATGTTGGTGGAAGACTGTCCATGGAAGTTGATACAAGTGGGTGAGTTAGAGAATATATGTGTTTGGTGTAAGTGGGTATAGATGTGAATGTATGTGGTTCAGTCAGTCAGATGGCTCATGTTGATGACTTTTGTGTGTTTATGAGTGATAGATCATTTACAGTTATGGCACTGTCATGCTACCAGACTGGATGACATGGAGAGAATAATCTGAACAATAAAAATCAGTAGTTTATTTTAATTTCTTGGAGTCTCTGAAGACAGACAAATGTAGTAACTGAATAGTCAATATGGCATGCAGATTAGTGTAATGCAAATACCAAGGTAAATCAAGATACTAAACTACAGATAATGATGTGTGATTTGGAGCCCTATGATGTTGCTAAATATACCAGTTTGCTTTTTATAGACTCAATATGTAATCATTGGAATTCGTCATGTGTGGGATTTAATCCATGCTCCCATTTATGACCTGAGTTTTTATCTAGGTGCATTAGACTAATCAGTCAACCTGATCAGAAAACGCTGGACTAAGTCTTTGTATAATGGCACTCAAGAAACATAACAGTCGCAGTGTATAGACTCTAGGTAAAGCACAGTAATTATTGTGTTATTCATTTTTTTTTTTTTTTTAAAAAAAAAAAGCTTTTATATACATTCAGCCAAATAAATAATAATTTAGATTTGTTTGGATATTCACTTTCTCTAAAGCAAACTCATGATTGTTTTGTAATTGAACCTTAAAATAATAAACGATTTAGATTCAGGACAACCTATATATTCTTATTTAAAGATTAGAATATTCAGTGATGATTTTAATTAATAATAGTAAGAAAGAAAGAAATAAATATTATAATTCTTGACACTTGACACCAGGAAGAGAATTAATACAGTTGTGTTATAAATACACAGAAGTAAGCAAAAAATTAAGCTATACAAGGAACCATCTTTTACTGGAAGCCAAACAGTATATCAATAACATGTGAAATTCTAGCATGTAGTAAAAACTAGCTTTCTACAGTTTTTTAACAATGCAGTAGTCTATAATCCATTGAATAGTCTTGTGACAAAAATTGTGAAACATTTAATTTGCTCTACTATTTGAAGTATGATGCTATAAAAGAATTTAAAAGAAATGGAGTAGACAGAAATAAAATGGCTGATCAAAGTGTTCAAATAGGATCAACAAGGAATAGTTTCATAACAATATTGCCATCTGGCATCAAAGCTGTGGTCAGGGGCACTCGATGATCAAATTACAGTGAGTTGAATTACCGGTAAGCTTCTGTGTGATATCTATTGGACTCTAAGGGCACCACAGTGTAGTGTATTGTGGACCACAACAAGAATTAGTACATTTGAACTGAAGTTTATAGGTGCAAATGTGATAATTAATTGGATTACTGGTACATTGCAAAGAAACAAACTTCTTTGCTTATGGCTTCATGCCTCATCCATGTTGTGGTTATTAGAGACAGGAAAGGGCTGGCATAAAAAATGGGAACGAATTCTGCTATGGTCATCATCACATTTGATGGAACTGATTCTAGAAACCATGCAAAACTAAAGCTAGATAGCCTGGTTGGAATTCTAACGTTCATCATGTTGAATGCAAGGTGAGAGCATTACCGCACTACCTGCATGCTCGGTAAAGAAACAAAGGTTTAAATAATTGCCACTGCACTTCTTACTGATCCTCAGTTTTACTCTGAATTATTCAGTCGAACGGTACATTTACTGCCGCCCTGCAGTGCCAGTATCACCAGACAGGTACAACACTCCACACCTCCCCACACCAGCCGAGTGGGCATAGAATCTCTGGACATCACTCCCCACCCCCCAAACACACAAGCACCCACACTACCAGCCACCTCCCACCACCACCTCTTCTCTGATAAGTAAACAGCTTATAGAAGCTACCACACTAATGACCTACTTGTAACGACAGATATATCAATTACAATATTCTGATATCAAAGAATAATATGGATCTTCTTAATATGAACCAAAAATATTCTGAAGCAGCTGGTTTGGATGAAGATCGGCGCTGAACTACTGCTTCAACTGTAGCTAAAGGGCATGTGACAGTTTGTACGCCAAATCAAGTCAACCCTTTCTTGTAGCGATTTTGGCTATTTTTGTACAGTCCAGGACAGAACTCACCCTCGCCTTTCGATTATCTTTAGTTCTAGACATCAATACCGCATGAGACAGCAAAACTGGTATGTGGTACACTAAATTCATGATAACATAGACCAAACTAAAAAATGAGACGGCGCATCAAAAAACTCGCAGACGCTCGGAGGCAAAGATCAAAGTTCTACAGTAAAAATAAACACGAAAATCAACATTTTAGTCATAATAATTATTGAAATAACCAAATCAATTGATTATAGAGAGATGAATATCTTGTAATGTTGATAATCATTGTGCAATTTTTTTCCTCGAATAAACAGTTGAAAATTCGCGAACAAACGCAATTAATGGCGAATACCAAAAAGAATATCTAAATTACGCATGGAAAACCAATAAGAGAGTTTGAATGGACTTAGTTACACTTTCTAGCGCTGCAGCATTATAGAACTGTATGTGACAAATACACACAAAGGATAAGAATAAGTAGAAAGACCAATTACAAAAGAACTCTAATGGTAAACTACTTCACGAAACATAAATAAACTAATTCTAGAAAATTAAATGGTTCGGAATTTTAATATCTTAATTTTGTTTTCAGTATACCATATTTAGAAGGTCAGCTTAGCTTTAACGCAGTAGCAACACTTTAAGTAGTAATAATAATAATTAAGAACAGCAAGTAAATAAAAAACATCAGTCTCCAATGTGAATTGGTGGTTCCACATTTTAAATCTGGAAGATGGAAGTAGGAAAACTTTCATATCTCTCTTTGTTTCTAACTAAAATTGATACTAATTTAAAATTTTCTGTCAAGCATTACTTCCTGCCTTCCAAGCCCAATGGGTTATAGGTAACACAGTTGCCTGGCATTTGGGAGGACGCGAATTCGAACCTCGTAGGGCATCCAATTTCAGTGTTCCATGCTCGTAAATCTCTCCAGTTGAGAACTGGAAAAGTTTCTTCAAAAAGCAGTGGCTGAAATTCTAACCCGATCCTTGTTTCCAATACTATCAGGATTCATATCACATTGGCGTCGAAGATATGAAGAAGAAGAAAAGAAAAAAAGAACGTGGTGGGTATGTGGTAACACCCTGATCTGGCTTCGGGAGGTCGCAGGTTCGAGTCCCAATCTGGCCATCCAGGTAAGCGTTTTAGTTGGTTTCCCCAAATCACTCCAGGCGAATGCTGGTATTGTTCCTTCAAAAGGCCATGGCCAATTTCTTCCCGACTACTTGCCCCCAGTCCTATACTGCCTCTAATGACTTCGATGAGTTTTAAAGCTAGAAGCAAAAGATAATTTCTCAAATTAAAATAATTACATCGATGTAATCTGTTTTGGACCTTTTCCTTGTTGGATTTATCTTATTCAACGGCCGAACATGATAGTGAAGGACCAGAGTGCTATTTCCACATGTGGAGAGTCTCTAGTTCGGTGTTGTTTTAGGGCTGGTCGACGCAGAAATCATTACAGAGGAAAATGGAGGGGGCATGTTCAGGAAGGAATTCAGCCATGGCCATTTTACAGAAACATCCCAGCACTCGTGGAGTGATTTCGATTGATCATGCGATATTTAAGAAGTTATTCACACATTTAAACGAGATAATTACTTGCAGTTATCATTTTCTAAATGAATATAATCCAGCAGTATTCCTGTAAAATATTACAATTATAAAATTTTATTTTGATACTGCTTTGTCTAGCCTCTAATGAAGGAAAATGTAGTTTCATCTCGATGACAGACAATTACGAAGTCACAATAGAAGGAAATATGCATCGTTTCCTGCCAGAAGAATTGCTAATCAATGAACGACTTGTATTCAAACATTAGTCTGCTTCAGTGTCAGTCGCTACACCAGCCACATCTAGCAATTTGAGAGATCCGTCTATTGACTGTTAAATATTACTTTTTGGAAGTTTTAATTGTTTATATTCATGATCCTAGCAACAAAAACGTTAAAATATAGCTCTTCATTCAAAGTTCTAATTGCCGCCTTCTCATATGACTCAAATTGCTAGATGTGGCTGTTGTAGCGATTGACACTGAAGGAGACTAATGTTTGACTAAAAGTCGCTCATTCAATGAGGAAGTCTTCTGGCAGGAAACGATGCTTATTTCCTTCTATTGTAACTTTGGAATTGTCTGCCATCGAGATAAAACCACATTTTCCTTCCTTAGAGGCTAGAACAAAGCAGTATAAAAATAAAATTTTATAATTGTAAAAGTTTGACAGGAATACTGCTGGATTATATTCAATTAGAAAATAATAACTAGCAAGTCATTATCTCGTTTAAATGTGTGAATAACTTCTTAAATGCTAGGAACTGTGATAAACTGCCGAAAAATTAAACAACAATCGTTTATTACCCGTAATCCAACCAAATAAAAGATAATATTTTTAAAAATATCCGAAACAACTTATCAGATATCAATATGATATCAACATACTGATCTGTGGTTTTATGAACCATGCCTTTCATATATACGTCAAATACCTGTCAATAAAAAAAAAAAAAAAAACATAATTTCTGTATATTTCAAATTTTTATTTTACAGTATTTTTGAATTAAAATTTCACTTGTGCAAACTGTACATCAGATCATCCTTTTCATACATTAAATATTTTTAAGGGCTAAATGCCTCATTACTGTCGAGGTAAATAAATATAGGAGAGATCTGTGAACAAAGAACACGAAACAAGTTGATCAATACATTTCACAGGAATCATCCTGGCATTAATCTGCAAACATTTTGAGAAAAGATGGAAAAACAAAATCTGATAGCCTACAGGAATTTGAACCGGCGCAATAATTCTTACTTTGGGAGCCACCATGGCATTTTCTACAACCAAGAATTGTCTACAAAAGATGCGGTTGTCAGAATCTGATATTATGGTCAGCTTTGATGTTGTCTCGCTCTTCACCAAGGTCCCTTTGAGAGACACACTGCAGCTGTTACAAGGTCTTTTTGAACCTAACTTGGTTGATCTGTTCGAACTGGTCCTTATTTCGACTTACTTTACCTATGGTGGGAGTTTTTATGAACAGACTGATGGTGTGGCAATGGGGTCTCCTTTATCTCCTGTAGTAGCCGATCTGTTCATGGAACACTTTGAAGATCGAGCAAATGAAACATCCGTCCTCAAACCAGCATGCTTCTATCGATATGTGGACGACACGTTTGTTGTTTGGCCCCATGGGATCCAGGGTCTTTATGAATTCATGGACCATGTCAATAGTATTCATGAAAACATCAAATTCACAATGGAGCTAGAGAAAAATGGTAGCTTGCCCTTTCTAGATATTTTAATCCAGCGGAGACCTGATGGAACCTTGTCACATAGTGTATACAGGAAAATAACACACACAGACCGCTATTTGCATGCTGATAGCTTCCACCATCCGGCGCTTGTACACAGAGCTAAGGTAATTTCAGACGCTGACACTCTGCAGGCCGAACTCGAATATTTCCGCCATACCTTCATGCGGAATGGATACCCGATCCCATTGATAGAACGGGCACTTCGAAATAAAAAGGCAGATATACGTAGTATTGAAGAAGAAGAACAGCCTAAAGATTTGGACTTCATCCCGTATGCAGGAAGCACCTCCGGGAAAATTGGCAGGATTTTAAAACGACACGGAATCAAGTGCATTTTCCGTCCTCCTGCTAAAATACGGGATTTGCTGCGCCCTGTAAAGGATGATTTGGGTTTAAGAACACCGGGAGTGTACAGCATACCGTGTCAATGTGGTAAGAACTATATTGGTCAAACCATCCGCACTATCCAGGCCCGTGTGACTGAACATCGGCGCAACATCCGGTTGTTTCAAGTAGAAAAATCTGCTGTGGCGCAACACGTGATCGAAAATGGTCACAATATGGATTTCGATAATGTAAGGTTTCTTGCCAAGTGTTCTTTCTTCTGGGAATCTGTGATTAAAGAAGCTATCGAGATACGCCTGAATAATAATAATATGAACAGGGACTTCGGTGTATGGCACAGTGACGCATGGAAACCTGTTTTTACCATTCTTAAACAACCAAGTGTCTCGCTGATGGATGATTGGGAAGTGGAGAGTGTAGCACACACCGGTCCTACTTCTTCTTCTATAGCTGGTTTGCAACCGACCAATCACTGACAAGTATTATAGAACCGGGGTTATAGTCAACCAATCGGAAGACCGCATGGCTCCCTATGGATTTCTCGAGTTTAACATCATAATTAATGACAGTAAACGGTGATACAATTAGAACAGTGATGTTATGCGAACATTGACGTGTGTAATCCATCTTCCTTCCATTTATAATAACCTTGGCTATGGTTGATGCTGTGGAGCGAACTGTCAGTACAATGCCAGTGTATATCTACACCTGGTTCCGCAACCGACCAATCACAGTCACGGAATGGTTACGTCATTGGAGTCAGCCAATCAGAATACCGCTTGGCTCCCTACGGATTCATGAGATTAAACATCTTGATTAATAGTGGTGGAATAATGTGAACGGTGATGCAATTTGAACAATGACATTATGCGAACATTGATGTGTGTATTCCATCTTCCTTCAATTTATTACAACTTTGGCTTTATTTTACACTGTGGAGCCAACTGTCAGTACGACGCTGGTGAATATCTACACCTGGTTTCGCAACCGACCAATCACATTAACGGTATGGTTACGTCATTGGAGTCAGCCAATCGGACGTCGACAACGATCCTGGCTCGCTTTTGTTCCGCTGTTCGGTTCAGTTCTGTTTGTTCCTTTCGATACAACGGACCTGATGATGGCAGCAGTGCAAGTCGCCGAAAGCTCGTCGTTAGCACAAAATGTAATCCGGCAGCAAACCCGTGAAGAATTTATAGTGTAGGGCTAGAACATTGTCATCGCATTGTAAAAGCCTCCTGCCATAACCCGTATATCCCTTCAAACCATTAACCTTTCAGATAGGTGCAATGCACCCTCCACCACACACTTTTAATGAATAGCGGAGTAATGATAATAATAATAATAAAGGACATAGATTTGAGTCCTTCGTCGCATATGGTTGCTTTTGAATGAGTGTAGTGTTTGTCTTGTGTTGACTTCACAATAGAGTGCCACAAGGCTGACCCAATAGTCAGCAGGTTAAATGGTCAAAGGTACTGAAGGTCATAAAATATTTAGTTCAGCAGATAGAGGCAGGTCAATTTTCTATATTTTTTTTAATTAGCTCTATTATTATGGAATATTGATTATTCACTTTGTAATCAAATAGTGCAAGTAGAACATTACAAGATGCAATGAGGGTATGCTGAAGTCAAAATCCTCTAGAAGTAATTTTCAGAACTTTTTAATGACTAATATATCTTAGTTCAATGTTATTTTTAACATTTTCGTCGGTCTTCTAACTATAATCAAATAACTTTAATAATATCTTACATGAAGTTGTTTCTGTTACTTTTGGGAAATGGCTGTTACTGTATTTTTACGTGCTCGTAATTCCAAATTGGGCATATTTCGAATACGGATGGTCATATTCACAAACCTTATTAGAGCTACATCTAGTGAATAAATGTTATTCACTTCCTCAGAGCCACTGGTAAATAAACACTTCCTCGAAACGCTTGTCAGATCGGTTAGATCCAACTTGCGTCTGAATTGAGCCAGCAGGAAGATTTTCTTCTTACGAAATTACCACGCATAATCTTAAAGAAATTAAATCCTATACACTTAATTGAAATTAAATACCCCTCCCTGTGCACTAAAGAGCTTCACTACAGTCCGCCTACTTTCCAAATTTATATTTTTGAAGGCGTTCAATTGCCTTTTGGTTCAATAAAAAAGTCTTTAAATTTTAATGGCATTCCTCCCGATAACCATTCAACCAGTTAAGCTGTTTTGTGTGATTATCCTGTGTACTGATGTATTTGGAAATGCTTTTCGTTCATACAATTGAAAGACGACATAAGACATACAACACCACCTACTTTAACACCCATGCCCCTTGCCGGAATCGCACCAGTGACCCAGAGTCCCGGTAACGCTCAAACCATCCCATTCGGAAGGACAGGGGTCGAAATCTTCATGCATTAATCCGTATTTTGATATCGCATCATCAATGGAAATTACTCCACGAGTGCTGGGATGATTCCGTGAAATGGGCATGGTTGAATCCCTTCCTGAAAACATGCCCTCCCCCCCTCTATTTTCCTCTGTAACGATTTCTGCGTCGACCAGCCATAAAACAACACTGAATTAGAGACTCTCCACTTAGCACTTTAGTCCTTTGATATCATATTTGGCCATTGAATACCATAAATCCAACAAGGAAAAGTTCCAAAACAGATTACATCGATGTAATTACTTTTATTTGAGAAATTATCTTTTGTTCTAGCTTTAAATCTCATCGAGGTCATTAGAGGCAGTATAGGACTGGGGGCAAGTAATCGCGAGGAAATCAGCCATGGTCTTTTGAAGGAACAATACCAGCATTCGCATGGAGTGATTGGGGGATACCAACTAAAACGTTTACCTGGATGCCCAGATGGAGATTCGAGCCCACGACATCCAGAAGCCGGATTAGTATGTTACCACATATCAACCACGATCTTTTTTTCTTCTTCTTCTTCATATCTTC
>JARYHS010007075.1:3011362-3094368 GCA_031002005.1 Vandiemenella viatica
CTGATAGATGTGCTGTAAAGAAGCTATCTGTTTAGTTAAATTGATCATGAGCATATCGATTCCAGTTGTAGATTCAAAATTTGCTAATTATTGATAGCATGTTTTTATAGTTGGACACAAATTTTGTATGTGTGAGAGCGATGTATTAAAAATATATTAGTAAGTGGAGACAAATCTTAAATATATAAAACACAAAAAATTAAAAATTCACTATATTTCTTCCTTCTGCCGTAAGACCACTATAAAGGAGAATTCTTTCCTCTTCTGCATTGGAATCCCTCGAAACATAATACCTTCTTTCTAAATATTTCTGTTTATATAATTTCCTCTTCCCTTATCATATTTCTTTACAAATCTTTTTAACCTCCTCTTGAACTCAACTGGCTGTTATTTTTCATTTTCATTAATATGTTATCATTCATTCTATGGATGTGTCAAAAATACAGCAATCTCCTTTGTCTTATTGATTCTTTCAAATTTTCCATTTTCTTGTATATTTTATTGTTGCTTATTAATTTCCAAGAATTTTCTAATGATTTTTGTTTCTTGTAATTCAAATTTATAATTCAACACCAGGCATTCACTAGCAAATAAAAATTCAAGTTTCATGGCCAAGTTCTAGTGCCTTATTTTAAGAATTTTAGACAAACACACTTTGTTATAAAAATAAATCAGAATGTATTACTCTGAACTGTGATAATCCAATCAAAATCTGAGTCTATAGCACAAATAATCTAGCAATATGCACAGTAACTCTGGTTTACTTTTGAGACATGCTTTAAAATATTAGAGTAAATACTCTTAAAAGGTTTGTGCATCTACTGCTATTCATAACAACCACCTTTAACTGAAAATCTATTCCTAATTGCATTTCTGACAACATACCAATGAAAATATTAAGGAAAATGCTGTAGACAATGAATCCTCATAAAATAAAATTTCAATAGGCCTATCTTAACAAACATTATAATGCTTACTGCAACATACCTAAGGCTTAAGACAAAGAAAAATTTCAACCTATTACTGGCATGGGGAATTTGGTGTTATTTCAGTCAGCTAAAATTACCAGACACTCAAGGATCATTCACTTAGACCAATGTACCAGTTTCTTGAAAACAATTATCCTTTTATGGCTATTATAACATATTTGATATGGTGACCAAACTTTTAAATTAGTATAAAATTATTATTAGAAGACGAAAAGTCTGTGCCATTTCTACGTGAGATGTCCTGTTGAGTAAATTACAGTAACAAAAAACTGGTAAAATTTTTTTCTTGTACCTCAAAAAGTGTTAAATGGAGTTCAGAGAATAGGGTAATATTGTATAGAAAACGTGTTCCTGCATGACATCCAATAGACCATAACACCAACAAAATCTCACCATTCCAATTACCTCTAAAAAATTTATTTGACAGCAGCTAATTAGAGCATACAAAGTATCAATTATAGCATCATACATCTCAATGACAGTCATTTTAGTATCATACAGGTATTAAACATTTTGAATTGGCCTTTTAGCTACAATTTGCGGTATATTTGAGTACTGAAGAACAAATCACGCTGAGGATTGGATTATTTGTTTTTAAAAATTCAAGAGTTACAGGGAGAAAATGAGCCTTAAGATTCAGACAGCTTGACTTTTATAAATTATAATGGAAATTATGGAAAGAAAACTGCAAAGAAAAAAAAATTACAAAGTTGAAAAGAATAATATGTGTACGATTTACAAATTGAATAATGATATTTTTTGCTTATTGCTGTATGGCTCATCGATGTCTAGTACATTAGAGGCTGGAAAGGCCTGGGCGCAAGAAAACGAAAGTATTTTGACTATGGCCTTTTGAAGAATCCATGCCAGCATTTGCCTGCAGTCAATTGGGAAAACTATGGAAAACACAAATCTGGATGGCCAGATGGGGATTTGAACCCACATCCTCCCATGCAAGGCCAGAATATTAACCCACTGTGCTTGGTAATAATGAAATAAAGATCCTGAAAACTTAATAACGATTGTAGAAGATATTTCTGATCTATCTAAATTTATACCATACTATTTTACAACCCACAGCCACTAAGGTAATTTGCATATATTCTCAAGATGTTACACACAAACCTAACTTACCAATGGCTTAAAATAATGATAACCAAACAAGTAATGTATCACAAGAAATAAACTTTTTAAAGCTAACTAATATGACTCAGATAAAAATGGCCTCATCTTACCTTCTTTGTGATCCTCTACTGATACGTTTGTGAAAACTGAGTTTTGCCATATCTCCAAAAACGCCAGAGCAATATGTGCAAACATATAAGGGAGCACAAATAGCTAAGATATGACTGAACACATGTTTTATTAGAGAGCACTGAGTTAAAGTCTGTGAACAGAAGGCACATGAAAGCTCAAATAATGTTGGCCCTTTAAATATAGTTTTCTTACTATGATGAAAATTATGGGCATACATCATAGATGAATTTAAGAAAACCTTTCCACATAGATGGCAAATGTGTAATGGCCAATTTACGTTTAGGATATGTGTAAAAATATGTTTTATTAACAACTCCCATGTGGAGAAAGTTTGAAGACAAATGGCACAGGTACGGTTAAGTGGACTGGCTGTGGAAGTGATACTACCACCGCTCTGATTAGGTACACTGTAATTGCAAGCATCAGATCTGACTAATAGTGTACTTTGAACTGTCTGGCGAAACAGAAGCTTCTCCACCACACTAACATCATTTTGTTCATAGCACAATGCAAATTTCTTTTCTTGGAGCACATCTTTTGATCTAAAAATGAAATAGATAAAAGAGAATTACTTATTATAAGTATACAGAGCTCAATAAGCATAGGATGCACATTACATCAAAAATGACAAACCAGTTGTGTGGAAATTTACATACATATTTTCGTTACAGTAAATTGCTTGGAATTAATAACTTGATATCAAGTTCATATATAACAACTACTAATAAGTAATACACTAAGACAAAATGTTTATCTATCAATAATCTGTTAGCATTCAAATTTACAGCTTCAGGCTATTTCTTTACTGACAGTAATATTACACACACTCTTAAAAATACTAACATGAAAATTAATCTTCTCATGTGCCCTGCTGAATAGTGTTATTGCTGTTGTCTTTAAGTATCAAGTGGTTTTTAGATCTTGCAAGCTTTCTGTGACGGCACCGACATGCTTAGCCTCATTTCATGATTTATTTTATATGCTTAGGAAAATCGCTTTGCGCCTTTAGATGCCTATTCCCCAGCTGCTCGGATACTGTTCACTGGCCGAATATATGGTCATGACTCTGTAAGGTTCTTTCTGATTTTATTCTGCCAGTAAAAAAGTTTTATGTGACCACAGAATGGATGTCAAAAGGAAACAAATTTTTAGTGCATATTTTCTAAGAATATAAAAGACATCACGTTATGAGGCTAAGAAAGTCAAAGCAGCCACAGCAAACTTGTGACATATGGAAGCTATTTCACACCAGATAATAGCAACAGTCAGCTGTTGAAATATTGTTTCTTTCACACCATTCAGCTGAACACCCATGAATATTATATTGCAGCATTATACAAGGACAGTCTTTACTCACACAATACTAATATTTGTAGTGATGTTAAATGGAACACTCCTTCACACACCTTGTGTAAAACAATTATGATTCCTACAGTACTGAAATTAAGTGTGCATTTGAACTGAGAAACAAAACAGTTACTAATAGCATCAGAAGCAAAAATATGCACTGCAATAACTGGTAAAAGAATTGGCTTATAAGAATAAAGTAGAAAGATTGGAGGAATTACAAGTTTAATTACTGATGACTAGCTGTAGGATGAAACAAGTCGTATGATACAGAAAGATGGAACAGCCACACAGGAATGATAAGGGGGAATTCTAATTACAGTGATGACTATAAAGATGTATGGAAAAGTATCTAGGCCCATTGAAAAGTCTAGATCTGCAAGCAAATGGTGATATAATTATTTCTTTGTTTGTATATATTTCTAAATTAATGGTTTTACTAGATATTTTAATAAACTGTTACACAGTGAGATAACTTTCAAGGATGCAAATAAAAAGTATCATCTTGTATTCAAACTATATTGGCTAGTTTACCTATTAAATTTACTTGAAAAGATCCTAGAAAACATGCTAAGCAGGAAACTGAAAAACACATTAGATTGAATAGAAAGAACCTATATCAATAGGCATTTTCAGGATTATGATTGTTGTTGTTGTTGTTTTTGTGGCTTTATGGCACGTCGACAATGAGGTCATTAGTGCCCTAACAATGACCAGCTAACACTTTAGCTAAAAAGAATACTAAAATGCTATCTCCATGGTCGACTGTAAAGGGGTCGGCCATACAGACAGCAGATAAAATAATTCACAAAAATAATACATGGCTTTAAAAGGGCCACCAGGACCTAAGACCAAAAAACACCTGGATGGCTGTAAAGAGGCCGAACAAGTTCACAAAATAATTAAAAACATTACATGTCTCGCTGGCTGTATAGTGGCCAGCGAGACAGTAATTATAAAGATATAAAAAATAAAAACCAATGCAAATTGGTGGATGGCTGTAAAGAGTCCACCCATACATCTTAAAACTAGGCCGATCTGCCTAAAATTTTAGGCACTAGACCGGCCAATACACAAAATATTAAAACGCTCGCCACACTGGTGATCTCGTTAAAAATAAGAGACAGATCGTTGGCCAGGTCAACGCCTGCCCCTAAATCTAAAAATTTTGTTATTGTTGCTTTAGGATAACCCACAGCGGGGTTATTAGCACCCTAAAAATTACCAGCTTTTATCGTGGCTTAAGAATGAACTAAAACACCATCTGCATGGTTGACTATAAAGGGGTCGGCCATACAGACAGCAAATAAAACAAATCATAAAATCTGAGGTGGCTTAAAGGAGTCACCAGGACTTAACGGTACAACATCTGGATGGCTCTAAAGTGGCCAGACATGTTCAAAAGATAATTAAAAAAACTATGTATCTCACAGGCTATATAGTGGCAAGCGAGACATGAGTTGTAACAGTGTAAAAAATAAAATTAATGCATATGGATGGGTGGCTGTAAAGAGGCCACCCATCCATCATCCTATCAGTTTAGTTTCACCCACCCCGTTTCGGGTGAGTCATTGGTCACTGCCTGCTGAGGAATGGGACCGGGCTCATCCACCAGCATTTCAGTTTCTGGTTCCGAAAAAACACACATCTCCGACTCAGAAAACTCACCAAACACCTCTATGGCTTTCTTCTTCCTCGTCCTCTTTCCCTTGTTTTCCCTACTCCCAGGTAACCTGGGAGGGGATGAAGAGGAGGATTTCACAAACTGAGTCAGGTCCGTTCGACGAAACTTTGGGCCCCGAATCTTTTGATCACCTCCATTTGCATTGGAAGCAGATGTTGTTGCATTTCCGGGCACTGCACGTGGAGGAATTGGAGGTGATGTGGCTTTAACTGCTGCTTTTGCTGGTGGAACATTTACTGCTGCTGCTGGTGTGGTCAAGGTCGCAGACGTGCTGCTACCGACGTCCATGGTCTTAGGCGTTATGACCTTAGCGGGTTTGGCACCACATTTGCACTGACATGAGCATGTAGTGCTTGTGTCCATGTCTGCAACGGACGTCTGGGTAGAAACACTCCGCTTCCTGATGGGAGCTGAAGCCATCTCAGTAAAATTAGTTCCAAAAATTGGAGCGGCAAGCGACTTGGCCTTCTTTTTAGCTTCCCCCTATGGAATCCACTCTTTGGTCTTCAGCTCCTGTATCTTGCGCTCTTCAAGATACACTTGATACTCTCTACTCCAGGCCGGGTGTAATCCGGAGCAGTTGACGCACACCTGTGGTAGCGTACAACTGACACCCGGCTCATGTGCCCCCTTGCCGCAATTTCTACAGGTGGGGCTGCCCTAACACGACGTTGTCGTATGTCTGAACCGCTGACAGCGCATCGGGTCCGGAAGATATGGGCGGACATTCAGGTTTAGATATCCGGCCTTAATATTCTTGGGCAATACTGGAGTGTCAAACGTCAGGACGATGGTGGCAGTCTTTTCAACACTGCCATTCACCCTTCGTGTGATCTGATGTACCTCGACCACTTTCTCAGTTTTCCACTCATTCCGAAGCTCGTCTGTCCCTAAATCCATGACATCACGACAGGTGACTACGCCTTTAATGGAATTTAGGGACTTATGGGAGTTCGCATTTTATGACGAACTCCCCGAGCTTCTGACAATTGAGCAGTTTGGTAGCCTGCTTACTGGTGGTTGTTTCCAGCAGCAGCGTCCCATTCCTCAGTTTTTTTTACATTATTTAGGGTACCAACTAAACCCTCTAGACCCTTTGAAAAATAGAAGGGAGACACCTTCTCAAATGTTCCTTCTATCCTTTCTATTATAACAAAAGCGTTCGCTAACGAACATTCTTTTCTGTTACTTTCTCCATCAGAAGCGGGGGGCTATCAACCCTCACCTGCTTCTTAAAACTGGGTGTATTTATATTAGCATGCGGCACACCCGTGCCGCAGGGTTTTGTGGTAGACTTAATTTTGGTTCCACGAGTAAAACCAGATTAAAAAATGCGCTAGTACAACAGGAGTGTGCAGGTGCCCCTGAGGTTGCACGCTAGCGAGTGATTTCCCTCTTCACCCATTCGCCTCATCGACACGTGTCCGACGTTGAGGTTGGTTTTTTTTTTTTATAGAGGTTTCTTCCGTCCTCGCAATCCGGGCGATGAAGCCAAGATCCCCATTCTCCTAGGCACACAAAATTCCACTGCCACGCCCTACGGTGGTCATTGAAGCATGGTAGGAGCTTACAGTGTAGGAAACTTGCGGCGCTCGCAAGTTTCCAGCTCGGGCACCGCGGGTTTGCCAAACCCGTACCTGGCACTTGCGTACCAGGCCCCTGCGGGGAGTATTATGATCAACAGAGGATGATACCAAATAGTAGATAGAAATATTTGAAAACAGTATAGTAAAATCAAGTAGTGAGTTTTTTTCTGGCTACTGTAGGGACATTTGGCAATCTATAGAAGCAAATGTGCTCGGCTGAGAATTATAGTGTCCTAGGAGCTGATGCTGTACTTCTAGAGACAGCTAGTTATACAGAACTGTCTCCTTGAGATGCAAGGACATGACGATCATGAAGACAAGATGGTGACAATACGTTTTGTGCTAAACTACTCTGGGATTTAGTGTTAGAAGAAAGTACAGAGAAATTTATAAAAAACGTCCGGATATTGAATAGCTATGGGGTGCCATATTTCTGTTTTTTGTTTAACTAAGTTAAATTAGTTGCATTAATCAGGTTAGTAAGTAATACAAACATATATTATTTAAGCTACTCAACATAAAAACTTTAGAAAAGAAGTAATAGAGACAAGAAAAATATGTGTGGAAATAAATTAATTTACTAATGGAATTTCTAAATTCATAATTCAATGCCTTAATGATACCATACATTTCAATTAATTAGCTTCAATTTTAACGTAAGAATACTATGAATTTTTTGTGTTTAATCTATGATACTACTGACATTGTAATCTAATGCTAAGATATTTACATTTCAAGTATTCAGCAAGCAATTCTTTCCCCACCTAGTTATGATTATAAGGTGGGGAAAGAATTGCTTGTTGAAGACTTGAAATGTAAATATGTTGGCATAACATTTGATAACAAGGTCTACAGGGCATGAAACATTTATAAGGTAGTAGGAAAAGGTTTTACAATCATTCACTTGTTGGAGAGAGTGAGGAGGGGATGTACAAGAGAAATTAAAAAAAAATAGGGTAACAAAACTTTGGTCAGACCATTGGTTGAATATGGTGGTGTAGTATAGGACCCACATTTTTGGTTTCAAATACAGGAATTAGAGTGGGTGCAAAGAAGGGCTGCTAGATTTGTCTCTGGAAATTATTGCAGAACAGAATTAGTAAGAGCTATATTATGAAAGAACTGGAATGGGATACACTGGAAGAGAAGGAGGGTGAGGAGGGTCATGGGAGGGTGCAAGGCATATGCTGGTGATAAGGCTTAGAAAGTTATTGGTAGTAGAATTAAAAGTAATGCATAAAAGGTAAAAGATGACCATGACCACAAGCTGGCACTTGATTTCAGGCACAAGGGGATAGGAAGATTTTCTTTCATATGTGATGGGGTCCAAGATTGGAATAATTACCAAGTAAATTGATAAATAATTTACCAAAATTTTTTAAACACTTGAAAGCTGAAATATGCAGACGGCAAATGATGTAGGTTGGTGCAGGAAAGGGGGAAAATGGGTGGTAGGGAAAGTGCCACCACACAATAAAATTAAATCAGACACTCATCATAGCATAAATAGATCATAAGCCATTGAAATAATCTATAAGCAAGATGGCAGAAGGTATTGATCACATTTTAGAGTAACTTCATGCGAAGTGGTAAAGTCTTAGTAACCCAAACTATTTTACCTTTCAGGAACAGGCATAGATACTGAATCCTCTTGTTCAGTGTCTCCGAGCATATTCTGAAAAAAAAATATCTACATGATAATATTACATAAACATGACATGAACAAATAAAACTACTGATGATAACTTAAAGTTTAGTAAAACACAAACGCGAAACCTAGCACACCACACACCTATTAGCATCCTTGTTATATCATTATAAATTGCTTTTTCTCTGTCTTTACTGCTTTACGCCTCATCGATGGGTAAGGTCATTAGAGGTGGGATGGGACTGGGGGCAAGAAACAGGTATGAATTCGGCCATGGCCTTTTTGAAGGAAGCATCCCGGCATTCGCCTGGAGTTATTTGGGCAAACCATGGAAAACCCAAATCTGGATGCCCGGACGGGGTTTCGAACCCCTATCCTCCTGAATGTGAGGCCAGAACATTAACCGTTCACCCACCATGCTTGGTGATATAAATTCCATTAGCATGTAAATAAATGAGAACTCAAATGTTCATCTCTTAAGGCTCTAATGCTATCAGACTAAAATGGCAGTACTTGAGGAATTAATGTAATCCAATAGTAAAACCTCAAAAGATGCAACAGTTAAAACAAATTATTTCTATCATCATGTTGAACCAATCAATAACCTGTACACCTGGCTCTACCATAATACCTAAGTATCAGAAACAAATAGCATATATTTTGTTGTAATATTTCAATGAACAGAATTTAAATTTCTAGATACCTCAACACATTTCTTTTAATATCCATGTTACTTCAAATGGTTAAACTACCATATAGCAAGTAAGCTATTTCTAACATATTTTAGTACGATAGGAATATAACTAACAGGGAAAAATACATCTTCCTTCTGGGGGAAAACACAAACCAATGGCTTGACAGAAATCACGACACAACACATATACAATTAACTATACAACTTTGATCAATTTCAGTGTCTGTGAATGTGTTGCCCAACAGAAGAATAAAAGACACTTTGTTACTTAAATCACAATGTAAATATTTCAAAATCGATTTAATACAGTCATAAGCGTATTGTATAAAATCAAACGATTTCAAGTAGGCGGAAATATTCTTCGAAACATTCATAGTTTCTGTATAGGTCTTAGCTCATACGTATCAATTGATGCAACGCGTAAAGTTAAAACATATGACTCAAGCAGGTGGATAAGTGTAATGAGCTTGTTAGGGATTTCACATCAGCCACACAAATAACAACAAAGTTTTCAGAAGCGTCCATGTTTTTGCTGGGCAATAATCAGCAATGCATGCACTGTACGTCTCAACGAACACATAGAGGTAACAAACCTACCTCTTCGTTAATATAAACAGCATTTATTGGCTCCATATCGCCTTCTCTTGACGACTCGAGAGTGTAATACAGAATATTGCTTCTGCTGCAGTCAACACATCACACACAGCTGATGGCTAACAGCGATACTGCAAGATACAGAGAATACACTTTTTTCGCAGTTTCTGTTGCAAAATTATGAAACCAGGTAAATTTAAAATTATTAACTACAATACTTTCATTTCATCCATGCTAGAAACATTTTACAGATAATCTAAAACTTTTTCCTCAGTTATCCACGGGAACAAATAAGTGAATAGAATTGCTGCGTTGTGAAGATTCAATTGCGCATTACTTTCTGGAAAATTGTTCATTACATTTTCCTTTCTTGAAATTTAAATAATATTATATGACTTATCTCATATTATTTGTACTTTTTACAAAGTATGATGAAAAGGGAACAATAAATAAATACAATGTACAAATTCAGAGAAAATTAAATTTCAACTAGAAGTTAAGATACGTTGCAATTAAAAATAATTTTTTAAAAATGTTTTTCTTATTAGTATGAGAAGAGTGAAATGTAAAGATACTAGACAAACTTATTGAGATGTAAGTAGACCTTGGATTTTTACAAATCTACACATTTACTGATTTCCATTGCCGTAGATTACTTGAAAAGTACGTTGTTGGCGTATCCATAAATTTTATATGCGTCGACGGAATTAGGGAAAGATTGACAACAATTTTGATTTTAGACAGCATTGCTCTTAGTTTTTGAGAGTGGAATTCTTACTCTGGGACATTAAGTTTCTCTGTAGCTGAACCTATCAGCTGTTCTTGTGGAGTGTGTTATTTTGCTGTGTGGTTGTATTGCGTTTTGCTCTCTCAAGACGACAGAAGGAGGTGATATGGAGCCGATAAATGCTGTGTATATTCCGGAAGAGGTAGGTTTACAACTTAAAGCTGCTTACAGAGTCGAACAGCACAGCTTAATGTCCCGCAACAACAGGACACCTTTCACTGGCCTGCTGTTCACTTTGGTTTGTAAAGAATTGCGAGTTAGCACATTTTGCTCATCAGACTGTATGAGTTGACCACATGCTGTTCACGATACCTTTAAATAAGTTGTATTTGAACGTCTGGAAAACAATATGAGGAAATGCATTTACACTAACTATACGATGTTTGTTAGTGTTTAATTGTAATAAATCGGCGGACGAAATGAGTCCTTTTTGCAGCAGTTGCTGTGCTAATGAATTTTTTATATGAAAGGATTACAGGCATGGGAATTTGTAACTGAAATAGCATTTACTATGTTTGTATTCTACAGTGACTGCTATCAGTGTTTTTGACTGTGTTTATTTATTATCTGAATATGTTGCAAAGCTTTTGAGTAACGCCTATTAGTAGTTGTGTGAAAGCTGTTTTCTTGAGTATTTTTGTTTACTTTTTTAGCTAAATATGAAGTCCTTAAAGTTTATTTTATATTATTAGTAAATGGAATGTGACTGATTGAAACTTTGATTGTGTGTAACAGGAAGTCTCGATTACACAGATCGATTTCACATTTGTTAGTATCCACATGCTGCCAACAGAATTTTCCTGCACAAGTCTACTGATAAATTATTCACATGTGTTGCATTAGTTAGGGGTGTGTTTTTCAGTGAAGTATTGTTCATATGTTTCAAAGCACGGACTTGCATTTTGCTCCAAATAACATAGTTGTGGTTGTCCTGTAAAATTCCTGCTCTTTAGTTAGTTGCTTGTAATAACTGAAGACGGTAAGATAAAAACTTATTACAGGTGCTCATATATTTCTATTAAAATGTATGTAATATAGAAGTTATTTTATGTTGTGTGGGTGGATTGTAACAAGTAATGTGCTATTCCTTACTGCAATTGACACATAATCTTAATCCAAGGTGTAAGATTTAATGATAGGTTCTGTTTCATGATGAGAACAAGTTGTTTCACCACTTGTAGCTTCATTGGTGATTTACATCAAGTTGTGTCAGCTCACGTTAGTGTCGTTGTTGGTGCTTTGAGACATTAGTATGTCTTGCTAATTAATAGCTGGTAGGAATAAACAGTTCTGAGGTCAAACTAAGTATTCTTATCAGTCTCTGAATGGCTCATAGATAATATTAACTTCAACTGTCTTCTTGTGTTTGTAAAAATCACTGATTTTCTCCTTACAGTGCTGTGTACTGCTTAACAGGACATTGTATTTGCATATGCATAATAAAAACACAACGATTTTATGACATGCCCTGTTGTCGAATTGCTGAGTTTGTATTATAACATCTCACTATGAACTTGTGGAGTTAAACCAATTTGGCGTCATGGGCATATCACTATTTACACTAAAGATTGAGTTTACTCTTGATAGGCCATTGACTGTCATTGTATGTGTTAAACATAGAGATCCATATTTACTTTTATTGTGTTGGTACAAAAAGGAGTTAGCGTCTATATATGATTTTTTTTGTTGCATTTTCCTCCTGAGTATAGTTTTCTTTGCAGATTTCAAGTGATATGAATGTTAAAATGTCTTGAAAACCATTCTATAGAGCCAGCAATATTCTCTGCTGCTTAGTAAAATACTTGTTAATCAACCTGTGCAATTTTCTGTAAAATATCATTGTCTGCCTTTAGCCTCACATTGTTTCTAATTGCATATTCTTAATAATGTTCACTGCCAAGCTATTTCCAAAATAACAATTTTTTTTTTAAAATTCGTTCATATTAATGTGAGTATTTTACCATACAGTTTTACTTCAGCTTGTTCCCCTGAAGTTAACTTGTGCAGGCCAATAAATCCAATTTCTAACATTCTGAGGTATCCATACCCCGTTAATTAAAAAATTGAAAGGCTGGTAACTGATTGAAGTGAAAGGGGGAATCTCTTTGCATTGCATAATTTGTGCTATATACCAGCCCATTCCGTCTGCATCTTCCAAATAGTTGCATTATCCTCGCCACAATTAACTGTCCAGCACAGTGAACACAAGGCTGATATCATGTTTGAATGATTTCTGTTAAAACTTGTATGTTGATTTGCAGTGTTCTCAGTAACTGCTTCGTAGTTGGATACCAGAGTAATTGCTATGGGCACCACTCTACCTGAGCTCTGCCACTGGAAACTGGCATATATACATACTGTTAGTAGCACATACCTGCCAGATTTTTTTTCTTCATATTCCAAGCCTTTCTCTGCTTTTACCTTATATATTTGTAATTGAAAACACTCTTTGTTATCTACCATTTATTAATTTATTTAATATCTGAAACATTTTTCCCTTGTTGAATAGTTAATCGTCAGTGAGAATTTGGTAGATTTAGTTAGGTGCTGGTCATGAACAGCTCTATTTCCACTTTTATAGAACCCTATTTGATGCTCTGCTTCAACATTGCTCCTTGTATTTTAGTAAAGGTCACAATTTCCATAGTTCTTGCACCGGAGAAACGTGTTGGGTATCCCCACTTCCTCTATCAGTTACAGTATTTTCTATGTCTTTTCTTAACCAACAGGTTCCTTCACTTCTATGACATGTTTAATGCTTCATCATATAATGTGGAAATATCTCTTTGACAAGACAAATGCTAAGTGTGTTACAAAGAAATTAAAATTCAAGTACTTCATGTATCTGATTGAATATATTTAACTGTTATTGTTGATTTAATGGAAGTATTCTTCATGAGGCCAATAGGAAATCTGTCAGTGAATATTTGTGAGCTGTTTCATAAATGTGGCGAAGAGCTTGGTATGTTGCATTAATTAGTGTAGACACAATACATTTTCTTTAATATAAAAATATGAGGAAATTGCACCATAGTAATTTTAGGGAAATCTTATTAACAGCCACTTAAGTTTTATTCTTTGACACCAAATTTGTGCATCATAAGGGGTTGCAGTGTTGGCTATTGTATAGAAACACTGTAAGATTGTCCCCTATTAAATATAAATACTTTTTTTAAAAGTATTTTTGATGTTGATGCTAGTTGCCTTTCTAAGGTGAAACCTAGTTTTTAAAGATTCATTCATTTATTTTGATAGCAGATTAGTAGTAGTTTGCCCTGTTTCTAAATTGTGGTTTTTGTTTTTGATTCCTGCTGCAGACTGGATTTTTTAGAATCACCAGAATGGACCTATTCCTCTGAGGAAGCTTGCCTTGCCTGAATGAAGGATCTCTTGGGCCTGTCATGTAGTAGGATGTGTGTTTGAATCATGGTCTGATCTTGGCCAGGCCATTCAGATTACACTTGTCAGTGGTTTCTAAAAATTACCTCAGGTTAATCTCATGCTGATTCCTTCAAATATGCATGGCTGAATTCTTTCCCATTCACTCTGCACAATTCTTTCTCAGTTCCATTGGTATCAATAAGCATTAAAGCTCCAGGGGGAAAAAGCTCATTGTTTGTAAATGTCTTTGGTTCCATTTCACCGAGATAAGCTATAAGGTATTTGCTATATAAATTTACAAATAATTGAATGAGCATACTGAGTGAGCATTAATGTTCAGGCAGTCTGTCTATATTAGGCCCTGTCCAGATTTGGGTTTTCCATTGTTCCTCAAAATTACTTCAGATGAATGTAATATCATTTCTTCATAAATGCTATTACCAATTGCTGTATTGTATGATGACAGTTCTGTCCTAGTTCTAATAATCACATTTTGTGCAAGTTATGAAGCACTAACAATAAATTAACCTATATTATCTGGAATAAAGAATTCATTCATCTAATACATATGATAATTTTGCGTTTTATAAATCAGAAAGGCTACATGAGCAATCAGTAAGAGCTTTCTTTGTAACCCTTTATGGAATTATTTTCCTTTTGTTAAACAGGTATTATTAGATGATATTCTGATCCTAACTAAAGTTTTATTTTACAAAGTGCTTGAGACTTGAATGTTTAGTTTGATGTCACCAGATAATAAGGATTGGTATCTTTTGTAAAAAGAACTCTCAATATTTTTACTGTGGTTACACTTCCTACCTCAATGTTTTTGATTATCCTTTCTTTAAATTATATCCCTAGTTTATGTATATATTGTAATGTATTTCTCATTAATTCCTTTTATTGTAGAATATGCTGGAAGATACTGAACAAGAGAATTCAGAAATGGAACCTGTTCCTGACAGGTAAGGTGTTTTCTTGTGATTAAACAGGAAGCTGCTGTTGTAGAACTTTACATTACTTTAAAATCTGATCAAGACTTACCACAATCTTAACTGCAGAACAGAAACTAAGTGAATTACCTGCCCTTCATTAAACCCTATTCGGAAGGATCATGGCTTTTCTCTCAGGAACATCCACCCTTAACCAAGTGGCTCCAGTTTTACAGAGCTAAAATTTGCTGTCACCTCTTTCTTTTGGGAATAAAAGTTGCTCCCACAACAAGATTTGTATTGCCCAGAGGTTATGACTACAGTATGAACATACAATTTGTATGTATGTTGTGTCATATTAACATTTTTATACATGTAGAAGTGTTATAATTTACTTTTCTAAAGTATATCATATATAATGGCCAAATCACCGACTTTTTTTTTTTTTTTTTTTTAATACTGAGCACGGCGGTGTAACGGTTAGCATTCTCGCCTCGCATTCGGGAGGACGGCGGTTCGAATCCCCGTCCGGGCATCCAGATTTGGGTTTTCCATGGTTTCCCCAAATCACTCCAGGCAAATGCTGGGATGCTTCCTTCAAAATGCCATGGCCAAATTCCTTCCCATTCCTTGCCCCCCATCCTTTCCTGTCTCTAAAGACCTCGTTGTTAAAAAGAGACGTAAAGCAGTTACAAAAAAAAAATTAAAAAAAATGTTTTTTTAATGTATTTTAAATAATCATTCCATAACACTGAGTGAAATGATTCTGTTATATAAATCATAGTGAATACACACTGCAGAGAATAAATTGGGTTCAGAACAAGATCTCATAACTTTTATCACAAAACAACCTCAAGACTTGGCCCTATTTTTATAAGAATTATTTTTTGTTTGGTTTCATTTATATTTATAAGTTATTTTGAGTTGTTATACAAATATAACAATTTGATTTGAAAATTTGTGGGAGGTTTCGCAATTAGTCTGATCAGTACATGTGTGTCCTCGTACCAAAAAAAGCACATGTACCTTGTAAACAATCTTGGCTGTGTGATGCTGCTTTCCATGGATTTAACTGCAATCTTAAATTAACTTAGATTAGCTTCCAAACTAAGTATAGAAAGTGTATAAAATTTATTCTGTTAATTCAGCTTGCTGATCTCTACACTAACAGAAATTTGATCAAAGCAAAAGCAATATACTAAATCATTTCAAGTTTGATACGGCATTGAATAAATTGAGGGAAACACAGAAGTTATAGACTTTTGTTATAGTTTATCAGTGTACCAATTTAGTTCTTTCTACAATCACAGAAAATACCTCAGAGTTCTAATCATCATTAGTGTGCAACTGAGTGACACATTTGTGAAATTTGCATTTGAGTATGAATTGTGAACTAGAGGCAGCAAAACTTAATGTGTTTGCTACAATTGCTGATATCTTGTAATAGAAAAATGTGGATGGATCATGTCGCTAAATGAAGAATTTAAGGTACAGTCGGGGACAGAACTGGTGATTATGCTTCGTTCTAGACACGAATACCGCATGGGACAGATTAACTGGTAGGTGGTACAGTAAATTCATGATAAAATAGACCTCTCAATCCTAGAACTTTACCCAAGACTAAAAAAATGAGCCCGCACAGCAAGAAACTCACTGACGCTCGGAGGCAAAGATCGGAGTTCTACAGTAAAAATAAACACGAATATCACCATTTTAGTCATAATAATTATTGAAATAACCAAATCATTTGATTATAGAGAGATGATTATCGCATAATGTTGATAATCATTCTGCAATTTTTTTCCTCGGATAAACAGTTGACAATTCGCTAGCAAACGCAATTATATGGCGAATACTGAAAAGAATCGCTAAGTTACTCGCGGAGAACCAATAAGAGAGTTTGAATGGACTTAGTTACACTTTCTAGCGCTGCAGCGTTATAGAACTGTGTGTGACAAATACAAACAAAGGTTAAGAGTAAGTAGAAAGAGCATTTACGAAAGACCTCTAATGGTAAACTATGTCACGAAATTTAAATAAACTATTTCTAGAAAATTAAATGGTTTGGAATATTAACACCTTAATTTTGTTTTAGCATACCATATTTGGAAGGTAAGTATAACTTGAATGCAGTAGAAACAGTTTTAGTAATAATAACAACAAATAAGGACAGTAAGTAAATAAAAAAAAATCTGTCTTCAATGTGAATTAGTGGTTCCAATCTTTAAATCTGGAAGATGGAAGTAGGAAAACTTTCATATCTCTCTATGTTTCTAACTAAAACTGATACAAATTTAAAGTTTTCTGTCAAGCATTACTTCCTGCCTCCCAAGCCCAATGTGTTATAGGTAACACAGTTGCCTGGTATTCGGGAGGACACGAATTCCAATCCTGTCGGGCATCCAATTTCAGTGTTCCATGCTTTTCGTAATCTCTCCAGTTGAGCTCCAGAAACGTTCCTTCAAAAAGCCATGGCTGAAATTCTAACCCGACCCTAGTTTCCAATACTATAAGTATTCATATCACATTGATGTTGAGGATATGAAGAAGAAGAAAAAAAAATGATCGTGGTTGATATGTGGTAACACTCTAATCCGGCTTTTGGATGTCGTGGGCTCGAATCTCCATCTGGCCATCCAGGTAAGCGTTTTAGTTGGTATCCCCCAATCACTCCAGGCGAATGCTGGTATTGTTCCTTCAAAAGACCATGGCTGATTTCCTCGCGATTACTTTCCCCCAGTCCTATACTGCCTCTAATGACCTCGATGAGATTTAAAGCTAGAACAAAAGATAATTTCTCAAATAAAAGTAATTACATCGATGTGATGTGTTTTGGACCTTTTTCCTTGTTGGATTTATGGTATTCAACGGCCAAACATGATATCAAAGGGACTAAAGTGCTATGTGGAGAGTCTCTAATTCAGTGTTGTTTTAGGGCTGGTCGACGCAGAAATCATTACAGAGGAAAATGAGGGGGGAGGGCATGTTTTCAGGAAGGAATTCAGCCATGCCCATTTCACGGAATCATCCCAGCACTCGTGGAGTGATTTCCATTGATCATGCGATATCAAAATACGGATGAATGCATGAAGATTTCGACCCCTGTCCTTCCGAATGGGATGGCTTGAGCGTTACCAGGACTCTTGTCACTGGTGCGATTCCCGGCCAGGGGCATGGGTGTTAAAGTAGGTGGTGTTGTATGTCTTATGTCGTCTTTCAATTGTATGAGCGAAAAGCATTTCCAAATACATCAGTACACAGGATAATCACACAAAACAGCTTAACTGGTTGAATGGTTATCGGGAGGAATGCCATTAAAATTTAAAGACTGTTTTATTGATCCAAAAGGCAATTGAACGCCTTCAAAAATATAAATTTGGAAACTAGGCGGACTGTAGTGAAGCTCTTTAGTGCACAGGGAGGGGTATTTAATTTTAATTAAGTGTATAGGATTTAATTTCTTTAACATTATGCGTGGTAATTTCGTAAGAAGAAAATCTTTCTGCTGGCTCAATTCAGACGCAAGTTGGATCTAACCGATCTGACAAGCGTTTCGAGGAAGTGTTTATTTACCAGTGGCTCTGAGTTAGTGAAGAACATTTATTCAGTAGATTTAGCTCTAATAAGGTTTGTGACTATGACCATCCGTATTCGAAATATGCCTAATTTGGAATTACAAGCACGTACAAATACAGTAACAGCCATTTCCCAAAAGTAACAGAAACAACTTCATGTAAGATATTATTAATGTTATTTGATTATAGTTAGAAGACCGACGAAAATGTTAAAAACTAACATTGAACTAATATATATTAGTCATTAAAAATTTCTGAAAATTACTTCTAGCATACCCTCATTGCATCTTGTAATGTTCTACTTGCACTATTTGATTACAAAATGAATAATCAATATTCCGTAATAATGGAGCTAATTAAAAAAAATATGAAACTGCAGGTTATTGAAAATTGACCTGCTTCCATCTGCTGAACTAAATATTTTATGACCTTCAGTGCCTTTGACCATTTAACCTGCTGACTATTGGGTCAGCCTTGGTTGATAATGTCACACTCTATTGTGAAGTCAACACAAGACAAACACTACACTCATTCAAAAGCAACCATATGCGACGAAGGACTCAAATCTATGTCCCTTATTATTATTATTATCATTACTCCGCTATTCACTAAAAGTGTGTGGCGGAGGGTGCATTGCACCTATCTGAAAGGTTAATGGTTTGAAGGGATATACGGGTTATGGCAGGAGGCTTTTACAATGTGATGACAGTGTTCTAGCCCTACACTGCTAACTCCAGCTTAAGTAACTTGGTCGGGACTCTTAGCGAAGGAATTTGTGAATGTGTCTGTGGTCGTGGTTTGCTAACATGGAAGACAATTCTGTAGGCCCACCATACAAGGAAATTAATAGACAATTCAGGCATACGATTTTCCTCATCATCGTTCAACTAACTTGCTTATATTGCTACCTGAAGCAGTTGTCTCACATGATTAACAGACGAAAGAATTAAACAGGAGTAGAACCGTATATCCTCGAGGAACCAGGGCTTTCTGAACTTTTTAATTTTGTTTCCAGGTTAACTTCTCGACTTCGAGGTCATTGGAGACAGGAATATGGACTTTTTGTTGGAACTAGCCCGATGTTCGCTTGCAATGACATGGAAAAACCATAGAAAATCAAAATCTGGATGGCTAGAAGGAGATTTGTACCCGCATCTTCCTGAATGTGAGGCCTGAACATTGTCGCTCGTCCACAACGCTAAGTTTTTTTAATTGACCGTAACCTGTAGATATATAGGAACAATAATTACAGACTGACTCGGCCATGAATTTTTTTAATATATCTATTTTTGCAGCCTGGTAGTAGACACACAAATATTTGATCAAATAAATATTTCATATCTTAATCACATCGTTTCTCATCAATCCAGAATCAACCATAATACACCCACTTTTATAACCACATATATAACCTTTCAATTAGTTTTTCGAAGAAAATATCATTTTCCTTTCACAAATCAAGCTTATTCCAGTTTGAAAAGCAATCCTTTTCCTTCAGAAGGCAGGCATAAGAATTTAAAAAAGCTGCAATGCATATTGAATTAGCCAACGTCACTAACTGTAAGACTGACAACGGTCTTTTTCCAAGACAATTCTTGGTTGTAGAATATGCCATGGTGGCTCCCAAAGTAAGAATTATTGCGCCGGTTCAAATTCCTGTAGGCTATCAGATTTTGTTTTTCCATCTTTTCTCAAAATGTTTGCAGATTAATGCCAGTATGATTCCTCTGAAATGTATTGATCAACTTGTTTCGTGTTCTTTGTTCACAGATCTCTCCTATATTTATTTATCTCGACAGTAATGAGGCATTTAGCCCTAATTATTAAAAATATTTAATGTATGAAAAATATGATCTGATGTGCAGTTTGCTCAAATGAAATTTTAATTCATAAATACTGTAAAATAAAAATTTGAAATATACAGATTTTTTTTTTATTTTTTTTTTTTGGACAGGTATTTGTCGTATATATGAAAGGCATGGTTTTCAATCTTTATTTCGGATATTTTTTAAAATATTATCTTTTATTAGGTGGGATTACGGGTAATAAACGATTGTTGTTTAATTTTTCGGCAGTTTATCACAGTGCCTAGCATTTAAGAAGTTATTCACACATTTAAACGAGATAATGACTCGCAAGTTATCATTTTCTAAATGAATATAATCCAGCAGTATTCCTGTCAAACTTTTACAATTATAAAATTTTATTTTTATACTGCTTTGTTCTAGCCTCTAAGGAAGGAAAATGTAGTTTTATCTCGATGGCAGACAATTCCAAAGTCACAATAGTAGGAAATAAGCATCGTTTCCTGCCAGAAGGCTTCCTCATTGAATGAGCGACTTTTATTCAAACATTAGTCTCCTTCAGTGTCAATCGCTACACCAGCCATATCTAGCAATTTGAGTGATATGAGAAGGCGGCAATTACAACTTTGAATGAAGAGCTATATTCTAACGTTTTTGTTGCTAGGATCATGAATATAAACAAATAAAACTTCCAAAAAGTAATATTTAACAGTCAATAGACAGATCTCTCAAATTGCTAGATGTGGCTGGTGTAGCGACTGACACTGAAGCAGACTAATGTTTGAATACAAGTCATTCATTCGATTAGGAAGTCTTCTGACAGGAAACGATGCATATTTCCTTCTATTGTGACTTCAGAATTGTCTGTCATCGAGATGAAACTACATTTTCCTTCATTAGAGGCTAGACAAAGCAGTAACAAAATATAATTTTATAATTGTAAAAGTTTTACAGGAATACTGCTGGATTATATTCATTTAGAAAATGATAACTGCAAGTAATTATTTCGTTTAAATGTGTGAATAACTTCTTAAATATCGCATGATCAATCGAAATCACTCGACGAGTGCTGGGATGATTCTGTGAAATGGCCATGGCTGAATTCCTTCCTGAACATGCCCCCCTCCATTTTCCTCTGTAATGATTTCTGCGTCGATCAGCCCTAAAACAACACCGAACTAGAGACTCTCCACATCTAGAAATAGCACTCTGGTCTCTTCACTATCATATTCAGCCGTTGAATAAGATAAATCCAACAATGAAAAGGTCCAAAACACACCACATCGATGTAATTATTTTAATTTGAGAAATTATCTTTTGCTTCTAGCTTTAAACCTCATCGAAGTCATCAGAGGCAGTATAGGACTGGGGGCAAGTAATCGGGAGGAAATTGGCCATGGCCTTTTGAAGGAACAATACCGGCTTCGCCTGGAGTGATGTGGGGATACCAACTAAAACGCTTACCTGGATGGCCAGATTGGGACTCAAACCCGCTACCTCCCGAAGCCAGATTAGAGTGTTACCACATACCCACCACGTTCTTTTTTTTTTCTTCTTCTTCTTCATATCTTCGACGCCAATGTGATATGAATCCTGATAGTATTGGAAACAAGGATCGGGTTAGAATTTCAGCCACGGCTTTTTGAAGAAACTTTTCCAGTTCTCAACTGGAGAGATTTACGAAAAGCATGGAACACTGAAATTGGATGCCCGACGAGGTTTCGAATTCGCGTCCTCCCAAATTCCAGGCGACTGTGTTACCTATAACCCATTGGGCTTGGAAGGCAGGAAGTAATGCTTGACAGAAAATTTTAAATTAGTATTAATTTTAGTTAGAAACAAAGAGAGATATGAAAGTTTTCCTACTTCCATCTTCCAGATTTAAAATGTGGAACCACCAATTCACATTGGAGATTATTATTATTATTACTACTTAAAGTGTTGCTACTGCGTTAAAGTTAAGCTGACCTTCTAAATATGGTATACTGAAAACAAAATTAAGGTGTTAAAATTCCGAACCATTTAATTTTCTAGAATTAGTTTATTTATGTTTCGTGAAGTAGTTTACCATTAGAGTTCTTTCGTAATTGGTCTTTCTACTTATTCTTATCCTTTGTGCGTATTTGTCACATACAGTTCTATAATGCTGCAGCGCTAGAAAGTGTAACTAAGTCCATTCAAACTCTTATTGGTTTTCCATGCGTAATTTAGATATTCTTTTTGGTATTCGCCATATAATTGCATTTGTTCGCGAATTTCAACTGTTAATTCGTGGAAAAAAATTGCACAATGATTATCAACATTACAAGATAATCATCTCTCTATAATCAATTGAATTGGTAATTTCAATAATTAATATGACTAAAATGTTGATTTTCGTGTTTATTTTTATTGTAGAACTTTGATCTTTGCCTCCGAGCGTCTGCGTTTTTTGATGCGCGGTATCATTTTTTAGTTTTGGGTAAAGTGCTGGGTATGAGAGGTCTAGGTTATCATGAATTTTGTGTACCACATACCAGTTTTGCTGTCTCATGCGGTATTGATGTCTAGAACAAAACATAATCGAAAGGCGAGGGGTCTCGGGTGAGTTCTGTCCTTGACTGTACAAAAATCGCTACAAGAAAGGGTTGACTTGATTTGGCGTACAAACTGTCACATGCCCTTTAGCTACAGTTGAATCAGATGTTCAGCGCCGATCTTCATCCAAACCAGCTGCTTCAGAATATTTTTGGTTCATATTAAGAAGATCCATATTATTCTTTGATATCAGAATATTATAATTGATATATCTGTCATTAGAAGTAGGTCATTAGTTTGGTAGCATCTATACGCTGTTTACTTATCAGAGAAGAGGTGGTGGTGGGAGGTGGCTGGTAGTGTGGGTGCTTGTGTGTGTGTTTGGGGAGGTGGGGAGTGGCCTCACAGAGATTCATGCCCACTCGGCTGGTGTGGGGAGGAGTGGAGTATTGTACCTGTCTGGTGAAACTGGCACTGCAGGGCGGCAGTAAATGTACCGTTCGACTAAATAATTCTCAGAGTAAAACTGAGGATCAGTAAGAAGTGCAGTGGCAATTATTTAAACCTTTGTTTCTTTACCGAGCATGCAGGTAGTGCGCTAATGCTCTCACCTTGCATTCAACATGATGAACGTTAGAATTCCAACCAGGCTATCTAGCTTTAGTTTTGCATGGTTTCTAGAATCAGTTCCATCAAATGTGATGATGACCATAGCAGAATTCGTTCCCATTTTTTATGCCAGCCCTTTCCTTTCTCTAATAACCACAACATGGATGAGGCACGAAGCCATAAGCAAAGAAGTTTGTTTCTTTGCAATGTACCAGTAATCCAATTAATTATCATATTTGCACCTATAAACTTCACTTCAAATGTACTAATTCTTGTTTTGGTCCACAATTCACTACACTGTGGTGCCCTTAGAGTCCAATAGATATCACACAGAAGCCTAATTCAACTCACTGTAATTTGATCATCGAGTGCCCCTGACCACAGCTTTGATGCCAGATGGCAATATTGTTATGAAAAGCTGTTCCTTGTTGATCATATTTGAACACTTTGATCAGCCATTCAGTCTTTTTTTTTTTATTTCTGTCTACTCCATTTCTTTTAAATTCTTTTATAGCATCATACTTCAAATAGTAGAGCACATTAAATGTTTCACAATTTTTGTCACAAGACTATTCAATGGATTATAGACTACTGTATTGTTAAAGAAAACTGTAGAAAGCTAGTTTTTACTACATGCTAGTAATTTCACATGTTATTGATATACTGTTTGGCTTCCAGTGAAAGATGGTTCCTTGTATAGCTTAATTTTTTGCTTACTTCTGTGTATTTATAACACAACTGTATTAATTCTCTTCATGGTGTCAAGTGTCAAGAAATATAATATTTATTTTTTTCTTTCTTACTATTATTAATTAAAATCATCACTCAGTATTCTTATCTTTAAATAGAATATATAGGTTGTCCTGAATCTAATCGTTTATTATGTTAAGGTTCAATTACAAAACAATCATGAGTTTGCTTTAGAGAAAGTGAATATCCAAACAAATCTAAATTATTATTTATTTGGCTGAATGTATATAAAAGCTTTTTTTTTAATGAATAACACAATAATTACTGTGCTTTACCTAGAGTCTATACACTGCGACTGTTATGTTTCTTGAGTGCCATTATACAAAGACCTAGTCCAGCGTTTTCTGATCAGGTTGACTGATTAGTCTAATGCACCTTGATAAAAACTCAATTCTTAAATGGGAGCATGGATTCAAATCCCACACATGACGAATTCCAATGATTACATATTGGGTCTATAAAAAACAACTGGTATATTTAGCAGCATCTTAGGGCTCCAAATCACACATAATTATCTGTAGTTTAGTATCTTGATTTACCTTGGTATTTGCATTACAGTAATCTGCATGCCATATTGTTACTACATTTGTGTGTCTTCAAAGACTCCAAGAAATTAAAATAAACTACTGATTTTTATTGTTCAGATATTCTCTTCATCTCATCCAGTCTGGTAGCATGACAGTGCCATAACTGTAAATAATCTATCACTCATAAACACACAAAAGTCATCAATATGAGCCATCTGACTGACTGAACCACATACATTCATATCTATACCCACTTACACCAAACACATATATTCTCTAACTCACCCACTTGTATCAACTTCCATGGGCAGTCTTCCACCAACATGTGTCAACATGCATATAAGCACCACTGACTAAAATGTCAACCGTCACTCACACTCCAAAATATCTTTCAACATGCATCAAAACTCACACACAAGAAAGGAACTGAATGTCCTGCATAGAGATAGTGGGTTGGAGGAAGTTGACAAGGATGGGTGGGAGCTGGTAACAGGTCGTAGGAGAATCATGGTTAACAGGATGAACAAGCCAGACACTTCAGTAATTGTGGGAAAAAATATGTTTGACCTGTTGCCAGAGTCAGGAGGAGAAGAGCCTCATGTAGATGTAGGAGTAGGAGTAGGTAAGATGCAGCAGACCTTTAGGAATCAGGGCGTGCAGGGCAAGAATAGGAAAAAAAGGGTTCAGCTGCTAGGTAGTAGCCATGGGAGAGATGTACAGGATATCAGGTCACAAGTTTTTTCAAACCTAGTGCAACATTAGGCCAGGTAATAGAGGATATAGGTTCCCTTTGTAGGAGTTTCACTAAGGATGATAGAGTAGTGATAGTGGGAGGTGTGGGAAATAGTATTGATAGAAACGCGAGTTATAGTATAGGGAGTGACCTGAGGAAGGTGGTGAAGGAGGCACAGCATTCCAGGGTGGAACTCATGCAGGTCATAAGTCGTCATGACCGGCCACAATTGAGCTATGCTGTGAGGCGGGTTAATGTGGAAATGGAAGTGCTACTTGGTAAAGGCATTAGTTCTGTGTTGGGGGTTGTGCCTGTGAACACCATTGGTAGGCGGGGTTTCACTAGGCATGGCCTACACCTAAATACATGGGGGAAGGGAGTACTTTCTGAGTTGTTAGCTAAAGCAGTGAGGGAGCCCATTTCCAGTGATGATGGGGTCAGGACTGTGCCTTTTTTAGGTTAGGGGCTGCTGGTAAAGGGACAGAAATAGATTATCAAAGTGATACTGATTGCAGATTCGCGATGGGGAAAATCACAGATATTAAAGAAATAGATGAAATGGCTGAAACAATAACTGACTGTGGTAAAAGTGGGAAAGAGGAGATAATTTCTGAAATTTTAAAGCCAGTAGTAAGGGTATTAATGGTAAACTGTAGAAGTATAATGAACAAAGTAATCAAATTTGCAAACTTAATAGAGATGCACGAACCACAAGTAATAATTGGGGTAGAGAGTTGGTTAAAAGAAGAAGTACTAGACAGTGAGGTTTTTCCTGATGGTTACAGAGTGTACCACAGAGATAGAGGAGCAATTGGTGGAGGAGTCTTCATACTAGTTAGCATAAACTACCACAGTTCACTGGCGTTCATAGATCAAGGCCATGAGTTACTTGGGGTATATTTCTAGGGTAATAAAAAAGAAAAAATCAGAGTGTTGGCTGTTTACTGCAGTGGAAGAATGACAGAAGAGGATGATGCTCTTGGGGGAGAAATTAAATTCATACTTAGATTTCAGAGGTGAGAATAGAATGATCATCATCGGCGGGGATTTAAATTTACCAGGTGTAAACTGGGAAGGGAATAAGATAAATAACACAAGGGAACAAAGATTTGCAAATATCTTAATAAGGGAAGGAGGATTTACACAAGTGGTTGAGCAAAATACTAGGGGACAAAATATTTTGGATATATTTCTAATTAAGCCCGATGAAAACCTTTTGAGGTATCAAGTAACTGAAGGAATAAGTGATCATGAAGCAGTTCTGATGGATATTGGAGGATTCAGTAAACCAGCAGCCAAAATTGAAGGGGAAATAGGTACAAATATAAAAAATGCACAGGTTTCAAATTTGAAGAGATATTTCAGAGAACAATTCAGCAAATGGAAGGAAGGCTCAGGTACAGTAGAGTCAAGGTGGGAAGAGTTCAAGGAGATAATAAGAAAGGGGGAAGAAAAATTTATTCCAAAGCAGAAAATAAAGAGAAGTAGAGAACCTATGTACTATAATAGGGAAGTGAGGAGGTTAAAGGGGTTGATAATAAAAGAACATAACAGAGTTAAGAGACAGCAAGGTAGTAGGGAATATTTAAAACAACTAAACAAGGACTTATTAACAGCAAAGAAAGTGACTAAAGATGGGTTTATGAAGTGTATTGTCAGTGCAGGAGGACCATTGACTGATTCATCTAGAAATTTTTATGGCTATATCAGGAAACTGAGGGGAAGGGAGGGTGTAGAGACACTTATGGATAAGGATGGAGAAGAAGTTACTGACGATTTGAAAAAGGCAGAGATTTTAAGTAACTGGTTCAGTGAAAGCATTAGGGACAATGAATCAGAAAAAGGAGGGTCTAATTCGGAGAACGAGCTTAACAACACAACTAGAAATGACGATAGTAAAAAATTTTATATCCGTCCTGAGGAAATCATGAAGGAAATAAGAAAGCTGAAAAAAAATAAAGGGGCTGGTGAAGATAATATTACTACAGATATCTTAAAGATAGCTGGATGTGACCTTATCTTGAAATATTATTTAAATTGAGTCTAGACACTTGCTGCTTACCACAGGACTGGAAAAGTGCAATAGTAGTACTGGTACATAAGGGAGGGGTGAGAAATAGAGTTGAGAATTACAGGCCAATCAGTTTGACATCAGTGGTAGGTAAATTAGTGGAAAGATTGATATGCAACCACATCAGAACTATATGTGAGGAACGTAATTGGTTTTGAAGCAGGCAACATGGTTTCAGGCAAGGATATTCATGCGAATCTCAGTTGGTGGGATATATGCAAGATATTTCAGATGAAATGGACAAGGGAGGCCAAATTAATAGTGTAGCACTAGATCTGTCTAAGGCGTTTGACATAGAAAGCCATAAGATGGTAGTAAATAAGGTAAAAACCATTGGAGTGGATTAGAAAGTCATTTGCTGGGTAGAAGAATTTTTAAAAGGTAGAAAACAGAAAGTTAGGGTTGGAAATGTAGTATCAAAAGAAGTGGAAGTAAAATTGGGTGTGCCACAGGGTAGCGTATTGGGACCATTGCTATTCATTATTCTAATGAATAATTGTGTTGATTGTTTACTATCTGAAATTAGGTTGTTTGCAGATAACATAATGCTGTATAAAAGAATCAAAACGATAGAGGATTGTAAACAGTTGCAGGGTGATCTGGACAGGATATCTAATTGGGTTGGTAAACATGGAATGAAGATAAATGCAAAGAAGAGTCAGCTTATTAGATACACAAATAAAAAACAAAAGGTTAATTAGGAATATATGGTGGGGAAAGAATTGCTTGCTGAAGACTTGAAATGTAAATATCTTGGAATTACTTTTGATAACAACCTTAACTGGGCAGGACAAATAGGACAGGTGGTAGGAAAAGGTTTCAAAGTTCTGCACTTGTTGGAGAGAGTGATGAGGTGATGTACGAGAGAAGTAAAGGAATTGGGTTACAATACTTTGGTCAGACCATTGCTCTAATATGGTAGTGTGGTATGGGACCCTCATTTTACATATCAAATACAGGAGTTGGAGAGGGTGCAAAAAAGGGCTGCTAGATTTGTTTCTGGAAATTATCGCAGAATGCAATCAGTGACGGATATGATAAAGGAGCTGGAATGGGATTCATTGCAAGACAGAAGGAGGAATGAGGAGGGTCATGGCGATGAGGCATGGAAAAACATTGCAATAGGTATGAAAAGTAGTGCATGGAAGGGAAAAGATGACCATGACCATAAGCTGACACTCGATTTCAGGCACAAGGGTGTGGGAAGATTCTCTTTTTTAGGTAAGGGTGTCAGGGATTGGAATGATTTACCGAAAACTTTGAAAGAATTTAAAGATAAAATTTGTAGGTAGGTGCAGGATAGGGGGAAGATGGGTGTGTAGGGAAATTGCCACCGGAGCCTGTGCTCCATTGATATTAAATTAAATTCTAACTTCAATGCATATCCATTATGACCAACATACAGTACATTTCGATTTTTGTTTACTTGTAGATATTATTTAAAACATAATTTTATAATATGTATAATGAACTCCATTTAAAAATAAGTGTTTGTTTATTTAATATATAATCTGATGTAAAGAACAGTCAATAGCCCTTGACAGTTTAGGTTTTTAGATATGTGTGCTTAATTTAGGGAAAAATGGAGTTACTCAATACAATTACTGTGCATTTATTATCGTGATATAATTTCTTTCAATGCCTTGATAAAATATGTATTGTCACCCAGTACAATAGAAAGTGTCAATAGACATAAAAATATGCAATATGTATATCACATTTTCTTAGCATACATACACATTCAAATATTTTTTTAAATTTTTTGCTTTGAGTTTTACACTCTATCAACATCATGGTCATTAGAGCTAAGGAAGGATTGGGACAAGTAAGGAACTTGGCAATGAGCTATCCCAGCTTTATCCTTGACGGATTTCATAAAACTGTAGAGATCTGAAATATAGATGTATGGAGAATCAATCCTGCATCCTCTTGAAAGCTAAGCCAGTGGATTATTATTCACCAACCACCCTTGGTTTTCCCATATTACTAGAAATGAGATACTAAATATTTTCTGAGTGATACTAGTATTTTTATTGTTGACATCCATTGCTATTATGTCGTTTTCTTGCACTGGGCTTTAAAATTTTAATGCTTATGAAACTGAGAGTTATGTGCCTGTATACCGGATTTGTGCAAATATGTTTAGATTCAGTCTTCACATTGGATTTCTGATATAAGTTCCCTAAAGACATACCAATCTCATTCTAACAGATCTGCAACCCTTACTGAGATTGCTAAATACTATGTTGCTGTTTTCAGTTGTATTTAAAAATCCTTTTCTAGTAACAATAATACTTCACTGTCAAAGACATTTAATCATAGCAGTATTAGTATTATGAGAAGTATCTGTGTGCCATTTCTAGTCCTATATCCATGCTTAATGGATCACAAATAGAGCCTTGTATTTGTCGACTGACCAGAGGCACAATGATGGTCATTTTCTGGTATCTCAAGCTACCTACGGGAATCCCAGAAAAAAGGCTATGCTATCAAGATGTCCAAAAACTGATCACTGCCTAATACTGCTTTTTACAATCGAGACTGGTGTGGTTATCTAGTTAGCTACTATGAAAAAAAAATCAATAGTATACTGATTTACATAAAGATCTCAGCATAATTATTTTTTGTGTTTTATTGACATATTATATGTTATATTCATATAGCTCTGTATCAATTTTAATCCATTTATTACAGTAAGAAAACTTAATATCTCTTCTCTATTTATTTTAGATCCTTTTCTAAAGAAACATCATTATTGGAACTTGCCTGTGCATTCTGTGCACAGACATTTGTATCATGGTGCTCTCTAACTAAACACGTCTTCCACCATGTCTCAGCTATATCTGCCCCTTATACATTTGTATACGTTGCTCTCAAGTATTTAAAGATGAGGTGAAACTACAGATGCATAAGTACAATATCAGAATATCAAAATCCAGGTAAGGGTAGGAATTCTCATTTTATATTAATGCTGCAACAATTTTTTTTTTAAATGTTGTAAAAGTTTAATTTCGTGTGCCAAAGTTTTGCACTAATACTGGAGTTACATCCACCTGATCATCATCACTTTGAGCCAATGACAAGTTATGACTAATCTTACAAACAACAATTAGCAATTTGATATGCAGTTGTCTTAGTGAATATGATGTTGGCTGTTGTAACTGTGCAGTTACAAAAGTAGACCCATCTGAAATATTTTCTAAGAATAATGCAAAAGCAGCTTCTCTTGTGTCTGTTTTCAATATTGCCTCACTGGGCATCTATGGCTAACTAGTTTTGATTAGTGATTTTCTACAACTACCAAAGCTTTTTCATATTACCATGTGCTCCATTGCAATTAAATTAAATTAAAAAAAGGTTATTATATCAGAAGGTGAGATGTGGCCATTTTATTTTATCTCTGTAAGCTATACTATAATTTATTTTGATATATCTACAATTTATTCTGAAAATAACAAAGTATCTAGTGTCTATATGTGAATGCAGACTTTCCCGGCGAATAAATGACAAAAAATCTTCACAGGTTTGCAGCCGGATTTTATTATAAGATGACAAGCTTTCGGCCACTATCTCAGTAGCCATCTTCAGGTCGATAACAGTAGCGGCGATCTTGCGTTTACGAAAGCCAAGCGTTTACTGGTGTCGCCTAGCAACCTCATGACGCTAGCAGTCTTGCTTCGCTGTGATTGGTCGAGGCGGCGGTCACACATCCAAGCGCTCACCACGCTCACAATTGCTTAACTACCGGAGCTTAGCAGTGCCGGTCACCCATCCAAGTTCTTACCACTCTCAGCATTGCTTAACTGCCCGAGTCTAGCCGGCTGTCCACACTCCACCGGATCGCCGGCAACCAGGGAACGTGGGCCGCACAGTATCGATAACCCTGGTTTCCAAGCGTTGCTCAGCAAATAACCCATGTCACGGTTAACCAGGTTGTCATGTAACCGTATTTCTATAGCTTCTTTAACCACGGACTCCCAAAAGAACGAACATTTAGTCAGCACCTTCACGTTGTCAAAGTCCATTCTGTGGCCATTTTCAATAACATGTTGAGCAACAGCAGATTTTTCCATCTGAAAAAGCCGAATGTAGCGTTGATGTTCCGCCACACGAGCCTTGATTGTGCGTACTGTCTGTCCAATGTAAGATTTCCCACATTCACAGTGTATACTATACACCCCCGGTGTCTTCAGCCCCAAGTCATCCTTCACAGAACGTAATAAGTCACGTATTTTGACAGGAGGACGAAATATGCTCTTAATACCATGTCGATCTAGTATCCTGCCTATTTTCCCGGATATGTTACCAGCAAATGGGATATATGCCAGATCTTTATACCGTTCTTTAGGTTCAATTGGCTATTTGTTTGGCGTTTTTTGTAGTGCCCTTTCTATTTGTCCGTTACAATATCCATTTCTCCTGAATGTAGTACGGAGATGTTCCAGTTCCGTCGGCAGACTGTCAGCATCAGAGATTTCTTTCGCTCTTTCAAACATTGTGCCTCGCTTTTGTATGGTTGGCCATCATATTGATACTCCAAAAGCCAATCGGATTCTACGTCGTGCAAGTCTTTCGCTTCTACGAGAGCGCATTCGCTACACACGTTTTTCACTTGATAAAAACGCCCTGGAATTATATCATTGCCATTTGGAGCTTGCTGCCATACTGTCGCCGGCCTCCTGGGATTGGGTAGATACTGCTACGTCGGCTCAGGCGAACCTGGAGTTTGACAAGACATCAGTCAGACAGGTTTCCAAATTTAACCGCCTGTCACGATATCAGCGTCCGGCAGAGGAACAAAGTTCTAAACACACAATAGTCAACCTAACTGAATTACAGCTGGACGAAGCAACTGAAAAAGTACTATCCAAAGGGTTAAACTTCGCCCCGACTCCTAAAACAGTTCCAGTTAAAGATATCATATGCGCAGTTGAATTGGCCGCACGCAAGCTTCCGGGAGATTCGGCCGAGGAAATTCGGAGGGAAACATGCAGGGTTCTGGAGAGAGCCAAACTTCCAAAGTCGAATATCACAAAATCTGAACGCATGGCCTTAAGAGCTTTACGCCAGAATGATGAAATTGTGGTCTTACCAGCGGACAAGGGTAATGCTACTGTCCTTATTACTGCTGAAATGTATGAGACCAAGGTAAGAAAGCTGCTTAATGACACTGCTTACAAGCCGCTCAATGAGGACCCAACTTCGAAAATAGAAAGAAAGGTAACAGCACTTCTAAAGAAGACGTGTTTTCCATCGGAAGTCGTTAAGGGTCTTCGACCTCGTGCTGCCAGACCACCTAGATTCTATGGTCTGCCAAAAATTCACAAAGAGGACGTCCCTTTACGGCCTATTGTGAGTCCCATTAGTAGTCCCACATATGGTCTGGCTAAATATCTAGCTAGTATGCTTGGTTCCTACGTAGGGAAAGGTCCTCACCATGTTGTGAACTCAACACAATTTGTCAGTGTTCTTCAAAAGATGCACCTTTCGGAGACCGATGTTATGGTCAGCTTTGATGTAGTCTCACTTTTTACTAGAGTTCCACTGAGAGACACTTTGCAGCTGCTACGAAATCTCTTTGAATCTAGCATTGTTGATCTTTTTGAGTTGGTCCTTACATCCACTTACTTTACGTACGGTGGAGATTTCTATGAACAGACGGATGGTGTGGCAATGGGGTCACCTTTGTCTCCTGTTGTTGCTGATCTGTTTATGGAGCATTTTGAGAGTATAGCAATAGAAAGGTCTGTTCTTAAGCCGGCATGTTTCTTCCGATATGTGGATGATACATTTATTGTTTGGCCCCATGGGATCACAAGTCTAAATGAATTTCTGGACCATCTAAATGGAATTCACCCAAACATACGTTTCACGATGGAACTGGAAGAGAATGGTAGCTTGCCTTTTTGGACATTCTTATTCGGCGAAAACCAGATGGAACTCTTTCTCATAGTGTGTATAGAAAACCTACCCATACGGACCGTTACTTACATGCCGGAAGCTTCCACCACCCGGCTCAGAAAAAATGCGGTATTGTACACACTGGTGCATAGAGCGAAAGAAATCTCTGATGCTGACAGTCTGCCGACGGAACTGGAACATCTCCGTACTACATTCAGGAGAAATGGATATTGTAACGGACAAATAGAAAGGGCACTACAAAAAACGCCAAACAAACAGCCAATTGAACCTAAAGAACGGTATAAAGATCTGGCATATATCCCATTTGCTGGTAACATATCCGGGAAAATAGGCAGGATACTAGATCGACATGGTATTAAGAGCATATTTCGTCCTCCTGTCAAAATACGTGACTTATTACGTTCTGTGAAGGATGACTTGGGGCTGAAGACACCGGGGGTGTATAGTATACACTGTGAATGTGGGAAATCTTACATTGGACAGACAGTACGCACAATCAAGGCCTGTGTGGCGGAACATCAACGCTACATTCGGCTTTTTCAGATAAAAAAATCTGCTGTTGCTCAACATGTTATTGAAAATGGCCACAGAATGGACTTTGACAACGTGAAGGTGCTGACTAAATGTTCGTTCTTTTGGGAGTCCGTGGTTAAAGAAGCTATAGAAATACGGTTACATGACAACCTGGTTAACCGTGACATGGGTTATTTGCTGAGCAACGCTTGGAAACCAGGGTTATCGATACTGTGCGGCCCACGTTCCCCGGTTGCCGGCGATCCGGTGGAGTGTGGACAGCCGGCTAGACTCGGGCAGTTAAGCAATGCTGAGAGTGGTAAGAACTTGGATGGGTGACCGGCACTGCTAAGCTCCGGTAGTTAAGCAATTGTGAGCGTGGTGAGCGCTTGGATGGGTGACCGCCGCCTCGACCAATCACAGCGAAGCAAGACTGCTAGCGTCATGAGGTTGCTAGGCGACACCAGTAAACGCTTGGTTTTCGTAAACGCAAGATCGCCGCTACTGTTATCGACCTGAAGATGGCTACTGAGATAGTGGCCGAAAGCTTGTCATCTTATAATAAAATCCGGCTGCAAACCTGTGAAGATTTTTTGTCATCTAGTGTCTAGTTTCAATAGATCTTCATTCGGCAGTGTGCTAATCAGGCTTGGTAATTAGAATACTTCATATGAAAAAATTTCTACTTCAGTAATAAGGTTACTGTACAAGAGTTGTGTTTTTATAGATACATTACAATTATTGTTTGAAAGAAGCAGTACTCTGCCTTGTATGGATTATCAATATTAGTCTGTTGTTAATAAACTGAAAGTACTCCACCTGCAGTGTGTGTAGACTGAGTATTAATTCATCTATGAGTCAAGCCTTCAGGATTAATATTGTGATTTTGAGTATGACATACTATTTTCGACTGATGATATGCTGATCTGCATTTCAAGGCTGGTTCATTAGTTACTGATTAATGAATTTTTATTTATTTAAAAAAATTGTTTTACATTTTTTTCATACAATTATTGTCAACAGGACCAGTATAATGTAGTATGGTTTCACAGATCTTTATGTTCATATACTCAATGATATTTTTCTTAATTGTAAGAGAAGTATAAAACTTTGGAGACCATTTTTTGCTCTTTTTTGATACACTTATTAGAAGGTACCAAATAAGAGATATTATTCATTTTAACATAGATTTTCTTATTGTTGTTCTTACAAGTAATTTACTTTATAGGTATATAACCATAATATGTTGTGTTGCAAATAAATATTTTCACAAGATGTTTCTTCAGTGACTAGTGTAATTTATAAAATAATTTTTTGACAAAATATCATTGACTTGAATTCCAATAGAGTGCCATCCCCTATACATCTAGTCAGACACCCATTTATTGTTATTATTTTTTTCATGTTATATACTTAAGGTTTAAATTCCTCCACCCATCGTCCCACTAATAAATTTTGATTTCAGTTCCTTCACCATTTTGGTAAATATTTCATAATTTCCCTTACCTACAAAAGAAAATTTTCCCCTCCCTTATACATGAAACTGAGGACCAGTTTTTGCTCATAGTTGCCTTTTCCTTTCCATATACTGCTGCTACTTGTACAATCAATCTCTCTCCAAGATCTATTGCCAATGTATGCCTTGTACACCCCCAGCATTCTTTTCACTCCCCTAGAATGACTCCCAAACCTGCTCCATTATCATATCAGTTACTGACTTGCTCCTGTAGTAATTTCCTTAAACAAATGCAGCTGCTTTCCTTTCATGTCCTTGAACTCCTGTATTTAACACCCAAAATCTGGGTTTCAGACTATACCAGTCAAGCAATGGTCTAAGCCAGGTTCTGTAATGTATCATGTTCCCTTAGATGTATTTAGTTCATTGAAGTTTTTGCGGGAAACCAAAAAAATAATTTAAAAAATACACATATTTGCTCATATATAATATTTATGAATGTGAAAAAATAATCCTCTAATAAATATAAATATATTTGATGGCACTCTTTCGCTTGTAAAATTGAACAGCCTCTACACACATTGTCTGTTTTGCTCTGCTGCATTTTCTAAAAGGACATTCCAAAACAAAATCATAGTCTCAATCATAGAAATTTTCTAATGTCCAAATGAGGTTTTCTCAAAATCTCTCAAGCAGCTAATTTCTTCCCCATCAAATATGTTCCGTTGCTTACTCTTCTGTATTGCTTGGCTTGCAGTGTGAATGGGTCACTATCATTATTCCAAGGTATGAACTGATTTAGAGATCAGATCTCTGCATTACAATACCTGTCTGTCAACACATAGATTCAGAAATCTCTTTATCACATTTACTAGTCAATAAATAAATATTTAATTACCTCCATATTTTTATTTATAGTGACTATTACTGACAACAGGTGTTCATGTACATGCCTTTTCAAGTTATTAATTCGTTACTACAGTTGATAATTTACTCTAAATGAAATTTTTGTAAAAAAAAAAGGATTGTTGCTATATCATGAATGTTACGTATGGAGAAATTACTCAAACTTATTATTCTTGTATTCGTATTTATAGTCATTACTAATATGAAACAGAATTTTCTATCAAAGTAACCATACACCCTACTTTATTGATTATTGTAGTTGGTTGGTCCAGTAGACATTGTTGATTTCTTGATGTTAAATACCCAATGATTGGGTTCAGTTTCATTTCACTAATTTAATCTTACTGGTGTGTTAATTGTTTTATAAAAAGACACACTCTTAGTTTACAAGTTCTATACTTATAATAATATTTCATTAGCATTTACTTCAAAAATAAATGGCATAAAATTAGTGTTTTTCATTTTTAACACTTTTCTTTTTATTACTAAATACATTTTGATTCTCAAATGCAAAGTTTGTAGTTGAGTTAAAAAATAATTAGTGTAGCTATTTCTAAGAACTGTTCAAAATGTTATCACTGCATATCACTATGGTTATTTTTGTGTTTCTAGGAGTTATTTTGATTGTCAAAGTAACATTCAGATCTACAAGCAGACACAGTCTATAGCTGAACATCTAAGAACTAGTGCAGCAGTTTGTCAGACGATTGTTTTGGGTGAACACCAATTTATTTGCAAAGATTGTGGAATTTTTTTTACAGATTCTGGGAGACTTAAGAATCATCAGAGGATACATTTAGGTGAACGACCATTTTCTTGTGAAGTTTGTGAAAAATCTTTTACACTGTATGGCACTGTATGGGAGTCTTAAGAATCATCAGAGGATTCATTCAGGCGAATGCCCATTTTCTTGTGAACATTGTGGAAAATCTTTTACAATGGCTGGGAATCTTAAGAGTCATCGGAGGATTCATTCAGGCGAACGCCCATTTCCTTGTGAAGTTTGTGGAAAAGCTTTTACATTTTCTGGGAAACTTAAGGATCACCAGAGGATTCATTCAGGCGAACGCCCATTTTCTTGTGAACATTGTGGAAAATCTTTTACAATGGCTGGGAATCTTAAGAATCATCAGATGATTCATTCAGGCAAACGCGCATTTTCTTGTGAAGTATGTGGAAAATCTTTTACACAGTCTTGGAATCTTAAAAAAACATCAGAGGAATCATTCAGGGTAACGCCCATTTTCATGTAAAGTTTGTGGAAAATCTTTTACAGAGTCTGGGAAACTTAAGGATCATCACAGGATTCATTCAGGCGAACGCCCATTTTCTTGTGATGTTTGTGGAAAATCATTTACACAATCTGGGAATCTTAAGAATCATCAGAGAATTCATTCAGGTCAACGCCCATTTTCTTGTGAAGTTTGTGGAAAGTCTTTTACGGAGTCTGGCAGTCTTAAGAATCATCAGAGGATTCATTCAGGCGAACGCCCATTTTCCTGTGAAGTTTGTGGAAAATCTTTTACAATGTCTGGGAATCTTAAGAATCATCAGAGGATTCATTTAGGCGAACGCCCATTTTCGTGTGATGTTTGTGGAAAATCTTTTACACAGTATGGAAATCTTAAGAAACATCACAGGATTCACTGAGGTGAACGCCCTTTTTTGAAGTTTGTGGAGAATCTTTTAAAGAGTTATCAAAACTTAAGTATCATCAGAGGATTCATTCAGTCGAATGCCTTTTTTTGTGAAGTTTGTGGAATATCGTTAACAGACTCTGGGCAACTTAAGCGCCATCAGAAGATTCATTCAGGTGAACGCCCAGTTCCTTGAGAGGTTCATGAAAATTTATTTTCACTGTCTTTTATTCTCAAAGTGCATAACCGAATTTATTAAGATGAACGTCCATTATCTTGTGGTGTTTGTGGAAAATGTTTTGCAGACTCATGTAGCCTTATAAACTATTAGAAAGTTCATTAAGGCTAATGCTTTTTTGGGTATAGTTATGGAGATTCTATTGTACATCCTATAAGTTTTAAGAGTAATAAGTGGATTCTTGCAGATAAATTCACACAGTGTACCTAAGTTTTGGAAATTTGTTACAGAATCTGACAATAAGAAAGTACGTCAAAAAGTTTAAGTTTGTTGAATAGCCATTTTGTAGTTACTTTTGTAGAATATCTTTTACGGAGTCTAGACAAATTTTAAGTCACTAGAGAATTAATAATCGTGACTTTCTATTTTTGGGTAAGATTTGTGATAAACCTTTCATGTTGCCTATGAATCTTAAAAGTCTTATTTATTTGGGTGAACTTCTTTCTTACAGAATATTTTGTTAATTTCACTATAAATCTTTTCAGCAAAGTTGCAAAATAAATAATTTGCTAGTTTGTATTTTATTAAAATCAGTGTAATAGCTGAATCAAGAAATAGCACTGATGATTTTGCTTCCAATGTGTATTAACAGTAAGGTGATCTAGATTGTCAATAACTGTTGTGTTTGGGATGTTGGAGGAGCACAGTATGACAAGTATTAAATTGAGCCCTACTTTTAATACAGATAATATAAATATCTAAGTTGTTTGTAGTGTATAGAAAATTTACTAACTCACTTGCATTATATTATGTTTTGATATAATTATTAAGACATATTAGTGTGCTGATTGTTTAAAATGAAATGTAAGACAATTTACTAAAGTTTATTTGGAATTATTATTATGTATTTGTAGGTTTATCAACTATTATTGGAATACAAAAATAGCCTCAGTGGGTTCTATGTTCTACAGTAGTTGATTGTAACACAAAATTCATCTGACTATTAAATTGTTGTTTGTATATTCTTTTTCATCCTTGAAATAAATAGTATTTTTAACCCAAGAGTATAAGATTTATTAGTCAACAGGGACACTGGTTATCAACTCAGTGCGGCCTGGAACCCGGCAATTAAAATGCTGAAACAGTTTCGCGCCGGTAACGAGCAGAAGAGCGGATGACGTAATCGCATTGTGTTGGTTTTTGTTTTCCACCGTTTCCGTAGCAGCGGCTGAATAAACAAACAGTTATATACTGACATTTGGTTGAGAATGGAGGCAGAGATGGACGCCTTCGAAATGTCCCGCAAATATGATATATTGCCACGGCTGGAAGCCCGAGAAAAATATATTAATATTAGTATAGAAATTGTTGCAGCAATGCCTTTTTCTAAACTGCATCTGAGTATCCTTGCCTCACAGGACCTTTTTTGAGAGTCAATAAGGGACCATGTATAAAATTCATTACTCTCTTTTAGTATCACCCAATGTGTGGATAAACGAGTTTTCTGTTAACAGTTAATTCTGTTTTTCATTGTTGCCTTATCTTGAAAATTATTGGGTTTATAATTAACATGACTGATATTTGCATGTTGTATTCTTTGGTATTACAAATATTCTGAACCACATGGTGATGATAACAACTTCAGCAAAAAACAAATTATTTTAAAAAAATCTTTGATTCTTTTCTTCTTGGGATTTTGCAGAAAACAATTGTTATTACCTCATTCATAATTTTGATTAATTGATCAAGTGACACAAACTATATTTGCCACAAGAGAGAAGTTAAGAGAAGTGTTATTTTTAGTTGTAGGTTTGTATTTTGTTTTTCCTGATGTTTTGTCACCTTTCTCTCTACATTACCAGGGAATTATTCATTGTCCTGCTTAGAAGACTTCTATAACTCAATGATTTCATTTTAAAGTTTGAAAAAGTGCTGGGAAACATTTCTGTGTACCATATAGCACTATGAATTTCATACTTTAAACTAAATATAATGCTTTAGTGAGCACTAGAATTAAAGATGCCCTAATGGTCACTTAATTGGTCCAAAAGATTTCATCAACAAGCAGTGTGGTGACCTACTTCCAATCCTAATAATGGCAATGCGATTTTTTTCTGGGTGAGGGTTAGTGGGGGGAATCTTGTGAGACATCTACAATTAGCCTAGCTATCATGTGCTTGATGCTTTTAACATATGATACTGGCTAGCAGGTGTCAGCTATTTTAAACTGGATCATCCTAGAATTCTGGCTTAAAGTCCCACACAAGTATGGTGCTGTAGGTATATTTTGTACCTAAAATTCAGCGATAATTAAACTCAGGGAATAAATATCTGCATGCCATTGTGTATTTTCTAAACTATCTTAACTGCCCCAAATAGAGTAAAATATTTGACTACTCATTTTCGACCCCTTTCCCTTATATATGCCAATGCAGTTATCTACCTAATCCCTCTCCCCTCTCCGACCCAACTACAAACTTTATGGATTTTCCATAAATTATTGAGAAAGGCCACTCTCATATCTAGTATGACAAATATGGAGTAAACATAATGTAACTCCTAAAGTATATTATTTTCTGCATTGGAGGAAGTATTATTGACATGTATAGATCCATCAGCTAGTATAAAGAATAGTGGAACACAGTGATTCCTTTCACAAACATAATACAATATTATTTAATCTGTATGTCTATTTTGCTTTACTGAAAAAAGTTTGAAATATTACAGCCACCAAGATAAATACAATTATAGGCACATGAAGCAAGGATAGATGTTGTGGGAGTTTTAAGAGTTATATAAGTGGTTATATTTCTTTAAGTTCTGCAGCCACCTTTGACCACACATCAATAGAGTAATAGAAAAAATGATGTTGTCTTACCATAGCACAATACGAAATTGCTAAGCATGGTGCATGAGTGGTAAAGATCTGACCTTGCATTCAGGAGGACAAAGATTTGAATCCAAATCTCTCCTTCCAGATTTGGGTTTTCCCCAAATCATTGCAGGTGAATACTGAGGTGGTTCCCTCAAATGGTTATGACTGAATTCCATCCTGCACTAATAACCTCAGCGTTGTTTGGATATAAACCTAAAATCAAACTGAAGAAATGACTGGCTGATTCACATTTATAAGGATCTTATGTGATAATATTTCATTGTTTCAGATGTACAGCTTGTTAAAATCTGGGTCCAAGTTACAGGGTTATATTTTAAATTAATGTAGTCTTCACGGGTGTGCAGCCGGATGGTGTTTTGAAAACACGACGTTTCGACAACCAGCTCGGTTGTCTTCATCAGGCTTCCGGTGTCTACAGGCTGGCGAAAGCTGGCAGTCACCGCGTAGACTGGCTTAGCACAGCGTCATCGGTATGGCTTACGCCATTTTGTTTGATGCAGTACCAGGGTAACACCCTATGACTGCTGTCGGTAGTGCTTTTTTTGACTTGGCTTTTATGTTTGAATCGTCAATTGATGTCAATGTCTGTAGTTATGCTTGGTTTTGACGTGGCATCAGGGCGGTGATCAGCTGCGTGACCACCACCGTGAGCTGGTCGCTGGGTCCGGTGCGGCAGTGGCAGTGGTCGGCAGGTCGACCTTCTCGGCGGCCGGGTGGCTGCCGACTGGACCCAGGAGCTGTCTTCGTCTGGTCTTGGCGGCGCGCAGCGGGCCTCGTATGGGACTCGCGCGCAGGCTTGTCCGCCGGTCTGTGCTTGTGGGGAGGCTGTCTTGAGCTGGCTTCTTGGCGGCGGTTTGTTTCCGCTGCTGGCCTCGAGCGTCGTCCTGCCCGAAGAGCCTTCTTGATCTCACAGCCAGAGAAGCAGGCCGCGTGCCCTCGGCCGCAGTTGCAGCAGATTGCTTCTTCTCTGGCCGTGGAACAGTCGGCTAGTTTGTGGTCCGCCCCACATCGGACACATCTTCGCAGCTGGATGCAGTCGCTCGCCTGGTGTCCATGGTTTTGGCAGTTAAAACACTGCCGGAGTTCGGGCGGGGAAGGCCTCTTCTTGGCAGCCTTCCTAACCTTCTCTCTCGGCAGTGCTCAAACGGCCACAGGCGACGGCTGGCTCGGCGGGCTGGGCTGCGCCATGTTCCAGCCGATGCCCTGGTCACTCAGCAGGCTGGTGGCCCTTTCCAGGTCGGCGGGGCATGAGGCCAGGATCTGCAGGCCTTCCTCGACAGGCCAGCAGAACAGAGGCAGCTCTGTAGCCAGCAGGAGCTGTACATACAGGCTGCCCCAGTTTCCCTCATAAGCCGCCACCACGGGTTGAACAGGACCCTGCTCCGTGGTAGCTGCTGGCTCTTCCTCTTGAGAAGGCGTGGGCGACGCTGGAGCTGCGTGGTTAGCGACTGCGTCGTCCCTCGGAGGGGTGGTTGGCGCTGGTGGCTCAGGGATTTTGAAGCCTGGTGCCTCTGTCCCTGGAGTCGGCAGCGTCTCTGCAGTGGCGGGAGTCTTGTTGCAAGCAATCTTCCATTCTTCGGTTGCAGCAGCTTGTTGTTTTCTGCGCAGCCGCTTTTGTCTTCCATTGAGCTTGCGGAAGAGTTTCTTCGAGCAGAAATTCTTCTCGAAGACGAGCGGTATCGTTGTTAGGGCCGCAGGGCGATTGAGCCCCTTTGCCGCAGCGTCGTCGTGAATGAGGTTGACATCCTCATCTGCCTCCCCCGTATGAATAAGTGCTCCATAGCACTCGTAGCAGTCCGCAGGGAGGGACCAACCGTACCTGAGGCCAGCATGGATGACCCACAAGGACCAGGAAGTAATATTGTGCTTCCGTTGTAGGTCCTTGAAATGGTTCGGTTGGTGGTGAAAATCAACTCTCAAGTCGATGCGACATACGAAGCCGTTTCGGTCGTTTCTCCCTTCAATGAAGAGTTCGTCCTTATCATCTCCGTCTTCAACAGCCGACAAGTCAGCTTCGCTAGCGGCGGTAGTCACGGCCATGCTGGGACCGTCTCCCGGTGTCTGAGTGTGAGAAGGGCTGTCTCACTGGCTTAGCCTCCCAGACAGACCTCCTAATATACCTGTCGGCGTGGCGGAAGACCCGCTCTGATTGGCCGGAAGCGGTGGCTTTATACGCGGGCCGCTGCGGCGCTCGACTAGTGCCGTCTCCGCCTCCCCACCCAGGAGTGCAGGCAGTCCGAGGTACTGGTAGGCCCACTCTGATTGGACGTGGGCGCAAACTCATTCTGCGGGCCGCTGCCGTCCCCGATCGGCGCCATTTGCTCCCTCCACGCCACGCTGCGCCGATCCGTTCCGCTCCCGTCGGAGATCCCGAAGCGTGATGAAGACAACCGAGCTGGTTGTCGAAACGTCGTGTTTTCAAAACACCATCCGGCTGCACACCCGTGAAGACTACATTGCTTCAGTACGCCGGGAAAGTCTCTACGCTCACATCTATATTTTAAATTAATAGTACAGAAATTGTAAAATAATAGGAACTATGTGCATTGAAATAACATTAAGTAATAACTGACAGCAAATGACAATAAAAGTCCTATGTGAATGATAGAGGCAAAGTAGTAGTATTTTATTTTTAAATAACATCAAAACATTTCTCTGCTACTAAAAAGAGAGCACTTTTCAAAAATTTGGCACAGAACTTGATCCGAAAGCTATTTTCCGTGGGTATCTACGAGTTTAAATATCTGGTTTATATACTTATTATGATTTTATCTCTTAATGAACATTAATGTTTACTTTAAAGAGTATCAATACAGTTATTATATTTGTATTTTAATTCTGTTACAATCTTTTACATTGCAGTGTACCTTGCCGGGAACATGGTAACAATTACGATGCTTTATACAAATTTTTTAATAAATCATTTAACCACATTTGTCCAACTGTCATAGAAAGACAAACTGTATAACCACAGTTAAATTACCATCAGTTGATACAGCAATGCACGAAAAACTTAAACATATATAGCATTTGTACCAATTATCAGGTTTTGCCTACTACAAAATATGTATAAATATAACAAACAAATATTTCAATATAAACTGCAGAATCTTAAAGCTGTAATTTAAATAGAAATAATAATTGGATCAAATAACATTGGAAAGACCAGTTGGGGCCTTATAAATAATGTAAGATAGGACAAGCAGGGGCTGGAGAACATTGCATTAATTACAAACTGAAATGTAATTGAACTTTTAGTAACATGTTTAATAATTTGTTTCTAAATGTAGTAGAAGCTATGAGTAGCAACAGAAGAAGAATTAGTATTATAAATAATTTAAGAAATAAACATTCTAATGGGTATGATGGTATAACTACATTTGTATTTAAACCATGTAAGAAAGTCCTTACAAAGCCACTGGCATTTCTTATAAATGGAGAATTTCCGAATTGTCTTAAAATCAGCATAGTAGGCTTGTCTTTAAAAAAGGCAACAAGAGAGATATTGGTAATTATACCTGTTTACATATTACTCTGACTTCTGTTCTGAACAAATTATTTGAAAAATACTAAATAACTTCATATATCAAATCAGAATTATTAGTTCACTCCAATTTGTATTTTGGAAAGAGATATCCACTACTATTGCTGTCACTCAGTTTGTACATGCAGTTGTGTTGATATCCATATATTACTTTGCAAATTAAAAAATTAGAGAATTAGCTATTAGACTACTGTCATTTTACCTCAAAAATTTATTTTAAAAATGGTGAATCATTAAGTAAGATGAGATAAATAATTGGGATAGTTAGATGTGTTGTTCCTCAGGGATCTGTACCTGGTCCTTGGCTATTTTTTCAGTATATGAAAGTAGAACTGTATACAGATGACACTACTGTAATTTGTTGAGATAACAATGATTCCCCATTGGAGAAAACTGCTACTATGACCTAAAATGAGTTATAAAATTATATTGGTATAAATAAATTAATTAGTATTAAAAGTAATACTTATTTTGTAAAATTTGAATTAAAAAAGTGTGATATCAATAATAACTTAGGACTAATGGATAGTGAAGGAAGCATTGATGAAATACCTGAGCATAAGTTTCTAGGAGTATGTGTTGACAAAATTCCTAACTCGGATCAACATGTAGATTCTGTCTGTGCAAAAATAATTGAATTTTTCTAATCAATCAGTTATTTAAAATTTGCTTACTATAGAATAATTTTTCCACATATCCTGAATTGTATTAAAGTCTGGGGGGCCCTGTTGCCAAGCATATATAGATCGATGTATTAGAATAATATTCATATTGGATAGAAAAGCATTACCCGGTATGTAGAGAAATATTTATACAGGAAAATATTCTTACTGTATTTTCACTACATATATTTAGGGTATTACTATTGATTCAATGTAATCCAAACTTTAATCCCACAAATAGTTAAATTTAAATGTCATTTATATGATACTCAAATCAAGTCAGATGGACATATCAAAAGACATAATTCTAAGGCTACAGTTAAGAGTGCCCATAAAATGGAAGATATGCCATATAATAAACCTCCATCTCAAATAAAATTGTTGTCTGCGAATAAATTCACAGCTGTAATAAAACATTATTTATGTAGTAACGTATTATATAAATATGAACAATTTTAAACTATATATGAATGTACTTTTTTGGAATGTACTGTATTTATGATGTAATTTAATTTGCGTGTCCAAAAAGTCTTGACTTTGCTAAAAACTTGTATGCTCAAGCATTTTGGCAAAAAATATTATTGTATCATACACAAGAATTTCTCTACTAATTTTACAAATTTTTCACTTACAGAATTTACCATCAACACAGTTAACGAGTAGTCATTTGGGTATCCTAACTGAATCAAGATTAGGTATTTCCACCAATAGATAATAACTAATACCCTAAGTAAGAATATATGAACTACAAACCCTAAAATGTGCATCAGTATAATCTTTACTTTGAGATGAGCTTGGGCAAAAATAGGAATCCAAACAGATTGCCAGACTTGTTGTTTGCATCGTTATTGATAGTGACGAGAGAAAACTCAAATTTTACGTACATGCTCACCTTTGCGAAAAGGTCTGAAATAAGTATTGATACGTAGTGGGACTAAAGAAGATTAGCTAGCATCTCAACAAGCGCAGGTGTTGCTTTTTAACACAAACGAGGTTTCCACAAGATGTAATACATGTCAAATACAGAGTAAGAGACCATTACTTTAATGCAAAATAAGTGATGTGAGTGATTTTAGAATCATAACGATTGTATCAAAACTCCACTTCTGATCACTCAATGTATTTTCCCTGTCAATTATACACAAATGTATTTCAAAGTTTCTTGCTTTTTTTAAGTTAAGGAATCTACCTTTGGGAAATGCAGATAGGATTAGCAAATTGCGCAGATATTTTCTCTGGTATAAACGGTATTCATTAAGAAATAACTGCTGTCCTCTTTATAATGTTGCTCATTTGGATAGGTTCTGGTTCAAACCCACTCTCTGGTTTGTAATAAAGTTAACCTTTGAATTGTGTCTTGTAGTTATCTGTTATACACTTGGATTCTGAAGTCTTTTTTGTTTACTTCAAGCTTCTTTCTCAATTTCTTCCTACATCTTGCCATTTGTACTGCATTCCTTATCCTTCTATAAGGAGATTTCCTTTTCTTTTGTTATTTTTTTATGCATCATTTCTTCTGTCTCATTTGTTCTGTAGTGCATGTGTTTCATTAAATAACTACAACTAGATCATTTTGATTTACTGTTACCCACACAATGGCGTAAAACTGCACAACAGCCCCAACAGATCTTTTCAATTATAGCTCAGATAAATGTGTAGAGCTATGTGGAGAGAACTTATGTTTTTTTTATTTTCTTTTTTCTTATGCCTGATTGTCGACGAGGTCGTTAGAGGAGGGAAAGACTGGCGACAAGGAATGATAGGGACTTTGGCCATGACCTTTTGAAGGAAGCATCCCGGCATTTGTATGGAGTGATTTGGGGAAACCATGGAAAACCCAAATCTGGATGCCCAGACGGGAATTCAAACCGCCGTCCTCCCGAATGCGAGGCCAGAGCGTTACCATTGACCCACCATATCCTGTTAAATTACTTTAATTTTGATGTTGTCTGAAACATTTTGTAGCAACCTGTGCCATTTTATAGTAATGAAATCCAGGAAATCTCTAAATGTCTCTTGTATCACCATCTGTGTTTATGTAACATCGTTTTGTGATCTATGTGAACATAACATGCTACTGCCGGTGCTAAGAATGTATTGGTGATGGGGCTTTGAGGTATATTGATCAAAGAATTAGGAATAATTCATGGAAGGAGAAAGGCGACCATGACCACAAGCTGGCACTCAGTTTCATGCATAAGGTAGTGACATTCCAATTATAAAAGAAAATTAAAAAAAAAGATATAAATAAAAGGGGTAGTCAGATAATCAGGGGAATTGCCACCAGAGCGTTAGCTCCATCACAATTAGAATTAATAATAATAATAAATCTATGGATTCCATTACTGGTTTTGTCTTATTCTGTTCTGTTTACTACCCTCTGCAGAAGGAAGTGATAGGTAATGCATTAGTTCCCCTCCTTTTTTATAGAATGGGAGAACGGCAGTTTGAATATCCATCTGGATATCCAGATTTGGATTTTCCATGATTTCCCCAAATCACTTCAGGCAAATGGCGGGCTGCTTCCTTGAAAAGGCCATGGTAGAAATCCTTACCACTCCTTGTACCCAGTCCTTTCCCGCCTCTAATGACCTCGACGTCTACAAGGCGTAAAGCCATAAGTAAAAAAGTTAATTCTTTATTAGCCAACAAATTTTTAGCATTGTCTTTTGAAGCAGTTTCATTTATCATATTTATATTGTGTTAATCCTATTAATCTTTATTTTCTCCTCCCCGGATTCAAGATACGGATGACTTTATCCCCACCTGCTTTAGGCTATCGGCTGTATCCAGTGGCGTAGCTAGGTCAACAAGGGCCCCGGTACAAAAAACTTATTTTGGGCCCTCAGGCCAGACGGGCGACCTTTTTTTTGCTTTGTGTGCTGGTAGGGGCCCCCTGAACTGACGATGGGGGCCTTGAATTGTTCTTTAGGGGCCCCTGAGCAGTGGTTGGGGCCCCCCCTGAGCAGCGAGGGCCCTTAGTGAGGGGCTCCTGTGTTCTCAGGTAAAATTAAAAAAAAAATATTCGCCAGTTTGCCATGTGAAGGCTTGTGGGAACTCTAAACTGCGCATGAGGGCCCCTAGAGGTGCGCTTAGGGGCCCCCAGAGGTATGCTTGGGGGCCCCCTGAGCGTGAGGGCCCCGGTGCACTGCACCGCCCAGCCCCGTAGTAGCTACGCCCCTGGCTGTATCTAATAATATATATACCACACAAGCAGCTGACGGATGCACTCCCTGCTTGGTTTATTTCCTTACGCCCATTGTTGGCACTGTAGCGTATTTAGGTCTGCTTTCCTCATTTTCTTCTTTTCTCAGATTCTCATTTCCACCCTCCAGCTGGACTAGCCTTCCTTCTATGGACGATGCTGTTATAATATCATGATGTCAGTTTTTCCTTTATTTCCGGCAACCAAGGTTCAGACACTTTCTGACAATGATGATAATTTAGGAACATGACAATGTGATCATATCTTGCAGCAAACTTTTACAGAGTGATAGAACCAATCATTTCATGTCATTTCCCCGGTTGGGCTTCTCCATTACGATTGAGAGGGGCCATTGTTTTTAGAGGGGTGGGTTTAACACAGAGAGTAGCCCAATGTGCCAAACCATAACACAACTCATGGTACAACACTATTCACTATACACACCAATTTCCTACACTACCGCGACTAAGGCTCTAAAAGAAACAACCGAAAATTTTTCCACCCTGGCAAATCCCAAGGCTATTTCATTTCACTAATTCACTTCATCTTGCGGCATAATTTGATATTCCCTTCAAACACTATATAATCACTCAAACACTCGCATGACAAGTAGAACCGGCTCCGATACCATTGCGTCCACGACTTGAACAGAGCGAACCTCAAGAGGGTTACACTCGCTACCACTGAGTCTGGATACCTCGGAGGAGCGGAAGAGTGCGTCAGTCGTACCAATACATTAAGGAGGGGTGATAAATCTGGTCGAAAATTACAAGGCAATCAGTGGTAGGTAAATTAATGGAGAGATCGATATGTAACTATATCAGAGACATATGTGTGGAATGTAAGTTGACACCGAAGCTGTGGCAAGGATATTTATACGAATTTCAGTTACTAGGTTAAATGCAAGATATTTCGGATGAAATGGACAAGGGAGACAAAATTGATAGTGCAGCACCAGATTTTCCAAAAGGCTTTTGATGGATTGAGCCATAAATTGGTTCTAAATAAAGTAAATCTATTGGAGTAGGTTAATTCTTAAAAGATAGAAAGCAAAATGTTAGGTAGGTAGTACAGTATCAAAATAAGTTGAAGAAAAAATGGACTGCTACAGGGTAGTGTACTGGGACAATTGCTATCCATTATTCTAATAAATGATTGTGTTGATGGTTTGCTACCAGAAGTCCAGAAGTTTACAGACGACATAACGTTATCTGTTAAGATCGAAAGGATAGAATAATGTGATCAGCTGGAGGGTAATCTAGACAGGATATCTTGCTGGACTGGTTAGCATGGGATGAAAAGAAAGATGAGATTATTATGTATACAGATAAAAAAATAAAGATTGATTATGAATGTATAGTGGCAAAGTATTGTTCGCGATAGATTTGATATGGAAATTCCTTGGGATATTGTTTGATAACAATCTCACCTGGGCAGGATGTAGGAAACTCCTTCACATGTTGCAGAGAATGATGAGGGGATGTATGAGGGAAGTAAGGTAATTGGCTAACAAAACATTTGTCAAACAATTGATGGAATATGTTGGTGTAGTATAGGACCCCCATTTATATATATATATCAATTACAGGAGGGTGTGAAATGAAAGGTTGCTAGATTTGTCTCAGAAAATTATTGCAGAACACAATCAGTAACTCATAAAACAACTGAAATGGGGTTACTTTGGTCTGCAGGAGAAGCGTGAAGAGAGTCAGGGGAGGTCATGAAGCTTATATTGTCAATGAGGCGTGGGAAGATATTGATGGAAGAATTAAGATAGGTTATAGAATGGAAAATATTACTATAATCACAAACTGGATTTCAATTTCAGACAGACGGGTGTAGGAAAATCTTTCACGCTAACAGAATTTATTTTTACTAGGGGATAAGAATAAACTGTTTCTTGAAAAGGGGAATATGGGAGTGTAGGGAAATCGCCATAGGATCAAGTGCACCAACATAATTAAATTAAATAAAAATTAAACTATTCAAGAGTACATATAGTAAATTTGTCAGATCATAGGATAATGTGTGTAATTGTTCAGAGGAGCGAACTCAAAATGATAGATGTTACTTAGGAATCTAATTATCAATATTAGTTACTAAATCTTCCATTAGTTACCATTATCCAAGCTGCTTGAAGGATTATTCATAAACATATGATAAGAAGGAGCTTGTATTAGGAAACAACAATTACTGCCTATAAAACAATCTAGAACGTATCTATCTCTTTAGTAAACCATCTTCTCAAACACCCAAACGTTTTAGGAAAATAATTAACTTGCTAAAAAATAAACATCAATATCGCAATGAATTACGTCTCAACAACAATTAAAAAAAACTGTTTAGTCAATCTCTGCTCAATGTCATCTATTTCGATTATTTGCCAGACGTCGTAGACAATGGTTTTTATTTAAGAGCCGCATTGCATGTGGAAATGTTTTTGAAAATATCTTTGTAATTTTGCAAGGTCAAACCAGAAATTCTGAAGAGCAGGCTTTTCATTGATGGAGAAATACGTTTATTATATCACTAAGTAATCTGTTTCAGTAAGCTGTATACGGTTTTTATAGACAGTGTACGACGATGTACTGGATTATTTGTGATTAGAGATTTTGGAGACATTATTAATAGCAGTAAAAACCTTAGTTTGGGAATACAAAATAAATTCAGTTATCAATATGATCGATACCCTGAAATATTTTACCGAAACAATACAACGCTATATGAATTGGGATTTGTACTAAACTTTGGTCGTAGGGCTCATTCTAAGTTGGGGTTAATTGGCCGAATGTGGAAGAATTGTAACGAACATACAAAGGTGAAAGCGTACAAACTTTCTTGTGTTGAATACTGAAGAACTGCAACGAAAAATACAAAGAAGAAAGTATAAAAAAAACTTTCATGTCCACATTTGTTCAACTACTATGTCGTTTGGGGTCCGCATCATAAGGCAGTGATTGACACCAGTTCAGAGAAGAGCCACTCTATACTCGTACGTGACTGCTTGCAACAGCATTTATAAAAGCGTCACAAATTGATACGTAGATTAGGCTGGGATTATTATTAATCTCATTGCAATGGAGATATAGTTTGAATTTATTGACAAAAATATGACTATATGACTATCCAACTTTATCTATAAGTGCAATAAAGTTCTTCATTCACGGTCTATTTGGACTGTAATAACCAGAGAGAAAAGATTAGAGAACTATAATACTCAGGTGAAAATGATAGCTACGAGTCCAAACAAGCGAGTATGGAGTGGAGAAAAAAAGGAGAACCTGGACCAGTGAAAGCCAAGTCACGACTATCGGCTGGCAAGGTTTTGGCTACGGTTTTTTTTTTGACCAGCGTGGTTTGCTGCACCTCGATTTTTTGCATGAGCGCAGGACAATCAATGCGGCCTACTACTGCGACATTTTGAGTGAGGTCCGACTTGCATATCGCCGCAAAAGACGAGACCTACCGATGAGGAAAGTGGTTATTCTCCATGACAATGCTCGCCCCCACACAGCAGCCTTAACCAGTGAAAAATTGGAGAAACTGGGGTGGGAGACACCGGACCACCCTCCTTACAGTCCAGACCTGTCACCCTGTGACTTTCATGTGTTTGGTCCTCTCAAGGAAGCTTCGGGAGGCCAAAAATTCAACAGTGATGCTGAGGTGGAAGCCTACGTGCGCAATTGGCTGCAGACACGACCTGCATCTTTCTACATGGAAGGAATTTGGAAGCTGCCTATCCGCTGGGAATAATTTGTTTCTAAAGCAGGAGATTACGTAGAAAAATAAGATATGTACTTTTTTGCACTTAAAATAAAAATAATATTTTAAAAAATAAAGTCTTGTTTATATTTGATTCACCCTCGTAACAACTTGCATCAATTAGGTTTATTTAACCTTAATTGCGGTTTCGATGATCATAAGATCGTCTGCTTCAGAAGAACCTATAGGACATTTTAAGAACATTTTTTACAAACTGAGTTTATTAATAAATAGTATGGTAAGTATCATTAGATAAACACCTAAACCTTAACATCAGCAATACATATTATATGATACCCACTCCTGGAATCACATATAATCCGAAAGGAGCCAAATAATTCGTGTCATATCACAGTGCAATGTGCACTTAGGTCAATGGTTATAATATAAATATTTCAAAACTTCTATTACTTTGTCATCATCATCATCTAGGGCAGCCTCCAGCTGCTGGCCGGGTCTGCTGGGAACAAAAGCCTAGCCATCGCTTCCTATCCAACCACCATCTCTCTTTTTCCACTGTCGCACAATTTCCTCCTCTTTCCTCCACACATTTCTTAGCGCCTTTAATCCATCTGTCCCTTGGTCTTCCTCTAGGCCTCTTCCCTTTCAGCTCCATGTCCAGCATCTTCCTTGGTAACTTCTCCTCTCCCATCCTCTTTACATGCCCGTACCACTGTAACCTAGATTTTCTATTACATTGTTAAACATGTTAAATACATATGTCCACCGGTCCAAAACGTACATGTTGGGCGGGTGATTTCCTCTGACTGGCTAAGATGTGGCCACGCCAATAACAGGTAAATAAAGTATATGAAGCCACCGCGTACAAGCATGCGCATAGCTGCAATGAACAGCACATACATACAATAATTATTAACTTAAAATGGAGTGATATAAAAATAACAACTGACATGATACTTTATTATATATGCAGCAAGTCTTAAGTATCTACAGAATTTTGAGGATAACCGGCATCGTGTTATGAACAGTTAGCCTTATCTTCCTACCCGGTCAAAAGCATCGGCTTAAAGCCTTTGAAGAAGTAGTTGATCGTTTAAAATACTGATATCACTATTCGTTAGATGTTTGAAAATTTTTAATTCTTTATATAAATCTAATCTCTGCTCTTTAACCTCCTTGTGTTAAATTATGGTATCTTTCTAATCTCTCAGAGAATGAGGTGAAGTATGCAAATGTTCAGCAAATGTAGGATTGTGTACTTTACTACCTTTCCTTCTAAGTAAATTTTCTTTATATCTTTCTTTGATTTGACTGCCAGTTTGACCTATTTAATAACGGAGACAGTTGTTGCATACTACTTTATAGACTCCTGAGTTGGAAAATGGGTCATCAACAGTTTTAAGGGTATGCAAAAGATTTTTCTTCAGGGGGTTGTTAGTAGTAAACATTACTTTGCAATCGTACTTCTTCTCTAATAGGCGCTTTATTCTATATGACACATTATCCAAAAATGGAGTGGAGATGAACTTCCTGCATTCACCTCTGTTTTAGAGAGATTTGTTCCTGTGTAATGTTGAGAATTTTTTGAAGTGGCCTTATTCACAATGGAATCCACCAAGTCTTGCTCATATACATTATTCATAGCTATCGATTTTAATACAATTAGTTCCTTCTGTAGATTAATAGTTGTAAGGGGCGTTTTTAACGCACATTAATTGCAGAATGGAAAAACGCTATTTTCTGAGATTTTGGATGAGAAGAGTCGGCAAGAATGATGTTGTCTGGGTAGGTTGGCTACTATAAATATTAAAGTTAATACTGCTGTCTGTTGTTGTTAATATAAGGTCAAGAAAATTAAGCTCGGAATTTTCATTTTGGACTTCTTTTGTAAATTGGATAGTTTCATGAAAGCAGTTGAAAGTGCTAACAACGTTTCCAATTCTCTGTCATCTCCAACAAACGCCACAATTGTGTTGTCTACGTACTGTGCATAAAATCGTATTTTGTTATGTAGTTCTGAGTAGGATTTTGAAAAGGTAGTTTCTAAAGAATTAATGAAAATGTTGGCTAGGATTCCAACAAGAGAGCTATCCATCGCTAAGCCATAAGATTGTATGTAAAATTTTCTATTGAATGTAAAGTAATTGTACTTCAGTATAACGTGTAATAAGTTAATCAGTTCTCCCATTTGTACTTCGGTTAATTTATTGTGCTGTAACAAATTTTCTTCAATTATCTTGAGGGTTATGTCTAAAGGTATATTTGTATAGAGGCTCACTATATCAAATGAGATTAGCCTAGTCATAGTTGAGAATGTTACACTCTTCATTTTATTAACCAAGTCAGCACTATTTTTAACGGAAAATTTACGTTCAAAAACAAAGGCATCTCTAATTCTATAGTGGAGGCGCCTGACTAGTAAGTGATATGCGCTACCTGTCCCGTTTACTATTGGACGAATCGGATGATCTTGTTTGTGTAACTTAAACTTACTTCTAAGTACCGGCGCCTTCCGGTTCACATTAAGAAGCAATTTCTTTTGAAATGTAGTAAATAGTCTTTCAGGCTGATTGGCTATCATTTTCACCTGAACAACTCTCAGCGTTGTTGAAACGCAGCCATGTTCAAAATTTTAAAATACAATGCTCTACTGTTACCTCCTTCAATTCTTTCTTCCCTCGATATGTTCGGGTTTTGTATACACATATTAGAGGTTAGTTTTGATGCAAAGCACCCTCCGCCATCCTCAGTTTTGTGAATTTCAGAGTATGGATTTGAATGGAATATCTTATTGCCGTCATGTTAAAGCAATGATTGTAACAGAAAAATCTTAAAAATTTAGAAACATTAGAAATAACTGAGATACTGATCTAAAAGATTACTGAGCTTGAAGATGGAAAACAGAATCTTCAATAATTAGCACTTATTTTCATTGTCTGTTTCTGTATGTATTTGATAAAGTCAGTACGACACGATGACCGTGTCATATTCCTGCTTTGTCGTGGCTGGGACAACAGTTTGCCTTTGAATCAGAATGACAGAGTCCTGGAATATCTCATTTGATCAGACACATTTCTCAAAACTTCTTGATCACGAAAGGATGTAATACTGTGATACCAGCGTGAATCCCATAACCTTCTGCATAATTTTATTACTAGACGCCAAAAGACCGCGCAATGAGCCACCAGTGAAGACAGCCACTGTGCCGCAGCTGATGTGGGTTTGTAATCAGAAACAGACGAGTGAGACATAGTGAAGTCGGTACTGCAACAGGAGGGGATGTTCACTTTCTACCATTTCAATTAGGCGATGCGTTAGACTAGTAGAGTTTGTTTAAGAGAGCGATAGATCCATCACCGCGACCGAGCAAACCCTCTTTGCTGAATCAGTCAATTCAGTTTGAGCTGTCTCGCACTGGGCTGTACGGTTTGCTGTTGCGCCCCCTGTCTCACCCAAGAAACAGTGCATTCCATCTTGTTGATGCACAGTATTAGATGGAACATTTGCCTGGGTAGATCAGTTAAACATCTGCGCTCCTTGGTATGGTGTGAGGTCCCGCTTAGCAATTATGGGTTAATCAGCCTTGTGGCTTTGGCCGGACTTATTCGTCTGTCAGGTTTGGCAGAGTGGAGGTCGGAGGTATTTTAAAGTTTACTTACTTGCCAGAAATTTCACTTTGTCCAAAATCTCGGGCTCGTTCTCTCCATTTTCCGGCCTTAAATTAGGGATTAGTCACGCGGATTTGTCGTATGCGTGGGGCGATCACCTGCGGTCACGTGGCAAGGTTACCGCACGGCTGCCGCAGGCTGTCCCATAAACGCGTGCGGCGCGGTTGTTACCCCAGGGGGCCTGTTGATCACAATGGCCTGCAGAAGTTCATGCCGAAGATTCTAGTATGGACTGCACATGAATCACGTTTAACTGTATGCACGTCCGATACACATGTCACGGTTAAGTGTCATGTTACTCACTTAATTTTTTATTAACTAATTGTCCTACTATTCCAAAAGCGACCTTTCTAATGTTCTTTTAACTCCAGGGTGGAAGAAAATATTTATAACTTATCAACAGTGGAGATATGACTATATTTAATCCCTCTGTCTGGGAGAGAAATTAAGAATAATAATTTAAATTCCTTGTTTTGTAAGACTCACATAATATTTTCTGGTTTCATAACAACAATTGCGCTAGACTGTAATGAACGTTCTTGCACAATTCCAAAGTTCCTCAATTTTGTAAAAATTCTAGAAAGGAGTCTAGACTGACAATCAAGAATTGTTAAGAACTTATTTATATAATTTTCTGATCCAGTAACTAGAGTTTAAAGATGGTCACTGACGAGCTGGATTATAATCCACATAATGATATTTTCATTAAATAATATAACATTATTTTTATACCTTTTCATCTTCCATTGCGCTATCGTCGCTTATAATCTCTGTTCGTTTTACATTTGGTACTTTGAAAAATCTGATAACAGACTAGATATTTATATTGGCTTTAATATCTAAGCAAATCAATTGATTTTGTTCACGACAGCCTCTAAAGCAGTGTGATAGTTCAACCAGAAACTAAAATTATATTCAGATGTCAAAAGTGGGCATAGAATTGTCATTATTGGTGAGGATTTAAAAGTATCAGGTGTCAACTGTGAAGATAATAAGATTAACAACAGAAGTGAATCGAGATTTGCCTATATATTAGTATGGGATGGAGGTTCTTCACAAGTGGTAGAGCAGAGAGAGAACAAGGGAATCAGACATATACGATATCTTACCGATAAAGCACGATATTAACCTTGTGGGGTTTCAAGTGACTGAAGGAATAAGTGATCACGAAGTAGATCTTATAGGGATTGGAGAAGTCAGTAAAGAAATGACCAGAACTGACGGTAGTAACATGTACGAATATAAAGAGGCACAAATTACAAAACCAAAAAGATCCCTAAAGGTATGCTTCAGCGTAAAGCACGAAATCGCAAGAACAGTGGAGACGAAATTGAAAGATTTAAAGTAGATAATTAAAGTAGGGAAAGTAATATTTATACTAAAACAGAAAAATTGAAGAGAAATAATGATACTTTATACTAATGTAGGGAGTTGAGGAGAGTAGAACGGTTGGTGAGATGAGAAAACATCAGATGTAAGTGACAAAAACGCAGTAGTGAACATTTGAAACAAAAATGAAATAATAGTAGCTATGAAGGAATCTAAAGGTGACTGCATGAAACTATTGGTGTAGAAAGAACGTTTGAATAATGAATCTAGAAGATTCGATGGCTATGATTAGTGACTGAGGGAATGAGGTTGTATCAAGAAATTGTGAATAGGTATAAGGAGGAAGCTACTGAGATTATTAACTTACTGGCTTAATGAGGCCATTACAGACTATAGCGCGTGGAAAGGAAATGAAAAACAAGGGGAGGAGCGTCTATATGTAAGGAGTAATGAGTGGGCAAAAAAAAATTGAAGTATAAACTAAGGATAGAACTAGGGAGATAAGAAAGTATGGAGAGGAATTTACCGATGATCTGAAGAAGACAGAAACCATTATGGACTAATATTCAGGAAATTATGAGACTAAACCATAAAAGGGAGCTTCTCCACATTCCTCGAAATGAGCAGATCAAATAACTCAGGGAAATTTAACCCAATTTAATTTAATCACAATGGTAACGAAGCATCAGATAGAACTAAGAAATCTAAAAAAGCGCAGAGCTACCGGTGTGGATAAAATTACTGCAGACATATTAAAGAATGTTGGTTACGACAGTGTAGTTTACTTGAAATGTAGATTAGATTGCGTCTGGAGACTTTTCGTTTACTAGAGAACATCAAAAATGCGATAGTAGATTTGGTCCTTCAAGCAACGGCAATAAATAAGGGTAAGCATTAGTGGCAAAATAGTTTGACATAAGTGTTAGGTACATTAATAGGAGGTTGATATGTGATTACGTGAACAATATCTGTGAGGAAATAAACTTGTTTGTACAGCAGGAACTTCGCTTAAAGCAAGGATATTCATATGAATCTCAGCTGGCGCACTAGATGCTAGCTACTTTGGATGAAATGGAAAAAGGATGCCACGTTTACAGCATAGTACTACATATAGCGAAGACATTCGACAGAATGACAGTTAAGACAGTTATTGACCAGATAAAACCCATTGGAGTATATTAAAAATATACTTGCTGGATGGAGGAATTCTTAAAAGGTAGAAGGAAAATCATTAGAGAAGAAAAATGGAGTATCATAAGATGTATAAGTATTGTATTCTCATCATTGCTACTAATTATTTTGACGAATAATTGTGACAATGGTTTACAAGCTCTGTTGTTTGCAAATGATATATAACAGATCAAAACTGGAGAAGACAGTGAACATTTGCAAGCTTGCATCGATGAGATATCTAGATTGATGTCTCAACGTGGAATTGAGATAAAGATCAAGATGTCTCGACTTATTAGGAACAAAGATAATAAACGATAAGATATTTATGATTGTAGCGTGCAGAGGGAATTTCTTATTTAAGAACTGAAGTATACAATACAATAATAGAAATCAACAAATATCTGACATAACATTTGTTAATTAATCGAACTAGACAGTTCACATTTCGCACGTGGTAGGAACAGGTTTCAAAATCAGTTCACTTAATGGAGAGAGTAATGAGGGAATGCACCAGATTAGTGAAGGAATTGGGTAACTAAACTTTCCTCAGTCTACTGTTTGAATTTTGTAGCAGTGTAGTATGGTACCACTTTTGGAGGGGTTTGAGAGGGTGCAATTGAGGGAATCTAGATTTGTCTGCGGAAATTACCGAAGAATACAATTAGTAACTTAGATGATAAAGGAGCTGGACTAGAATTAACTGTAAGATAGGAGGAGGGTGAAGAGAGTGTACAGGGCATATGGTAGTTATGAGGCCTGGGAGGATGTTGGTAGGAGTATTATGTGGGAGGAAAGAAATTAACACTCGATTTCAAGCATAAGTATATGGGAAAATTTTCTTTTTATGATTATTATTATTAATTGTAACTGTGATAGAACTTAAGGGAGTTAGTAATTTTAATAAATCATCGAGGGAAGTACTGAATAGATTACCAAAAACTCTGAATGAATTTAAAATTAATAAACTTTCAAACGCCCAAATAGATGGTTGGGAAACTACATTTAAAGAATTTGTGTTAAAAATATAATAAGAAGGTGAAGAAAGTGGAAAATAGATGAGTATAGCAATTTCCAACGAAGCGATCAATCAATGGGAATTAAATTAGATACTAAATTTCACCTCCATATCAAAGAATCTTTCTTGTTACATCTTTGAAATATGCTATAGTTTGTTGAAAAAAACTTTGTTGCCGATGAGTTTAAACTTGTTTGAGTAATCTATTCATTAAAAACTTGTGTGGCATTAACTGTACTTTTTAATCTTTGAGTTCTGAATTCAATTGTCGTGGTGAGTTTATATCAGTTGTTATAATTTATAATTTTAAGGATGTAGCTTTTGTCTTGTATTTAACAGTATTGAAGACAAAGCAATAATGGTGCATCAGCCAGTTTTGGATTTTAAAACACTGTCATCTGCATCAATTTGAAGCCGATTTCGGTAAGACGTTTGAGAACGAGTGAGAAAATGAATTTAAATAGCGTATTTAACTGATCAGCTTTATAGTATAGATTCATTGCAGATAGCGAACGGTGAAGTTCGAGTTTATCGATAGTCGCCATATTATCGCAGGTTATGATTAGATTGTAATTCACACTGGTCTGGATTGTAAACTGTATTTCTTGGCACAGCATGTGGATATTAGCATTTATTTTTATTTTGCGTTTCTTTCAAGGCCAACATGTTCCTGGTTTGAGTAATTCTTGCGCCTGAATGTATTCTCCTTGTGTGTTACGATCTAAGTAACCTGTCCCAAAATTATAAACTTTATCTCGCGGTGCAGTTTGATATACGAGAATTTCAGTAATTATTTTAGTATACTCGAGTTTCATTAGTGTCATATGTCCAAAGTTATTACTTCAGTTGTATGTAAGTAGTTTCAGTTATATAGCAACGTGTTGGAGTATGATTATTAAATAAAGCTGTAATGTTTGCTCTTTGTTTTTTGTTTTTTTGTTTTTTCAGAACTATTCAAACATAAATTATTCTCAGTGGTCCATACTGAACAGACAGCTTCTTTTACAACGTTTCGTTTACAGTATCTTGTATGTGTGCCACGAAATGGTATCGAAAATTAGTTTAGTACCGTACTATTTCATATGTCGTAAGCCCTAAAGTGCGCCGCGATTGACGCGTGTGTTAGAGTTCAACAAAATGTAGACGGTAAAAGTTTTATCGATAAATACTTCTCTGTGAAGCGGATCTGTGGCTGGCCACACTGTGGATTATATAAGGAAAGCTGAAAGGCGCGCTGCGTGGTGAAGAGAATGTGTGTTATTACCCTGGATCCCGGATGGTAGTTTGTCTTCTTAAACCAAGGAACCTGTAGACGATCAAATTTATTTGACAAATTTGTTGGTCAAACTTCACGCTTTCATCAAACAATAGCGCAAACGCTCAAACCAAAGATCAAACTAATTTGTCAAACTTGCCTTTAGTTTCACTATCGGGAAGTGTAGCGTGCCGCAATGAGTAATAAAGATGAGACATTTTTCGTATTGAGAAGAGAAAAGAAAGCGTAGATGTTGGTCTAGACTTAGGCTTTTGATGAAATTAAGAGAAAAATATAGTGACGAAAATTTACTACCACTAATATTACGTACAGAACCGGATGCTTGCACTAACTACCTGCGCATGGACCATAAATCTTTTGAATTGTTATCATTACTACGTCTTCGCACTGAAAAAAAAATGGACACCGTTATGAGCAAATTTATACCAGCTACTCAAAATTGTATATAACCTAGCTAGCGGCGCTGATTTGGATGATTTAAAATTTCAAGCCTGCATTGAACCTTATACAGAGTCAAATTATCATTGTAACTTGCGAAACATTAAAATGAAACATGCCATCAAACACACCATCAATCAAAACTTCCATCAAACTCTTAGATTGTTTGACAAACGCTTCAAACATTGCCGCAAGTGAGCGACTAATTTGATAAACACGTAAATATTTGAGAAACAATTTGACTGTCTTCAGGCCTCTTAAGAACAAAGTTCTGTAATTGTTGATAGACAGTTGGAAGCAATTTCTGTTTTCCACAACTCTCACTACAGAAAAATATAGCGCCCTTTGGACTCTGTCGGAGAATAACTTGAAATAGTGTGCCGGGATAGATAATAGCAGTTCCATCCGACTCTCAAATTAGTCCCCTATTTGATTAGTTTCGACCACCTAAGGTAAGGACGATCAGACTTCGTATATTAAATTATTCTCGGCCGCCACCTTTAGCTGGCTAGGGTACAAATCAATATGCATATAACAAAAAGTTTCTTCAAATAAATCCACGTGTATGCAGAACACAAGCCGAAGATTTACTCACAGTTTTGTACAGCATAAATGTACCCGGCCACCAATGGAAAAAAAGTAATTAAAGCACATACAAGTAAAATTACTGGAAGTGACTATAAAATCCTAAGATGCAGGTTCTTCAGAGTGTAGAAACAATTCTTTCCATCACTTTCACAAAAACCAGAGGAACGATACACACGACGTTCTCTGCACGACGACTCCACACTCTCTCTGACCATCAACTGTCAGTCTCGCAAGTCACCGATACTCATAGCATTCGGTACTTGGAATAGAATAAATACAATAATTAAAATAAGTTAATTACTGAAAGGGGCAAGCCTACTGTAATGTGACAACCCCTTCCATGTCACGGTTCTAATGTGAGGCCGCAGGCAAGACATTTGAACCTGGGACATATTTTAGGTTAGTTGTTAGTAGGTAGTTAAACAAAAATCCCTACCTGTTACAAGAACACCGTGAATTAGATTACTATACAAAATTATTGGTGGCCGGTCCCTACCGAACAACATTACAAACATATTCACAAAATTTCATTCACATCCAATTATATCTTCACATACAATTGTATCTCTCTGGAAAGAAAGCACAAAATTACAAATAATAATTTCTTGAAGTTAAACTTCTGTTCCTCACTCAAACGCACATGAACATTAACACCATTACATCAGTCATAGATTTTTTTTATTTTTTATTGTGGATAGTACATCACTCTCTATCCAGGATACATCTTTGTCAGGGAAACACCAGATTGTTATACCAGAGCTTCCCATTATAAGGTAACTTTTCCTTTATTTGGAGATGCTCGATTGTCAACAGAGTCTTCAACAATTGCATTTACACTTACTACCCTTCCAAGAAAATCGAATTAAGACTACACCAAACACTAAAAGAACATATTTATAGTTCTGTTATTAACACAACGACGTCTATCCTTTCGACACATCCTTGAGGAGTTACTGGGTGTTCGGGGTAGGGACTTCCCTTAAGCACTCCAGGGCACACCCTCCAAGCCTTAAGAAAGTGATACTGACTTCAGATATAAATTACTTAATGTAATTCAAAACATTTATTTCCTAACTTACTATCTATATCAAGTATCTTTGTGATTTGTCTAAACACAAGAGAACACCTACCAAGAAGTATTAAACTAAACAACCCTACAAGGTGCATGGCATTTTTAATAAAATCAAAATTTCTAGAAAACAATTAGGTTGAAGACAGACTTCAAACTTCAGCTTTGTGAAAATCACTTTGCCCAACATAAATAACTTAAAAAAACCATCAAAATGTAGTACATTGAGTAATGTGAAATACCTTATGCTAAAAGAAGAATGTTTGTATTTAAATTTAAGTCTGTTGATGCCCTCATGAAATAAGTCCAGTTTCCCCTTGGACCAAAGTGAGATTATTTCCTTTTTCTTAACATGTACTCCTGGTTATTCCCTCCTATCCTTCTTCTTCTTCCTACGTTTCCTTCTTTGTATTATGGAATTACACTTTTCAAAAGTCTCAAGTGAACGTTGGCGAACGAAACCTTTCATTAGGTTGATTGAAAAACCTACAGTATGACCATATGGGCCAGTACTGAGGAACTGTTCAACGTGTACAAATTGCTTATCCCCAATGGGAATATCATTTGCCAATACTTTAGTACTTTGGCGAGTGAGGAAAACAAGGTCTGCCCCGAAAGGAAACATTAAATTATAAATGTGGTTCGCAAACCTAGTGACACAAGTTGGTTTGCGACGTTTGAAATTTGTTCTGGGCATAGCCAGCTGGCTCTCCTTCAGAGAAATTGTAGGAATATTGCTTACATGAATATCTGTAACTGCACAAGGACTCTCTGAAATTGACCTAACACTAACCGGTTGCATTTGAACACTAGTTTGGGAGTCAATACGCAAAGCATCATGCGAAACCGGAGTTGCTTCCTGGACCAAAACGAAACTCTTATATTTTCCTGATACTCGGAGTCCCACCTGTGAGTCATTAAGGGGTTTCAAATTACTCTCCCGCTTGAACTGATCTTCATTCCTCACAAAACAATCTTGTCGTAATTGCACTAACTCGCCCCTTAATTGCAAGAGTCTATCATAAAAATGAGCAGTGATTTGACAGCGAAGGGCTTCACTTTTCACTCCTATTTCATCTTTAACCCGAGGATGCATATACAGGGCCTCCGAGGCCCTTGTATGTCTTCATTTTTTTAAAAAAATCTGTAATTATTTGTTTGATTTCAAACTGCTTTCTAGTAATCTTTCACTAACACTGTGACATTCCTCCTACCAAGTCTGAACGAGATACCTTTTTAAGTTTTCTGTATAATTCTATACGTTTACCTATACACCGTGAATGCATAAGCAGGGCTTCAGAAGCCCTCACATATTTATAAATGTTCTTTAGCCTATATTGTCTTCAACATTTGTTTGGGAGCAGTTATTAATTCAACAATAACTGTAGTAGTATTTCCAGCAACTGGAGTGCCAACAGCAGCAGTTGCTGGAGTAGTAACTAAAAAATAACACACACTACTTTCACATATTGGCGATGTCGGTGTATCATTGATCTTTTTGCTATCAAATGTTTTATTATTGCATAGTATTGTTATTCTGTGCTGCTCTTGTCAGCCTCATTGTTACTATAGTTTGTTTGTTGCTGCAAGGCCCATATTGTTACGAGTATGACTCGTTTAGTGCTGCACAAGCTGCTGTTCGAGGGACACGTATTTTGCTATGGCTTCGACACGCAAAGCAAGAGAGTCAGTACGTGCAAATGCAGCTAAGTTTTAAATTGCGGCTCAGTGGTTTGAAGAAGACGATTCTTGCGAGGAAGGAAATATTTTTGAAGATGCAAGTAGTGAAGAATCAGCCAATGAACCTGCAGATGTGAATATTGAGGCAGATGACAGTCCTTCCGATAATATTACTTCACCAGAGTCTGAAAATGAAGAACCACCACAAAAAGGTATAGAAGACCACACATACATTAGTCGGAATGGAACGATTTGGAAATTAGAACCTCCTGCAACTTTTCGTACACCTGTCCATAATATCGTAAAGAAGGCACCTGGACCAGCCCGTGTTTTGAAAACCTGTAAACCTAAGGATGCCTGGGACTATTTCATCTCCAAGGAAATACTAGAGGAAATCATCAACTGCACAAATATTGAAGGCAGAAGAGTGGCTGCTTTCGTGTGGTAAAACGTGGAAAAACTGTTTCGCTTGCTGAAATGGAAGGTTTTCTTGGTCTTTTACTGCTTTCTGGTGTTGAGAAGAGTTGGGATGTCCCTATTAGAGAATTATTCTTGGATGAAAAGGCAAATCCTACATATAAGGCCACCATGTCAGTAAATAGATTTGAGGATATAAGGAGAATGATTAGATTTGATGACAGGCGTACCCGTGAAGCTCGATCTGCAGATGACAAACTTGCAGCTGTTCGTTATGTATGGGAACTATTTCTTGACAAGTGTAGAAATAGAATGATTCCCAATGATTCGCTCACAGTTGACGAACAGCTAGTCCCATTCCGTGGAAGATGCAGCTTCACCCAGTATATGCCCTCTAAACCAGCCAAGTATGGCATAAAAATATTTTGGTTATGTGATGCTACATCTGCATATGCTTTAGACGGAATTGTTTATACGGGAAGGAAGCCGCATGAACCTATTCAGAAAAATCTTGGATTGAATGTGGTGAAAGATCTTGCTAAAAGCATTGAAGGATCATCAAAAAATATTACTGTTGACAACTTCTTTACTAGTGTCCAGCTGGCAGAAGAGATGCTTCAGAAGCAAATTACAGTGGTGGGAACAATCAAACAAAATAAACCAGAAATTCCTAATGAGATGAAACCATCAGCCTCAAGAGCGATTCATTCCTCTTTGTTTGCATTTAGAGGTGACATTACAATGGTGAGTTATGTTCCCAAAAGAAAAAGTCTGTAGTTCTCATTAGCACAATGCATCACGACAGAAACATTGATGAAACTCATGCAAAAAAGAAACCAGATATAATAAAGTTCTATAACTCTACGAAGGGTGGAGTAGATCAAATGGACCAGAAAATTCGTTATTACACTTGCAAGAGACAAACAAGAAGATGGCCATTTGCATTATGGATGAATATGATGGACGTTGCAGCAATGAACAGTGAAATTTTATTTTCCGCCCAACATCTGACATACCATAGTGGAAGAAGTGAAAAAAGGCGTTTGTTCCTAAGAAATTTAGCAGAGGAAATGGTAAGACCACTAATGGACTTCGTATTCAGATCCCTAATCTTCCAAAGAAAATCGTTGATGCCATGCAAAGATGTGGTGTTCAGAAAGATGTCATATTGCCGAACCAACTACCTGTTTCAGGAAAAGAAGAAGATGCAATTATTGTCCATATAATAAACACAGGAAAAGTGCTATGACATGCATTAAATGTAAAACCAACATTTGTAAGGAACATAGTGGCGTTCTTTGTGCTTCTTGTTTGTCACATGTTGAAAACTAAGAAAAATGCAATTTTATGTGAACAATGAATAATAACTTTTTGTCAAAATATTGCCTATATACGTAATATTGTGAATAATGAGTATGTTTAATGGAAGAAATTGGTTGTAATAAATGTTATAAAATGTAAACTGCAACTTATAAGTGAATTAATTAATAAAATGTTAATCAGGCCCACCAGATCCTGTTACTGTATCTTAGGAATCTTTCAATATGACAGTAAATTTGACAGAAATAAATTTAACTCCAAAAAATGATTATATGAAAAGACGAAAATTTAAAATTAGGCAGGGCCTTGGAGGCCCTGCATATGCATTCATGTGTGTTTTCGGCACCATGCATCCTAGGGTTAAGAGCAATTACATTATTCTGGACGCCATTTATTTCAGCTTTAAGAGCATTGCTGTTTTCAGCTTGACCGACCTTAACACTAGAGTGCAGGCGCGGGCTACATATGTAGCCCAGCGTGTAATATTGTCGTATATTATCTAAACTTTGCGCGCTACAGATTAATCGTTCAGTGTATTCCTCAAGTACTATCCCCCACCGCCGCCAGTAGTGTGCCATCTCTCACGGCGCACGGACAGCTGCATAAATCGCCCTTGTAGTTGATGGGCTACACCTGTAGCCCGCGCGAGCGTTGGAGGAAGCAAATTATTTAATATACAAGTGACAAAATTGAGGTAAATATGATACATTTTCTGTATTAATATTACAAAAAGTAATGTCAATAACTGTTTCTTATGTGTGTTGTTTGTGTTTATGTATTTTTCTTGTAACTTTATTATGTTTTTGTCATTTTTAGATGGTGAGTATGTGACCTATACCCAAAAACTAAAATGGTTGCTAGAGAATTACAAAACGAAATTAAGTAGTTTTGATGTTGTCTACCCTCCATAATCTTGCTAAAAATTGATTATGAAACTAGTGAAGCTCAAAAACCTGATATCATCACATTTTATAACCACACAAAATACGGTGTCGATATTTTTGATAAAATGTCTAAAGAATACCTCGTTGCTCGGAACTGTTGTCCATTGCCTCGCACGCTGTTTTACAATTTTGTTAACATGGCGAATATAAACGGTCTTGTAATATATCTGACGAACAATCCTGATATGAAAGTGATCCGTCGTCAATATTTTCAAGACGTCGGATTCGATCTTGCAAGACCTTTTATAGAGCGTCGCATATCCCAGAAAAATATACTTAAAGGTGTAAAACTGAAAGGAAGACTACTTCTAGGACTGGCAGATCAACCCCCTAAACATAATAAGCCTATTCGGGGAGGCGTTGGTCGATGTTATTTTAGCAGCAGGGCTCGGGCTTACAGGACGCGCAAGCAATGCAGCAAATGTATGAGACGCATTTGTAGCGTACTTCAGGCTGTCCTCTGTCCTGAATGTATGCCAACAGAATGAATTATTATCAATCACTTTGGTAATTGGTTCAATTACTACACTGGAAACCCATTTTATAATAAATATTACGTTCCTAAATAAAAATAAGACTAAAAGATTTCAAACCTTTCAAAAATATTTGATTATTAAGAAGTTTACGTTTATGTTTCAAATTCTAATTAAGAAACAAAATTTTGTTAATTTCATGAGTCAATACGATAAAAATAAAGATATTTAGTAATTATTTACTCGGTTTTATATATTTTTTGTCTGATTTCGAAAATTAATTATGCTATAAATGGGCTACGCCTGTAGCCCGCGCGTGCGCTCAAGGAGTACTTAGGGGCGCGTGCACTCTAGTGTTAAGTTCTTGAAAGTTTTTTCTCATCTCTTCCATAAACTTCACCAACATTTCTGGTACGGGTACCTCATCACTCTGCTCTGCTACTCCTTCCATAGCAAATTCCTTGGTTTTCATATATAAAGTTCAAAACTAAACCAAACTTGAATGACGCTATTAGATCAATACGTTACCCTAGCAATAGGCTACCTTTTCCCCAAACTTAGATAAACAGGTGAAAGGTATATCTTTTCAGTTTCAAATCAACTCACAACAACGCCGTGATAACTCGTCAAAAGAAACAAAACAACGCAGTATATATTCCACAACCAAAGTCAGATTTGCATCAAAGAGAAAAAATAAAATAAAAAAAAAAAACGTAGATTGGCTCTTAAAACAGTCTCGTTCAATTCTCCAACCTGTTGCTGCAATTAAAACACACATAAATAGTGCAGTAATTATACCCTTATTTTTACTGCTGACTGCTGGTGTCAATCCCATATGCAGACTACACTGTCTCGTCGCTCAATGGTAATACCACCTGAAAATGGCATGCAGAGAAAACGTTATACTTGTTAATGTAAAAGTTTTCGCGTCTTACTCACGCAATTAATGTCTTTGAAAATGTAAATAATTGCAATCTATTTTATTTTATTTTTCCAGAAAGGAAAAAAAATCATTCGTAAGTAGAACTGAAATTTGAAATTTCTGTACAAAACAAAATCTTATGGGAGAGCGAAATAAAATTTTCCGCCAGTATAAACTCTTACTATTATGCTCTAAATTTTCCGGAAGCTCCGGTAAATAACAACCGGTGGTACAGATGTTTAAAATAAAATCCCGTTAATCTGCTATTCTTTTACTTTCAAATTATTATATTTAAAAAAATATTTCCCGGTTGTTTAATAGTATAATGTTGCCTGTTAGATGTCTTCTCAACTCCTGCCGCTATTTTCTGCAACGTTTTCACTGCTCGTCTGATCCACGATTTGTTGTTCTGCTATCGGCGTTGCGTTGTTCACAGGTACTGCATCGCTGTATCCACTCATGTATCCACTGCTGTAGTAGTCGTCTCTGGTTGTCCTTGTTGACTCTTTTGTTTTGTCGTCTTTGCACCAGCTCGCTGCTTGCAGAGTATTTCTTCTCGCGCGTACTGTCTTTGGTTGAATCCGCTTCGCGATTCTTAACAGTTGTTCAACTGTTTATTCTTATGCCACGCACTTAAAACTCTTTTTGTAATTTAGACGGCCTTTATAATCACTTTAACCGTCTATTATTCTCACAAGTCCTGTCACGGTCGCCATGTCGGAGAACAACTTGAAATAGTGTGCCGGGATAGATAATAGCAGTTCCTTCCGACTCTCAAATTAGTCCCCTATTTGATTAGTTTCGACCACCTAAGGTAAGGACGATCAGACTTCGTATATTAAATTATTCTCGGCCGCCACCATTAGCTGGCTAGGGTACAAATCAATATGCATATAACAAAAAGTTTCTTCAAATAAATCCACGTGTATGCAGTACACAAGCCGAAGATTTACTCATAGTTTTGTACAGCATAAATGTACCCGGCCACCAATGGAAAAAAAGTAATTAAAGCACATACAAGTAAAATTACTGGTAGTGACTATAAAATCCTAAGATGCCGGTTCTTCAGAGTGTAGAAACAATTCTTTCCATCACTTTCACAAAAACCAGAGGAACGATACACACGACGTTCTCTGCACGACGACTCCACACTCTCTCTGACCATCAACTATCAGTCTCGCAAGTCACCGATACTCATAGCATTCGGTACTTGGCATAGAATAAATATAATAATTAAAATAAGTTAATTACTGAAAGGGGCAAGCCTACTGTAATGTGACAACTCCCACCCGAATGTAACTCTTGCTACTTATTACGTATTTCCCAGTACACAGCTCCTATTTTGATAGAAATTTTTTTTTAAACATTTGTTGTAAGTACTGTCTGTATAAGAGTAATGCTCCTGATATTCCTACCAATATTGAATGGGAAATAGAAAATGTTGTTAGATGTACAGTCCGCTTTCAGATTGGCATGTTTATCTGTGCAGAGCTGGGTTGTAGTAATGCTGTCAGGAAGGGGAGATCCAGGATTAAATTCCTTTTATTTTAAAGGAAGATGCTTGCTAATTGATGTTCTGAATGTAATTTGAACTGATAGTAATTGATTTAGCGGATTTTTATAAAAATTAGAAAAAGTTGTTCGTAGGACTTGCTGATGTTCGTTTCGTATTTGTATTAGTATTATTTATTACTAATTGTTATTTTTGTTTGATATCTGTTACTGTGCGTGGTGTGTGAACGGTTAACATTCTGGCCTTGCATTCAGGAGGACGGCAGTTCAAATTGTCATCTGGGCATCGAGATTTGGGTTTTCCATGGTTTCCCCAAATCAATCCAAGCGGATACCTGGATGCATCCTTGAAAAGGCCATGGCCGAATTCCTTCATCTTCCTTTTTATGTATTGAAGATTATATCGAACTATAGAAATAAAATTCTATGTCCACGCGTTAGAAGTCGCGGGTAACAGCTAGTAATATCTAATCAGATGGTGATGATAAGCATTTTGATCGAAAACCGGTAATGATTAATAAATATTATAACAACAAATTGTGACTGGTTGCTGCTTTTAATATCAACCCAAAAAAGAGAAATCTTTCAAATATTGATCTAAGAATTAGAAAGAACTTTTTAAAACTCTATGTGTGGAGCATGGAGCACAGCAATTTAGGATAGCGAAACTTGGACTTACCGGAAAGAAAGAAAATTGAAACATTTGAAATGTGATGCTACAGAAGAATGCTGAAAATTAAGTGGACAGATAAAGTATGAAATTGGAAAGATGCTAAATATTTTGTGTAGTTATAGTACAGGTATGTAAAACATCAAATTCCTGCTTCGTTGTTCGAAAATACTCACTCGTTACTGGGGAATCAATCGATGAAATTCTTCCAACTATTCTCTCTTTTGGTCATGAATCTATATAAAGATAGATTTTTTTAACCGAGTTCAAAAAAGGAGGAGGTTCTCAATTCGTCAGATTCTTCGCCAATTTTGAACCGATCTAAATGAAATTTTTATAGTGGATAGAGTATACCTCCAAAGTGGTCCCATATGAATTTCATTGAGAAACCACCCCTTCTACCCCTTTACACTCCTTAAATGTGTACAAACCCACACATTTTATCCGATTTTGATGGAACTTTGGAAATGTATGGTAAAAAATAAACAGAAAATACTGCCAACTTTTGGTTTGAAAAACTGAAACCCTCTCCCCCTATCCACTCCTTAATTTTTGCCAATATTCTTTATACAAAGCTAAAGTCGACACCATTTAACTGATCTCCATTAAAGTTGGCATATACATGTAATTTTACATGGAAAAGGTTTCTGACCCCAAAAAATAAAAAAAAACATCCCTCTCTCCCTTTACACCCCTTAATTTTTATACAAACCCACATTTTTTATCCGATTTCAATGGAACTTTGGAGATGTATAGTCAAAAATAAAGAGAAAAATGCTGTCAACATTTGGTTTGAAAAAACTGAACCCCTCTCACCCTCTCCACCCCTTAATTTATACAAAACTATACCTGACATCATTTAACTGATCTCCATTAAAGATGTCATATACATGTAATATTTCATGGAGAAGGTTTCTGACCTAAAAAATAAAAAAGCCACCCCATCCCCCCTTTACACCCCTTAATTTTATAGAAACCTATATTTCAAATCTGATTTTGATTGAACTTTGCCAATGTATACTCTCAAACAAACAGAAAAGTTTTGTCAACATTTGGTCTGCCAAAGCTCAACCCCTCTCCCTCCAAACAACCCCTAAATTTTTGTCAATTTTTTTTAATAAAAAGCAACAGTCACCACCATTTGAACTATTACCATGAAAGTTGGCACTTATATGAATTTTTTCACCAGGAAGGTTTCGGACCAAAAAAACCACTCCCATTACCTATTAAACCGTTTAATTTTTATATGAACCCACAGTTTTTATCCAGTTTAGATAGAACTTAGCAAACTTTTACTGTAAAACAAAGAGAAAAAATAATGTCAGCTTTTGGTTTGCAAAAACTGAACCCCTTTCCCCATTTCCGCCCCTTAACTTTTGTCAATTTTCTTTTTGAAAAGCTACAGTTGACACCATTTGCCCGATCTTTATGAAAGTTGGCACATATATGTATTTTTTTATGGAGAAGATTTCTGACCAAAAAATAAAAAAACTACCCTAGCTCCCCTTTTACATCCCTTAATGTTTGTACAAACCCACATTTTAATCCGATTTCAGTGGAACTTTGCATGTGTATACTTTAAAGCAAATAGAAAAAGAAACATAATACTCACATTACTTTGACAAAAATACAAACCCTATTCCCCTTTCTACCCCTTTAAATACTGTCAATGTTCATTATATAAAGTTACCGTTTCAATCGGATTTTTAAGGAAGTATGCACATGTATACTTCAAATCAAACAGAAAATTACTGTCTGCATTTGGTTTAGAGAAGCCAAACCTCTCTTCCCCTTTCCACCCCTTTAATCTACACAAAGCACAGTTTCTATCTGATTCTGAAGAAAGTTTGCACATGTATACTTTAAAAAATACATGACAATTGTGTTTAAATTAGGTTGCAGAAACCCAACCCCTCTTCCCTTCTACCTCCACCCATCCTAATTTCCAATATTCTTTATAGATACCTACCGTTTTCATCAGATTTCGATGGAACACTGCAAATGTATACTTAGGAACAGAGAGAAACAATCTGTTTACAAAATCCTCACCGCTCACTCCCTTACCCCATTTAATTTTTGTAAATGTTCTTTACACAAAGCTATAGTTTTTATCTGGTTTCGATGGAACTTTGCACATGTGTACTTTAAAACAAAGAGAAAAATACTGTCCACACTACCTTAACAAAAACCAAACTACTATTCACCTTCACACCCCTTAATTATTATTTTTATACAAACCTAAAATTTTTATATGATGTCAATAGAAATTTCCAAACGTATACTTTAAATCAATCAGAAAAAACAGTATACATTTGGTATACAAAAGCCCAATCCCTCTCTCCTTTACTCCCATCGTTTATAATTTCCAATGTTCTTTACAAAATCCACAGTTTTAAGTACCATCAAAATCAATTAAGCTATTTTTAAGTCATGGCAGAATATATATAAAATGTATGTGTCCTAATATCTCAACATGTACTTCAGATCTCAACATGGACCCCAAGCTTTTACATATTTTCTGTGTGATGCCGGAATGAACAGATATATTCCAGAGACAGATTTGTGTATGTGATATGTATTAATGTCCAGATGTTACATTTCTCGATTATCGAGCAGCAGCTTAAACAGATGTTATGATTAGATCGAAACACAGCCTGGATCAAAATGTAAACTGACATTCGTTAACACAGCATCCAATTCACCCCATTCTGAAAGTTGTTGTAACTACATAATTTTTTTTAAAGCATTCGCTTTAACCACTGAGCTACCAGGAAGTTGGCAAAATCAGAACTGCTGCGGCATATTTAAATACAAATTAACTATAATACCACTAAAAATTTAGAAATAAAATAATTGTTTAAAAAACATAAAAACCGCCTTCAAAAAAGGGCACTAAAATAACTTTATACCTTGCTTAGAAGAAAGTAAATTTAAATGGACAATATTTTACATTACTGTTATTGAAATTTTTATATTAATTAGTTATTTTGGAGTCGGTGCCAGCCAAAGCAAGAAAAACAAAAAGATAAAAACAATAATAAATAACAATAATACATAAAAAATCATGTTACTTCTTACCTAAAATTAATTCTAGAAACATTTTTCAACAAAACTGAAACATATAAATGATACATCAATATTATGCTAACTATAAAGTGTTCACTGTATGATGCAGCCTACCAACTAACACTGTAGCGCCAGATATATGCCTGGATAACCAACGAGGCAGAGCCACAAATAACATACCGTTAATTTGTTTCCCTAAGCTGTCTCCCGCAATAAAACTATCTTCCTCAGGACATGCTGTAAAATATTTGGAATTTTTGTTCGTACTCTCGGTTCGCCTCTAACACCAAATAAAGTTCAGTAATTCGATCTGCGTGATCTGACAGCTGGCACCGACTCCAAAAATAACTAATTAATATAAAAATTTCAATAACAGTAATGTAAAATATTGTCCATTTAAATTTACTTTCTCCTAAGCAAGGTATAAAGTTATTTTAAAATTTTTAGTGCCCTTTTTTGAAGGCGGTTTTTATGTTTTTTAAACAATTATTTTATCATATATCAAACATATTTGTAAAGATAATACCTTTTAATAAATCGGGTTTTGAAATTGAAAGATTCTTTTGTAGTAACCCTGCATATAAGCATTTTAAGCGCGAGGCAGGTGTTAGGGAGCCAATCTGCGACGTTGCCAAAGCTCAGGAGAGAACTGCTGAAGCGTGTGATATTAGCCTCAGAAGTGTATTGTGAATAGTTAAACGCGGCAACGTCGCATATTCTATGACATTCCTATTTCTCTCCCTCTCTTTGTGTCGCCCGCCTTCATATGTGGCGCGCACTATAACTGGAAAGAAAGTAATGGCGCATTCAATTATTTATTAGGATACTGACGGATAGCTTATGTCCCAGTTAATAAATGATTCTTAAACCCAAAACGGTGCTGTTTAATGAAGACCCATATGTGCTGTAATCATTGTGGAAAGATAAAACATTTTTCATAGCAAAATAATTAGCGTTATCAATGTAAAAATATCAGCGAAATTACCATTAATAAAATTTAGGTTTGTTTTTACTGCTAAGCAGTTTGGTGACAACTCGGGAAAGTAAAGACAGTATCTTTGTGTAATGGGTGTATAATCCACTCTGCCTAGATACTTTCTAAGGCATAAATTATTATTCGTTCATAACACAATTATTAATTAAACCAGAGATTTTAAAAATACAGGAAGATTGTGCTTTGATGATGTTTAATCGTTGTAGTTGTTCTATTTCTATCTTTAGTATTTACCAGCGACGTGGTAACTGCCATTGAAACACGAGACGCAGGGCAACTGTTAATATTTTACTATGTATATACCATTACTATATTTGATTGTTTATTTATCTTATGGCCATAGCACATAATCAATAACACGTTATATATAACTGATTCACACTAATCAAATTTTACATAAATTATATTTAAAACTCAAAATTACATAACGCAGCCAATGTAATCTTTCATCTGAGATCTGAGATCTGAGATGACTATGAAATCTTACGATGATCCCGTGAAGGCTCGAAGTTGGCAATCAAAGGTCACGTGACGGATGGTTTGTTCCTCCTCACCACAGTCGCAGTTCGGTGAATCTCTCTTTCCTCATGTGTGGAGAGATGAATAAGATGTTCCATGGCCAGATCTGACTCTGTTGAGAGTTGCCCAGGTCTAGCGAGGGAGGACAAAACTTTTCGTGCCTGTTGATTGTCAAACAGGAAGTGCCATTCTGGTGAAGCTGGGGCTACCCACTCCGATCTCCACGCTTCTCTCGCGTTAAAATTCTTAGATATAAACTGTATTGCAGTATTTACGCTCGGACTTCTCGATTTAAGTTTCTGAAAATTGGGTGTAATATAGACTAGACTCCTCATGGTGTACCCCCTTATACGTGGTACACAGTCGGCCTACCAGACAATCCTGTATGATCTCCTGGCATCCAGAGCACAGCAATCCTCTTGTTACTAAAATATTCTTAGGATAATATTTCTACTACTTAAGTTCCATGGACATCGCGGCAGAAAAATAATTGTAGACGTGTTTCTTTTTCTTGGAAACAAAGGAGTGGTTTGAGTAATGAGCTATTTTAAATGTCAGCATCGTAATGTCTGTATTTGTAGAATGGCCGTGGTGGGTATTTTGTACTTTGATTATCTCGTTTTCTTAAATTTTCTTCTGACTTTCAATGCATTTCTTCTTCTTTTCTTTTCTGCTAACTAATACCTGATATTTGGCTGCATTGGATCGGAGAAACATCCGGGTTTCTTATGCTCTAGCCGAAAGATATACTGAAGCCGCAATAGTCCATGTTTATTGCAACATACTTAATGGTTCAGTTACAAGTAAATATACCTTTGCGGACTCCATGTGATGTAATATGAACAAAAGCTAGGTTACTGTAATGTCGGGTACTGGCGGCGATCGATCGATAGACGATCCGAGGCAGCGCTTGCCGCTTCCGTAGGTCATATACAATTGAGAAAGATTTCTACTTGTTCGCTACAAGGTGAACTCAGCCACGTGTGCACTTCCAGCCACGTGCTGGCACAAGCACTGAGCTGACGGATGATGGCAGTTTACGTTCTGTGGAACCAGCATTTTAATGCACGTGTGCACTTATGCTCAGACTTGGTGAAGCGGAATAAAAAGAAATCTAAAATAATTGAAATATTTCCTCTACAGCATGTTCACAACATTCTTCAACTATTTTGAACTTTCTGAACTACGACTATTAAATAGCAGTATGCGCATTATACGGACCGAGTATGGTGGTGAGTGATAACGCTCTGGCCTGCCATTCGGGAGGACGCGGGTTCGAATACAGGTTCGGCCATCCAGATTTCGGCTTCCCATAGTTTCCTGAAATCGCTCCTGGTGAATGCCGTCCCTAAAAGAAAAATCCAAGTCTGACATCCTTTCCACAAATCTAATTACTACATCAAGTGATCAGAAATGTTTAACTGCAGTAGTTAGCTGCAAAGGTATTACACTTCCTATATTCAAATAGAGTAAACAGTACCAACTCTCAAATGGTATTCTGTCATCAACAAATTTTCTTCTTCCTGACAGAACATTTTCCGACGCCACATTTAAGACTCCATCACCATAGCGGCCATAGTAAGCGTTTATTGGTGACCTTCCATCATCATTCGAGTGAAAAATCACATATTTCGATCTGTTAGTAACATGTTTAGTAATTCTTCCGTGAACACTGCATAATTTCTCAAGTGACATTCATATTTCATGAACACAAAATTTTTCTCCCCGCTACACAGTGCTGGCGTTTGAGCAAGAAGAAAGCAGATGGACGCCTGCCTCGCTATAGCCACACGAACACCACGTTAACGCAAAACCATTATTTACACTCCTTTTTTCTGTCGTCTGTAGACTGGTTTGATGCAATCTACGTCCTCAATAAGGAATAAACAAAGGAAATGAGTAAGGTACCAGGCCATTACTTTGTATAACTTCCAATTAGTCAGTTACTGTACAGTAAAAATTGTGACTTAGACACTGTGTCCACTGCAGTCAAGATGCGATATATTTTATTTACTTATTTATTTTTTGCTTATATCTTTACATATTTTCGAGGTTATTATAGATACTGCGGTAGTATTACTGGTCAGTAAAGAAGTGGAGACAAATATATCAAAAAATTACAGGTTATTTATTTTGGCTGGGTAAGTTGATGGAGATCTAAAAACGTAAATACATACAACATATCTGCGAGGAAAGAAATTGATCTACAAAACGGAAACATGAGAAATGAATTGGATGATAATTTGGAATTTTCACATGGCTGAATACAAGACATTTCAGATAAAATGGACAAAGGCGGTCAAATTCATAATGAAGTACTGTATATTTCATAGGAATTTGACAGAGTGAGGTATAAAATGGTGGTAAATAAGATATTCTTAAAAGATTAAAAACAGGGTTAGGTTTTTTTACATCTAGTTTTACGCCTGATCGACGTCCATATCATTCGAGGTGGGAAAGGACAGAGGACAAGAAACGGGAAGGTATTCAGCTATGGCCATTTAAAGGAACCGTCCATGCAATTGCCTGGAGTAATTTGCAAAAAGCAAGAAAACCCAAATCTGGTTGGCCAGACTGATATTCGAACCCGCGTCTTTCCGAATGTGTGGTGAGAGGAAAGAGTTGGAGAAGTAAATGCAAAAGTGAAAGTAAAGTTGGGAGTGCCTTGGGATAGTGAGAAGTTGAATGCAGAAGAATTAATGTTACAATAGGATCAAAACGGGAGAAGACTGAATAGCTGCAGGGTAAACTGAACAGTATATCAGGCTGCGTAGGTCAACATGTAATGGAGATATATGCATAGAAGAATTTTTATTACGATTACATGGAGGGGAACGAATTCCTTTGTTGAATACTTGTAGTTCAAATATCTTGGCATAAAATTTGATGATAAACTCAAGTGGGCAGGCCACCTTGGGTAGGCGGTAGGAAAGGTTTACAAAATCCTTCTCTTATTGCAGAGTGTGATGAGGGGTTGTACTAGAAAATTGATTGAACTGATTTTCAGAATCTTCGTCAGACTCTGCTTGAGTATGGCGGTGTAGTTTCGAACCAGCATTCTGGGCATCATACACAGAAGTTGGGGGGAACGCAAAGGAGAGCAGATAGATTTGTCTGAGGAAATTACCGCGGAACACAATCAGTAAGTAATATGTTTAAGGAGCTGGGATAGAATTCGTTGGAATATAGGATGGTAGTGCACAAACCGTATACTGGTGATGAGATGTTGAAAACTATCAGAAGAGTTAAGCGTAATATTTGTAAAGAAACCACAGGCTGCCACACGATTTAATGAGCAAGGGTGTGGGAAAATTTTCTCTGTATGTAAGGAAGTCATGGACTGGAATACTAATAACTCTCCTCCTTCTTCATAACCTTTTGATAACAATTTGTGGTCGGCTGCCTTTCATCGTAGGTATAGTCAAATTTGGAACTATGGTTTTAAACCCGCATGCCATTGTCATCGCCAAACATTTGATACATATTTTCATGTCGTATTAAATACTAATGGGGGAAGTGAAGAGTTTCCATTTGTCTGTGAAACGTGAAACTGTGTTTAGCGAGTGTGAAGTGTATTTTTTGTTTGTGAAATGTATAGATTATGAGATCTATATTTGGGGATCTTGCCGGAATAGGCCTTGACCGCTGCAGAAAGACGTTTAAAACGACCGTCAGGATGGCTGCTACGTGGAAGCTAGGGCTCGTGTCCTGTCCCGTTGTACCTCAAAGATCCAGCAGGCAACGCTTCAGCTCACTCAGCCGCACTGGAGTGTTAAACTTTCAGAAATACTAGATCAAAATTTGTTAATTCAAATGTTCATAAGTGGTGAAACTGCACTCAGAGAATCTATGATAGACAATGTTAAAGTGGAAAACTATGTGTAGGGCCTATTGTAAAAACTGCAAACGTGTAAATACTCCAACTAAACCAATCTGAAGTATGAAGTAATTGTTATCTGAATTTTTTTAGCAACTGTAGAGTGATTATTTTATTTTGGTTCTCTTTAATTTTTGATGTTTAGAATTTTCTGTGTGTCAGGCCATTGTATTGGGCTTGACCGTCATTATTTCTTTCCTGAGTTGTCATATTTGGTGACTTGTGTGTTATTTTTTCTAACTAAGTTTTCAATTTTTATTTTTGTGTTTTTGTTTTAGAATTCACGAATGCTTTAAAAATTCATTCAATTTTTTGGTATGTGTTTGCTGATACATGTCATTACATCATATTGGGGAGAGCGGGGTGGGTTCGGACAGTGGGAGACTCTGGACATTGCTAAATTTCATACAAGGAGAAAGATACTTGGCAACCCTGCTGCTTGTTCTGGTGAGTCATAAGTTGCTTTTTAATAGCCAACGCCAACAGTCAGGCTGTGACAATCCGCGTTCTTATCACTACCATTTTCCTGATTTTGTGTATTCTGATGTAAGTTTCGGTGCTCCATTCGGAAGGTATGGATTTGGAGAGTATTCAGATGGCAATGAACAAATATTTTTAGTGGAAACTAAGTTAGGTAATGAACATAATAAACCAGAACTGATTCCACCACTGTCCCTATTAGTTACACATTAAAATGTAAGTTTTTCTTATGATGGATGTATGGGAGAGATCGGACAGTTTGTCCAAAGTCTCCCCATCTGAAGTTTTTTTCATTCTATCTAATCTCTCCCCATTTATGTTATTTAAGTTTGGTTTTAGAGAATGGTGAGGTATTACTAAAAGAGGATGGATAAGACCTTTTGTGCTGCCACAATGGAAAAGGCAGTTAGCAAAGTCCTAGAAAGGTGAGCATCGATTAGAAAAACTGCTTGTAAATACCAGCTTAAGATATGAACACTTCTTGACTGTATAAAAAGAACAAAGAAGAATCCAGAAAATGTTAACTATTCCCCAGACTAAAAAAAAAAAGTCAAAATTTGACACCTTGCATGGAGGAAGAATTGTCAGATCATCTTCTTAAAAGCAGCAAAATGTTTCATGGACTGACACCATCCTGTGCAAAACGCCTGGCATATGAATATGGGGTAAAAAATAACTTGGCTGTACCAGAAAATTGTTGTGCGAATCAATCCACATCTCGGGATTAATAATTCATCGGCGTCCTTCAACAGGACACCTGAACCAAAAAGTTTAGCAAGAATGACTTGCTTTATCGCAAATAACTTAAAAGTTTTTGACGAAAAGTTGGAAGATATCTTGAAACGTTATGCTTTTGAGCCTCATGAAATTTATAATCTGCGCGTTATGACCGTTCCTGGAGTGCCTAAATTTTTTCACAGAAAGGCCAATGCCAAGTTAGCCAAAATATAGTAAATATTCTATTGATAATAAGATATTGTTATTGATGGACAATCTGGAAACCCACCTTTCTATTGAATATCTTGATTATTGTAAAGTAATGGCATTTTTGTCCTTACTTTTCCTCCCTGTAGCACAAATAAGTTTCAACCTCTGGAAACTTGGATTTATAGGTCCTTCAAGACAAGGATATGACTCATGGATGATAAATCATCCTGGGCAACCCCTCAGCATTTATTATTTTCCCTCCATATGCTATTCAGCCTGGGACAAGTATGCTACTTCGTCAAACATCAAGAAAGGATTTGAATCCACTGGAATTGTACCATTCTAACGGGGAACTACACGCACCAAGAGTTCCTGGGGGCTTATGTTACTGAGAGACCACTACCAATTGAAACAAATCCATCTGATGGGCGGTTGAAGGATGGTTGCCACAAAAATGAAAAGTTGGATTTTGCAACACCCTCAACGTGCAGATCCCTGCACTCCTCCTCGAACTTGATCTGCAACTTGTCTCCCTCAACTAGCATTACTGTATATCACCGAAAAATATTCAACCTTTTCCAAAGGTTAAAGAAAGAAAAGTCGCAAACCAAGGTCATAAGAGAGAACGTTGCACGATTGCCATAGACACCCCGCAAAAATAAAACTGCTGCCACGAAAGAAAAGTGTAAATGATTTCCGGAAGAGAAGCTAAGCCTATTCAAAACTGTTTGAAACTTCGGCCAGAAAAGAAGCTACAGTTCATCTCTCAGCATCCACAATCATGGTCACATGAATGCGAATCAAACAAGCAACTCTTTGTCTGAAAGTGAATCAGTGTTCTTTCAAATATTGGAGACTCATCAGCAGGGGAATGGGAGGAAGGAATTTCTTTTGACCCAGATAATACTAGTCTTCCTGTTGGTTCCTACGCAGTTGTTAACATTCATGGGAAGTCAACGTCAAGTGGATGACGATACCTAGCAAGTATTGAAGAAGAAGACACGGGAGGTTACATAGTAAGGTTTCTAAAAAGAAAGAACTTATCATAAACATTTAATTTGTCTGATGAAGAGAGATTCTTTTTGCCATATGACGTGATGTTTAATCTTCCCTCTGCTCAAACGGACACTAGTGAAAGGTTAAAAAATATGGAACTGACTGATTTTTTTGTACTAGTAATATCATTTCCTTCTAAAAATAAAGACACTACAAAGTATTTTTTAAGTTTGTGATGCTTATTTTGTGATTATTATTAATAAATGCAATTTTTAATCTTGTATTAGTGTGTCGAGTACAGCCCCCTAATCTGTCCATTGTCTCTCACATAGTGGGAGACTTCCGACAATTTTCAAGTTTGAAAAAAAAAAAAAGAAACTGTTTACGTAAAAACTAAAATCATTTTAGTCATAGTCTATTGAAATTAAGAAATCTTAATCCCCATAGATTCAAAACAATTAACATTTCGAAATATTACTTTTAAATTAAAGCTACAATTCGAAGTTAAAAAAACTATCCTAACCCTTCCCGCCCTTCCCTGCTTGTCCAATGTGTCCTGCCCAGTTAAGTTTGTTATCAAATGTAATTGCCAAGACATTTACATTTCAAGTCTTCAGCAAAGAATTCTTTCCCCACCTTATAATCATAATCAAACATTAGTTTTTTGTGTGTGTTTAATAAGCTGACTATTCTTTTCATTTATCTGCATTTCATGTTTACCAACCCAACTAGATATCATGTCCAAATCACCTTACAACTGTTTAAGTCCTCTACCGTTTTGATCCTTTTATATAGAATTGTGTTACCTGCAAACAATCTAATTTCTAATAGTAAACAATCAACACAATTAATCATTAGAATAATGAATAGCAATGGTCCCAATACGGTACCCTGTGGCACTCCCATTTTTACTTCCCTTAATTTCTGTTGTCTGCCTTTTAAAAAATTTTCAACCCAGCAAATCACTTTCTCTTCCACTACAATGGTTTTTACCTTATTTAATGCCATTTTATGGCTGACTGTGACAAAAGCCTTTGAGAGATCTAGGGCTACACTATCAGTTTGGCTGCACTCAGTCGCTTTTGTATATGTATATGTAAATCTTCTATTCTACCCTGCTGTTTTCTTTCCGACCTATTTAACCTCCTCACTTACCTATTGTAGTATAAGGGTTCTCTACTTCTCTTTATGTTCTGCTTTGGAATCAGGCCCACCGCTAGCTGTTTGAGAGCCCGAGTGCCATACCGATTATGCCGCCCCCTGTCTAACAACAGCTAGTGGTGGATCTAGGAATTTTCCGAATAGGGTCAAAAGAGATTGCCACCCCTTCAAACATTATTTGCCGCCCCCATTGTTGCCTCGCCGGCCGCCCGAAGCAACAGTTGAACTAAAAAAAAAGGTCGCTCTCTAAACAATACGCTGCAAATTTCGCCGTGGTGACAATAGAATGGCGACTATTGCCGGGCGGCGGCTGTCTATCACTTGATTTACTGCCCCCCGCGACGTGCCGCCCGCGTGCGGTGCA